>JAOTOL010001453.1:0-247500 GCA_034440575.1 Imbricaverruca yamaguchii
TTTTGTTCTGCTTTTCTTTTTACAGATTTTCTTTTGGTTCTTCATTTCTTGATCTATTTTGGCGTAAGGACATTCTTTGAAGCCGAGAGGATGGTTAGATTATGATTTACTTGTATCCAGATCACAGGCTGTCACGCAAAGTCGCAAGCACCCCGTCACGCAAAGTCTGACATCTCGTGATCCAGCCCCCGGTGTCGCATCTGTCTCGTCGCCGGAACGCGACATAAACATGCCAGTTGCTTGGCACCCTGACATGTTCGCAGGGTCGAAAAAATTTAGCTAGAAGCCTGCATCGCTGTTCGCAACGATTGCTGAATTCCGGGCTCTAACTTTGGGACACGTCGTCTGAAATGTACTCGCGGTACCAGAACAGTGATACGTCGATCACCCCAGGGATCGATCGGGCCTGGCCCTTGCGAAAAAGGATGAGAAATTGCGTTTTGTTCTTGATTTAGTTTTCGTTCGGCTCTTGGGGCTTTATCTCACCAGGCCCATACTGTGGGGTGCGGGGGCGCCTGTGTCCCGCGGAGAGAGAGAGAGAGAGAGAGAGAGAGAGAGAGAGAGAGAGAGAGAGAGAGAGAGAGAGAGAGGCTCATTATCCCGACCGAACTAGCAGCGCCGCCCACCTCAGCCGGCTGGACCCGCAGGCATTGTCCTGAGAAGAAACCTAGGTTCCCACCCCGGTGACTTGTCACTTGGCCTGTATGGGTCCTACGAACTCGCCCAGCTCTCCGGGATATCAGAACCAAAAACGCGTTTTGGTACCCCGTGCGACAGGGGACCCCGGCCTCCAAGACTACGTCAACTCAGGGGGACAGGTCAAAGGGGCGCGGCAACCTCGATCAAACTGAGCGGACGGGTAGAGCAGGGCAACTAACCTACCTGCCGTGACACGGGATGGGTTGTTGCTGCAGGATTTGATGGAGGACATGAGCAGGAACGTTGACAGCAAATGGACAATGGGATGAGGAGGAAAAGGATGCACAAATAGGGTCCGCATACTCGCCAAGCACGTCACCAAGCGAGGTTGGCACCCAAGCCGGTTGTGCTAAGCCGTACTACCAGAGCCATGCTGCACCATGCTGTTATGTGTCGTACTGCATTGTGCTGTGCCATGCCATGCTGTACCACGTTGTTCCATGAAGCATTCTGCTGCTCCGTGCTTTGTTGTACAACACCATGCTGTTATATGTTCCGTGCCGTGCTATGCTATCTTGCTGTGCATTGTGATGTGCTGTGCTGCGCCGTGCTATATTGTGTTGTGTTATACATTGCGCCGTGCCCCGTTGTACCGTGCTTTTATACGCTGGGCCATGATGTCCTGCGTTGAGCCGTGCCATGCTGTGCTGTGCTGTGCTCTTTCGTGCTATGCTGTGCTGGCCAGAGGCTTGGCACACCTGCCGCCGTCTCCGCCAGCCCATCGTCAGGGCGTGAAAAACGCCGCGACTAAAAATACAATGGCGGGCACTGCCGCCACAGGAGGATGGAGGCGGCGTGGATAAAATGAGCGCGCCCTGCCGAGCGGGGCTGGCCGGGCTCAGCGGCTCAGCGACGGCCGATGTCACGCCGACTAGGCACCCCACCGCTACGCACGGGACACTGACGTGTCGGTGCATTATCGACACCTGAGGCCGACTACGGCAGCGCATGAGAGACCCGCGTGCCAGTGCGTCTCCGGCAGCTGGGGCGCGGACCGATCGTCTCTGGAGAGTCTCACCCACCTCCGGCCGCCGCCAAGGATGTACAGACCAGCAGGTCGTGGTGCCGAACTCAGTGGCGAGACCGCCGGCCGTCAATTACTATATCTCTACGGAGCGCGCCATTTCGCACTTTTTGCCCAACGGTACCATTGGCCCGATACATCTTTGAGGTGATAAAACTGACATGTGCAAAGGGTGCCACGAATCCTTGGCGTTCTTGGATCATGAGCAGACTCCGGAGATGAGGATGGGTGTCTAAAAACCGTCTTGGAAAAAATCAACATTACCACGAACAGACCTGTACTCGACTCGAGTTGAATCGGGAATCGACTCATCAATCAATAATTTTTGGATGAGCCGTGAGTTGAATCGATTCTTTTCCCCAAAACATATCTTGAGTAGCAAGTTGAATCACATCTTTTTTTTTTAATGAGCTGAATCATTAGTCAATCACATTAATCACAATGAGTCATTTGAGTCTTGTGACTCAAATGCAAGTCATCAACAAATTATATAAAACATGTATTTTTGTGAATAGTGAATAGTATGCCATGACACAAAGTAGGGAGTAAAAACACAGTATAATTATTCATGCTTAGCATTACAATTGTCAGCTTATCAGCTGCCAGAGAGTAAGGAATAAGGGGTAGGTAGGTACTTAAGTTATTTTCCAAAAATGGATAACAATAACTACAGATAAGTACTAATGTTAAGCTTGATATTCACAATCAGTATCATGCATTAGTCAATCCTAGTGCCAGGAACACAACACAGAAATAGGATGTGATTGTGAAAAAGAATATGAAACCGAAACGGCCCTGCACTGCAACAGGCGTTTGTACTGAATACAATTCCGTTGGCGTGTATGACAAATAACAACCAAAGGTAACCTTACTAGAAGGTAGATTTAAGTTTTCCTTTAAGCCCACATGACGTCATTGAAGTTTTTTTATATATAAAATTATGGTACCAATTTGGTTGCAGAAAACTTCTCAAATGATACGCAATGGTCACTTTAATTTGCTTCCTATTAAATATATTTGTCTCCCGCGCACCAGGCGAGTTATAATCTTGTCCCATTCTTTCCAGTGAGCATTTGTTTCGACACATTTTATTCTCGCGCATAGACAAGGTTGGATTTGTGCATTGTAATCCGGCATGTGCAGAGTAATATTTCGTAGTCATCCAGTATGGAGGATGTTTTTCTTCAAACCTTATGAATCGTAACTCAATTTGCACCCATTTCAGTGAATTTTGAGCACCTTTACTTGATCACAGCAGTTTGTTGTCAAAAGTGAATAACTTAGGAAATTCAACCTCCAGATGAGAAAACAAGAAATAATTTGTATGGACAGGATGATGTTCGGAATTCCAAAAACCTAGGATCAGCGTTCCATTGGTCCAGCCGCCTACCAATATCGAGAACAATCCCTTTATTTTGGAGGCGCATGATGGTGAGACTGCCGGAAATGGCACATCGTTAGGCTGGGCGATTATTACTGGGCCATTTAGGATACCCTTTGTTGAAGCTAAAGCATCGGTCTTTCAATTAGAATACGTCAAAGTACCCTATATTGCCATAAAATATGCAAGATAGCGTATAAAAAGTTCGTAAAATTGGGTGTAAACCAATGGTGACGAGAAACCTTCAAGCCCGCTACCAAACCAACTTCCTGGGGGCAACACACCAACGCAAGTTTATTCTGTGCGGATACCTATTACAGTGCAGGGCCTGGGTGGTACGTTGGAGTTAGGTGCTGTGTGTCAGGTATATATGATTTAGGTTGTGCATCATGCTGATGTGAATTCAAGTATTATGCACTCATTGCCTTGCATATGCAATGACAACCATTCATCTAGTTCATTTTTTTCTCTTGGGTCAATTACTTTATGCACATGCACACATGCATTGATCTGCATATATGTTGTATGCCAACCATCACAGTGCATGACGAATTGTAAATAATGTGGGGTGAAAACAAAGTAAAACAAAAACAATATATTCAACAGATGTTTCCGTGCTAGAGCATCTTCGTTGGTGTAAAAAAAAAACTAATTCCCTTCTTTAATTAGGCACAGATGAAGATGCGTTGACATCAAACTGTCTGTGGAATACATTATTTTTTCTATAACTTCATCATCACCTCACGTTATATATAACAATACGTATTTTTATTTCGAAAAATTTAGTCCGAGTTGCTGGGGTGGCTTTAGGAACCAGGGTTCTATTGCTAAACAGAGTTTGTTGCGTGAACCCTGACCCCAGCATCCGATCCATGAATTCCATTTCAACGGCAGAATTTTGATCGAAAGTTTAACGTGCCGTCAATGCATCGACACGGGCGCCCGGTAGCTCGTCCCCGGCCTTATCGGGTCAGCTGCCAACTAACACTCCCAACACGCACCCCGTGTCCCACCAGGCAGTCACCCTTCACGTCTTATTGGTCTAGGCTGTTTCTGTACGCATTTTCTGTTGGTGACACGTGCATGGCCTATAGTTCACGGCAAGAGACATGGGAGCAGTGATCAATTATTCGTGAAATAGGGTGGAAAACACCACTTTCTTCACACTGAATCGACATCCCTCCCAAGGTAGTATCAATATCGTGCTTCATGATGAGTCTTCATATATAATCTCTAGCAGTATCTTTTTGACAATCATCATGCTCATACTCACTATTGTGGATTGTTTGTTGTTTGTTTATTGGGTGGTCCACGACGCACTTTCACGGCCAGTGGTGCCGCCCACATTGTTTCGCCGGTGGGCCGCGGGATTGGGCAATGTCCCGAGCGGCGCTAGTGTCTAACCCGGAACCTTTTGTACCCAGAGCCCAACACCTTAACCACTCGGCAATCCCCGCCCCTATTGTGGACTGTGATGCACAAACATCCTTGAGCACAATTATAGGTACAATGGTTACTTATGGTGTTTGTCACACGATATTAGTTGATAACGATATGTGTTTTGTATAGTCATCGCTAAAATAGTGGTCTCTAAATTAGGCATCTCAATTCAAAAGAAAAATGTTCAAGCATAAGTACACTGTTTGCTCAAAATTGTGCTCGAAAAACTTATAGTTATGTCAAGCGACATCGTTTTCATAGCGAATTGCGACATACGACTGCACTCGTTTCGACATCACACCCAAAGAAAAAACAACAATTTTAACAATGCGCGGGGGACGCTGAGGAATTTTAGAAACCCTCCCCTCCTGGTTGGAATGGGGGGAGGGAGAAGGGTGTACAGGTATGCTCAACGCCCCCGTTCACAATATCGCAGGCTAACAAGTTGAGTTCGCTCGTGGGCGGTGTGGGTCTATTTAGTCTCTTTAGTTTAGTTGGAGTATTCTTTAAGTGCGGTTGGGACTTTGATCGGGTGATGATACCATGTCAGCAGGACCAATGGGTTAAGACGAGCATAGAACATATTTCACATAGCAAGCTGGTGCACGAATGAGGAAAACGGACATCGCGACAAAGACACCAGATGTCGAAATGGCGGGAAGGGAGGCTGCAAAGTCATGTATGTCAATGACCAACGCCTCAAAGCTTCTCTGTATGTTAGCCAAAGGAACGCTATTTGTCTCCCGCGCTCGTCAGTGAGTGAAGGATTTGTTTTTACATCTTGCCCAGGGGGCGCCTGTCGGACCACGTGTGCTTAATTAAAAACCAGAACCAGAATCACGACCGCGAGCACATCGGCACAGAGGTACCTCGGCAGGTGACGGCTTCGAGATGGGCAAACATTATCCCAACAGTCGTCATTTCTTGGACAAAAGCAAGCCACGGGAGGTATGCAGGTTAGACGCACTTGCACCAACAATACACTTGCGTCAAATATTCTACAAAGCACGCTGAATACTGTTTTCTCAGTAGTTGAAAGACACGAGAACGAGGATGTGAACATAAACGACCCTTTAATGACGGAAATCTGGCAGCTTGCAGTACAGCCGCTGGCAGCTCACGGTACAGGTGCTGGCATAGCCAATGCAGCTGTGTGTCCAGATCGGATGTGGATAGGGAAGTGCGCATTGAGCAAGCGCATTTGTAATTGTCAATCACATTTAAGGGAAATGAAAGCACATGTGATGAACAAGACATGCGCCATACTTTGTGTAACGACATTGATACCAAAACACGAGGTCGATGCAAGATTGTGGTGGGATCACAAACATGGCCAGGTAATACAGTAGGCGAAAAATTAAATAATGCTCAGTTGAAGCTGGTCTGTGCCAAGCACGGAGATGGTTCAGACTTATCGCAGCATCATATGCGCAGGATCGCAAGATCAGTCGCGGGGAGGGCAGTCTCAGCCCTGAGTCCTTGAATCCTAGGGTAGCTCCAAATACCCATTTCTCCATGGATTTAGGCCACTTTATTTTACGATCTTTAAAAAAAACACGGATATCTTAAATATTACTTCCTTTTTCTATTTCTTCATGAACTAACCTATCCAGGGACCAAATCATCAGGATGGTTACTTGGTTTAGTTGGTGAATGTTTCATCGAAAAAAATTACTACCAAATATGGAGAATCCACTCAGTGCCGCAACGCCGACTTCCCCTTCCGTTTCGCGTTGCGCCTCATTTCATTGCCGTTTTAATGATATTTATATATGTTACTTAAAATTTTCGACGATCCAAACGGATTAAAAACAGTACGAAAAGAAACCACATGTAGCCATCATAGCAAACTCCACGTTGAGGTCAGTGCTAAATGACCAGTGTGATCGTCGATTTGAGAAAACGTAACAGTATTGTTGGTGCTATTTCAATTTATGAAAGAGGACAGTCACCACCAACACTAAAGAATGCTTAGAAGAACCACAAGAATATCGTCACTACTCATTATAAATGTTGGGCAATCTTACACCCACCTAGGTTGAACACGAGTAAAGACATCAAGACATAAAAGATTAGTGCAACTATGAGCCACAAGGGCCCTTCTTGGTTGCACTCTGTACACTGAACCAGTTGCCCACCAAATCTGTCAATCAACCCTCCCTGTAATACTGAAAAGCAAGCCCTAGACACGATCGCCCTTTTCTAAACCCATGTTGAGTATCTTGAATCAATCTGCTACCTTCCAGATAACTAACTATTCTATCCTTGATAACTGATTCGAGTACCTTGCAGACTAGGGATGTGAGACTTACTGGCCTATAGTTTTCAACTTTTCCTCTTTCTCCTTTCTTGAAAATAGGAACTACATTTGCCCTTTTCCAATCGGTTGGAATTTCATTTTGTGAAATTGATCTACAAAATATTATACTAAGTGGAAATGCCAGTTCCTTTGCAGTTTCCCGCAACACCGTAGCATAAATTTCATCAGGTCCTGCTGCCTTGTTTGGCTTTATTTTCCTGATATGATTGTAAACAACATCACTATCAATGAAATCAAGATCATGTCTCAGATCACATGTCACTGAACTATGGTGTACGGTCGGCAGATTGGTCATATCTTCCAATGTAAACACTGGTTTAAACTGTTTGCTCAGCTCCTCAACAATCTCACCATCCTCACCCAATGTAGACCCATTTACTTCCAGTGGACCAATTGTGCTAGAAACTTTACTCAGCTTGTAGAAGCTAAAGAACTTTTTACTGTCCCCATTACAGTTTCTAGCTAAATCCAGTTCTTTTGCTCGCTTTGGTGCTCTGGTTTTTTGCTTCACAGTGTCTCTAGCTTTTCGATACGCCTTTAGATTAACGACATTTGATGCTTCTTTAAAGACTCTAAATGCAGTTTTCTTAGCCTTAATTGCTTTTAATCAAGTCTGGTGTAAGCCGTGCTGGCTTTCCTACCCTTCTTTTGCGTCTTTGCTTTTGGGGGGACATGTCTAATCTGAATTTCCTTCAAGTAAGATTTGAACTTTCCCCACATTTCACAGGTATTTAAATTGGAAAATTCTTCTTCCCATTTGATGGCACTTAAACGCCCTCATGCAGTCAAAGTCTGCTCTGTTGAAATTTGGAACCTTTACCAAATTATCCTTGATAATTTCCCCAACATGTGCCTTGAATCTAACTATGTTATGGTCACTTCTTCCCCGAGTTTCTGCTACAGTCAAGTCTTGAACCAAGTCACTTAAATCCGAGAATACAAGGTCCAAGAATGAGCCATGCCTGGTAGGTTCAGATACAAACTGGTGTAAGAACAGGTCCTCTTCAAGGCATTTCCAGAACATTTTGCATGATGGGAGCCAACACCAGCATTTTCATAACCTTTTAGATTAAAGTCACCAAGAATAAGGCACTTCCTCTTAAAGTTTCTACTGATTTCCTCACAAATCACCTTGTCAAGCCCCAGTTGCTGAGAATGTGGCAGGGTTCCTGATCGGTAGAAAGCTCCTATCCTAAGAGTATTGCTGTTGCCTTTTCCCACAGTGACATCAAGCCAAATGGACTCCACAGACACAGTCGAGAGTAGTATCGCACTCGACATTTATACAGCATTGCTTGAATTTGCCATGGGTTTGACTTTCAAAGTTGAGGGAGGGAGGCTGGCTGCCAATGCCAAGTTGGGAGAGGAGGCTAAGATGCAAGTAAAGGGGGGGGGGTAAATCCCTCCAAACTAAATGGGATCCTACGCCCTGCCCAGCATCTCTAAAGCAAAACGCCGCTTTCAAAGTGAACGAGGTAACGAGACGTACATCCGAGGCGACGGTTCACCATGGACCCGGCCCAGGGATGTACGCTCTGTTCCACATTGACCTTGACGGTGGAAAAGTCAACAATTTCATAGACGCAACTCAAATAATTGATTTAGGAGACTAAGGTTCATTCAAATCATGGCACTTCAGGTACATGCTAAATACAGTACGTGGTTGGGAGAATTCCGATTAACCCTCCCCGTCTTTCCGGTCATATCCTCATACTCCGTCTCGGGGGGGGGGGATAGGGACCCCTCTAACCTCCAAATTGAGCGTCACACGAGAACGAAAGAGGCGTCATCAAAAGGCGCTCAACGAGTAGGGCCAGACGCTAACCCCCAAAAAAATGTGGCGTCACTAAGGGGCCTGGGTTTTCAAAAGTTACATCATGCTTTTGGCTCTGGGAGTTCATTGAGGGGATTTTAAAAAAATTGGAATCAGAAAAGGAAAGCCAAATCGACAGAACCATAACATTTTTGACCATCCAAGTTTTTTCGTGAAATTTCAAACTTGAGTTATCAAATCCTCTAATTTTCATTCTCTAATGGGTACAGTAGACCGAAAAACGTTGTTAGAAGTCCGCTTCTCCAACAGAAACTGCTTACTTCAGCCAGAATCTTCGGTTTGAACTCTAATGGGGAAATATGCAAAAATAATAAGTAAACAAAAATGGAAGAAAAAATTCCTCTGGTGCGTTTTGTTGCATCCCTAAAGATAGGCAAACGTCATTCAAATATCTTTATCCGTTAAAGCGTGACCACTGGTTGAACTTTCTTTTGCAGGTGACCCCAATTGACCTTGGCCAGGTCGTTGACCCAAGATGAACTAACTTTAAAATGTTGACACAACATGTGAAATTGATGTGGGAAAAGATATGCCAAATTTCGGCGCGCTGCCGCGCGCCGTTATTTCCCTGTCCATGCAAAACCTTAGAGGGGGGGGGGGGTCGTTGACGACTCCTGTACCGAGACGGCGCGGGGTAGGCGGTATAATCTTAGCTCTCGCCGCCCACGCTCTATCATGGCAGTTACGTCACCCCGGTCCCGACCTTGCCGGCCCAGCTGCCGGTTGACCTCATCATCCCGTGCCGCCCACGCTCCGGTCCTGACCTTGTCGGCCCAGTTGCTGACTGATTTCCCCGGCCCATGTCGCCCCCGTTCTAACATAACCGTCGCGTCACCGCGGTCCCGACCTTGTCGGTCCAGTTGCCAGCTGACCTCAGCCTGCGGCTAAACGCAGGCGCGCGCAGCGACTCAAACCCTGCATTACCGGAACAGGGGAGGCCAATGCTGGCCAAGGCTCCACTAATATGCCGTGGGTTCGCTCGTCGCTCAACTGTGTGAGGAGCCGTCTTTGATTGCCACACATTTAGGATTGCCAGTCCTTGACGAACTCGTGGATAATGTGAGCGGAGCACGGCAGACTTCCAACAAGGCTGTCTCACGAAATATACCAATCGAATCATCAAAAGTACCTGCATTGATTCACGCTTCTTGTAATGTGATAAATTACGAAACTAGTCCTTCACCAACTTGATTTTCCGTCGCGTTTTGTGTATAGTGTCGGAAGGAATTCAAAACACAGCGTGTACGTATTCAACTCCTGGAGATGTTTCAGAACTGAACTTATACAATACAGAACGCAGCCACACAAAACAGGCATACAATACAGACAACCCACTCCAATTGCCATAGCTGGAACAGCGATACAACAGCTTTCCTGGGCTGTAGTATCCCACCAAAGCTCAGCTGCCTAGGGCCCGATCAAAGTTCAGGCCGTCAGGAGACAGGAAACTCGCCATATCTCTTGCCGACGTGTCAGGGGTCAAAATGCCTGGGACAGGCCACCCCACCAAGAACCAGCCTGCTCGGGGACCACCGAACCACCCAGTGGTTGGCGGTGACACCGGACCGCCCGATGGTTGGCGGTGACGCCGGACCGCCCGATGGTCGGCGGTGACACCGGACCGCCCGATGGTTGGCGGTGACACCGGACCGCCCGATGGTTGGCGGTGACACCGGACCGCCCGATGGTTGCGGTGACACCGGACCGTGATGGTTGGCGGTGACACCGGACCGCCCGATGGTTGGCGGTGACACCGGACCGCCCGATGGTTGGCGGTGACACCGGACCGCCCGATGGTTGGCGGTGACACCGGACCGCCCGATGGTTGGCGGTGACACCGGACCGCCCGATGGTTGGCGGTGACACCGGACCGCCCGATGGTTGGCGGTGACACCGGACCGCCCGGTGGTGGGCGGTGACACCAGACCGCCCGGTGGTCGGCGGTGACACCGGACCGCCCGGTGGTCGGCGGTGACACCGGACCGCCCGGTGGTCGGCGGTGACACCGGACCGCCCGGTGGTCGGCGGTGACACCGCACCGCCCGTGTCGACCGCTGGTCGGCTGACACCGCACCGCCCGGTGTCGGCGGTGCACCACCGCCCGATGGTCGGCGGTGACACCGGACCGCCCGGTGGTCGGCGGTGACACCGGACCGCCCGGTGGTCGGCGGTGACACCGCACCGCCCGGTGGTCGGCGGTGACACCGCACCGCCCGGTGGTCGGCGGTGACACCGGACCGCCCGGTGGTCGGCGGTGACACCGGACCGCCCGGTGGTCGGCGGTGACACCGGACCGCCCGATGGTCGGCGGTGACACCGGACCGCCCGATGGTTGGCGGTGACACCGGACCGCCCGGTGGTCGGCGGTGACACCGCACCGCCCGGTGGTCGGCGGTGACACCGGACTGCGCCCACTCATCAGTCACGCGCCGCCAACCTGTCGCACGCGACGTAGCACGCACGATGGACGGGCGACACGGCCCAAATTCGGCCCCACTGCCGCGCGACACTGGCGACGTCAGACGGCAGATCGGGACACCCTGGTGACTGAACTGCCCGACCGGCCTCAGGCTGGGCCCGTCCGGGGGGGGGGGTCATGACCCGGCTGGGATAGGGTTAGGAGAGGTGTAGCATTATGGACACTACCACAATAGGGTGGATCGAAAATTATAAACCAACTTCCGCGGGGTCAAACGCGTGCGCGTGAATGTTCATAGACGGAAAATCGCGGCTAAACATTTTTCAAAATATTCTAGATACCGCGCACGAAACGTTTTGAAACGGTTCTTAGCCCCGCCAAGCGTTGAAGTCTCCATTAGTCTTTGCCTTGTTATAAGAACATAACACCATAAGTCTTGTTCACGCTATTCCCCCACTAATTCTCGGCTACCGTTGCCAAGCTTACTAGTGTCTGCATGTCTATAACACCGAAGCTTTAATTATGTAATGAACCGTCAGCAACAATTACGTGATTAGAGGTGCACAATATTTACATTTTGGCCACGTTTTCAGTTTTGCATAACAAGAGATACGTTCAACCGAGGTTTATTGCAGTTATTGCATTGCAGTTTTCGGAAACTTGTGATCACCACCATCTATGTAGGAACATAAATACGAGTCTGCCTAACTCTGTACTTGCAACCATTTAAACACACCATATCAACTAAACCATCATTTCAATCATCAACAGACGTCCTGAATATCGGCTGTGCGTTTTGTCTAGGAAACACTTTCAACTTTCAACGCATGGCAATAGATTATGGTACCAAATCATGGCGACAGGTCACCTCAGAATGGCGAAGCTGAACTCAGGAACGACCGGCCCTGAAGCCAGCTGTAAAGTCTTTCTTTGTATCCATCACCGGAAGATCGGCTCTGGACCGGCTTTGGCCAGAATCAGAGCATGGCGTGCCGAGTACCCGGCCTTCTTCTGTGCCGCATCTGTCACCCCTTTCCCCAACCTTCCCCCCCTTTGGGGGAAAAAGAAAAAGCCGGAAAACCCTGGGGGTTTTCATTTTCCACGCCCCTTTGATTTCCCCTCTCTTATTTCCCTTGGGCGTTGGTGGTTTTTTTCTTTTTTTTGTCCATTTTCTTTGTTGTTTTCCGCCTCGAAATTTATGTCCGGAAAGAAAAAAGTTTTTTTTTTTTCGGGTCGTCGTCCTCCCCTCTTTTGTCTGGGCCCCCCCTATTCCCCTCCACGGCCGCCCCCCCCCTCCCCTGTCTGCTGTCGGTCGTTGGCGGCGGGGGGGGTTTCACTTTCCTACCCCCCCCCCAAAATCCCCCTCTAAACCTTTTCCCAAATTTTTTTCCAGCTTTTCCTCATCCCCCACAACAAGAAACAGATCAATTAAATTATCTCTAATACTTATGTGTGGGCGAACCCTAAACTAAACACAAACAAGCAAGTACTGTATCATTAACATCAACAACACCCCCCCTACCTTTTTCGGGGGCGGCGACCCCCACCACCCGAAGGGGGGGGGCCCCCTTGTCCCCAGCCCCCCCCAGGGGGTGTGGGAGGGTCTCCGGGCTCCACACACCCCACACCGGGGGGGTCTTCTTCTTGCCCTGCCTTCCCCCTTTTTTTTTTTTTAAAACTGCTTTTGTTCTTTTTCCTTCCCCTCTCTACAAACATCGGGAGGGGGGGGCCCTTCCCCCCCCACACTTATTTAAAGGCAGGGGGGGGGAATCACCCCAAAACCCCCTAACCCCCCTACCCATCCCCCCTTGGAGGGGGGGCGGCCCCCCCCCCCCCCCCCCCCCCCCTTAACCCCGCTTCGGGTCGTTTGTTTGTGGTTTTTATCCCCCCTAAACTTCCCGGGGGAAACCAAACAACCCCCCTTAACCCCCCCCTTTTAACCCCTATTCCCCGCTGTTTTCCCCCCACCCCCCCCCCCCCCCCTTACCACTTCTTGGGGGACCTTTTCCTCTTTTAAGCCTTCTTCCATTTTTCTTTGTCTCCCCCCCCCCCCCCCTCGGTAAGACCAGGGGCCCGGTTCCGGGGCCCCTTCTCCCAACCACTATTTCACCCACTTCTTACCCCCTCCCCCTCTTTTTCCCCTTTTTTCTTCCCTTCCTCCCTTCCTTTACCCTTCCAAAAAAATACAACCCCCATCACCCACCCCTTCCCTTTTTCCTTTCCCCCCCTTTCCTCCTCCCCCTTTTTTCTTTTTTCCCCCCCCTCCTTTTTTTCTGTTATCTACCTTTTTCCCCTTTTTGTTAGTTGTTTATCCTCTACTATTCCTGAGCCCGCGTTCACCAGGCCGGAGCGGGGGCGGGTACCAGAACATACACCCCTTCCCCAATTTGTGGGAAATTGGCGGCCGCCCGTCGTCTTCTCCCCCACCCCCCCCCAACACCTCTTCACCACCCCCAAACACTTCAAAATCCCCCCCCCCCCCCCCCCTTCCCCCCCTCCCCTTCCCCCTCCCCCTCCTCTCTCCCCCCCCCCCCCCTTTTTTTCTCCCTCTTTCGTTTTTTGCCCCCCCTCCACCCCCTTCTTGTCACGTTTGGGGGGTTACTTCCGTAGGGTTAGGGGGGGGGGCCCTGCTGCGGTCGACGGGGGGGGTCGTCGTTTTTCCTCTTTCTTTTTTTTAATTAAATCTTTCTCGACTTCTGCGACCAAAAAAATTTTTTTAAAAATTTTTTGTTTTGTTTTTCTAAATATTAACATTTTTTTTTAAATCTTTTTTTTTTTTTTTTCTTAAAAACCTCCATTTTTTTTCACCCCCCCTTAGAAAAAAATTTAAAACACAATGACTCAGGTTGATAAAAACCGAAGTTGGTGTGCTCAGCCGGGCTTGCTTGAAGGGCTGACGAAGCACTGATGATCGGCCGTAATACAAACTAGCCGCACCGGATGTTGCCAGGCTGGAAGTTCAACAAGCTTCCCAGCTTCTATATGGGACTGGGGTCGACCGCCTCTCCATCCCTCAAGGGTGACATCCGCCCGGTCGCAAATTTCGAGCAAATAGCAGGCTGCCCGGCCAACCTTGTGGCAAGTGGATTCTACCATTGTTTGTGATGACAGCCTCTGGAGAAATTACGAACATGAAAGGATGCAGACGTAAACCGGCACGGATGATTGTCTGGGGGTTTACGGTGGGCACCGCCAGTGTGTGACGGCACTGTCAGGATTCGACCTTCTACTCGTCAGCTTAGCCCGCTCTGTCCGATTTCTACTTACAAATCAGAGATGACCTGGTAGGTCAGACAATGGTAACAACAGACCCAGCGTAAGATGGACTTATATTCCGAACTCCCAGAATTGGAGAGCATCATTTTAAAATCTTTGCAGATAAAGAGCAGAATCTTCGCATGTGTAATGAAGTCATATTTTTCACATTTCAGGACCAGCATTTCAGGCACCAGAGCTCCGGTAAGAGCAATCACTTTCAGTTACTCCATCTCCAAGCAACATAGTTCAGCTTTTCTGAGGGAGAAACGACAGGGTAGTTCTCCATGTAGCGTAATCCTATAATACCATGCAATAATATTAATAACAATAATAAAAATAAAATCTGGGAGTGGATCGTACTTCCAGTCATGCCAGCTCCGGCAGCAGCCCGAGTCAGGTCTGGAGATGAACAATGGCTTACTTTGGAGGCGAGACGGAGAGAGGTCAGCCTGGGAACGGGCCAGGCTGGGCGGGGACCGGGTCAGGTGAAGCCGACAGCGGGACGGGTGCCCACCGCCGGGTGGCCCGGCCAGCACGGTCTGGCGAGGTGCCAGCCGTATCTGGGGGGCGACGAGCACCGGCCGGATCCACGCCGTGCCGCACAATCGGAATGTGGTCAATAACGCCGCAACTGTGCGGCCAAATCCACGCCCCTGCCGTCCCGCCACCCGGAACTCGCGCCGCTTCCTGCCTGCGGCGACATGCGGCGCCCCTGGCCGGCCGGCTGTCAGGAGTCGAGTATGGCGCCGCGCGCGGTCAACAGCCGACCACCGAGCACGAGACGACATGCGGCGCCCCTGGCCGGCCGGCTGTCAGGAGTCGAGTATGGCGCCGCGCGCGGTCAACAGCCGACCACCGAGCACGAGACGACATGCGGTGCCCCTGGCCGGCCGGCTGTCAGGAGTCGAGTATGGCGCCGCGCGCGGTCAACAGCCGACCACCGAGCACGAGACGACATGCGGCGCCCCTGGCCGGTCACCGGTCTGCAGGCATTAACCCATCGCGCCACCGCCCGAAACCAGAAGTTGCGGTCAGATCTCACGAGGTCGCCGGGCGACTTCCGGGGAAACTTCAAAAGCGGCGGCCGATCGCGGCACTGCGGCGACCCTGGTTTTCACGAGCCACGCGAGATCCCAGACGTGGCGAGCTGGGTCAGGGCCCAACATACACTTGGCGTGCAGCGTCTCTCGGAAATCGAGCTGCCCAGCGCGCGGTGACAGACGGTCGCACCGTCTGCCAAACGTCGGCCGCCGCCGCCCAGCGAAGCAGTCGGCAGGTCGGCTACCCCTGCGACCACAGCCGCCCCTCCCCCCCCGACGCCCAGCGGCGCACGCAGGGGGTCAGAGGGCGGGCCGACGACGACCGTCGGAGGTCATCGCGACGATCGGCGCGCGACCCGGCGACACGCCGGACACGACAACAAAGACAACGGGTCACCGTCACGCCGGATTCAGCCGGCATAAAATCGCGCTGGCGACGACGACCCCGCGCCGGACGGCGACTCTTCATCGGAGCAGGGCGCGTCGGCTTCGCCGCCAGCAATTGTTTTATTGGCGACGATAGACGAGTCGACGGAGATGCTGGCAAGTTGTCAGGGCGGGTCGGGCGGCCGCCGCATACTTGTGTCTGTCGGTGGCTGGATCTGCCGCTGATGCGCCCCCGTGCCAAGCTGCCGCCGGCAATTGCCCCGGTGCATATCAGACGGGCGATTTATGGACACGGCGGAATGGTGGCCGGCCCGGAGTCCTCCAGCGGGATCACGGCCTGGATCAACATGAGCAGCGGCGGGCACAAGTGGCGCCAGCGCAACACTTCCCACCGGTGCCGTACCGCCTCGAACGATGAATACATAGTTACCTCTGTTGTTTTACCTGATAGGTAGCAGAACTAGTGGGCTGCCGGGACGTTGAAACCCTTCCCCACGAAACGACGACATCCCCTCCCCTTGAAACGACAAAGATCCCCAGAAACGACAAACCATAGCATTACACAAATGGCGTAGACCGTAAAGGGGCTTCAGATTTCACCTGACACGCCTACGGAGAATCAACGGTTTTCCTCCAAGGAGGAATACTTTCTCAACAGTCAGTTGCCAATCGGACAACATTAGGGGTGGAAAGAGAATTACTACTTACCAATAATAAAATTAAATCGCTATCCGCCGAGGAAGAAAAAAATTCCATGGTTCTTTTAATAACGATAACACATTTGCAATTCGTTATATCGTTTGCTAGCTTTGCTATATATTCACTATGGAAAATCAAAGAAAAGATGCAAATAATTTTAGGCCTTAGTCTCGGGCTAATTTTCCACACAATTTTCCACCTTTCTCTACTTCAACTAAATGAGTTGTCCAGTGTTACTGAGGGCCTTCGCCAATGAACTTTCAGTGTAGAAAAGTCCACTGGCGACTGCCGAACGACCAACCTTGCCAAACAGACTTCGTCTCCCACCAGCAACGTTAAAGCAACGGGGAATGGTCAAGGACTGGGGGTGATACAACTCCAGCTAACACGCTGCAGGAGGTCCCGGGGCTAGTGGTCGCGTCGCAATCGTGCCTGTGCCGTACTGAGCCATCACGAAGACATCGTTGGCAACACGTACCACATGTGCGCAGTCTGTTTATGTTTAGAAATATGTGTCGAACTGTTTAGATTAGCCTACGGTGGACGCCGAAAATTGTCTCAAGTGGTGTCGGAGGCAGGTGGAGAAAGGGGAGGAGGGCGAAGCAATGACGTCTATTAGAGATACCACTTCTTGGCACGGCATGGCAGCCCGTAAAATCGCACGCGCCTTTTTTGCTGTGCCGTATCAGAATACGCTTTGCCACTGCCGCCGGCCCTGTGCCGGCATATCCACAACAATACAATTAAAGTAAGTATAGATCTAACATTGTCTTAAAGCTGAACCAAAGGTTCCAGGATTGCCAAGGGAAAAGGCTTCAGTAATAGTCCAGGCATTTCGTGAAGAAAATGTGGTCAACCTCGGACAAATTGCAACAGAAAGTCTGTCAACTGTTTTATACTCAGAAATGTGTCCTCTATGACATATCAAAAGTCTTAAGGAATCCTAGTGGTGGAAAGTGCCATGGCAGCCATTTTTCAAAATGGTCGCCATAAACCTTATATTTCCCAATATCTCCGCTTTTAAATAACATAGAGCTTTCAATTCAAGTGCTAAACATATATTTTCTTGGGCCAGGAATCCAATGACACACATTTCAATAAGCTAAACCTGACCAAAAGCGAAAAAGGCAGCCATTTTTCAAAATGACCGCCATAAAACAGATATTTTGCTATATCACTGCTTCTAAGTAGCATAGAGATTTGATTTTAAGTGCTTAAACATACATTTTCTGAGGCCAAGAATCCAATGATGACGCCTCTAGACTGGTGGTAGTGGTGGTGGTAGCTGGCCGTGATAAACAGAAAATGCTTGCATACTACAGTGGCCGCAAAAATGTACACATTAACAATATTTGACCAATAAAACAACAAGATCAGGGTGCTTCTTTTTAAGCGCTGATGCGGTAATTGCAGGCTCTGATAACACAGCTCTCTTCAGAATATGGTCAGTGCGTGGGGAAGTCTTGCGGGGTGCTCCAGAGCATTTCGTTCTCTCCGGAATGGTGCCTGGGGGTAGGGAGGCGACGGCCATTTTGAGGCTGTAAAGAACCTGCCTCGTGACCTGTAGATCTCCGGCAACACGTATCACAGACATGCCCTGCTCCAACAGGGTCAAAGCCCGACTCTACTCAACATCCGTGAGCTTCTTTCGTCCCATTCTGACCACTGAGAACAAAGTCATTGGTATCCAAAGTCGGGCGTCGTAGCAAAAAAAGGCACCCAGAAAGGCATCAAACAGTTGCACCCACCCGTCTCAGAGCCCATCGCTTACTGAGCTTTCCAGCTGTGTGGGAGTCAGGGTAGTGATGGCTAGTGATAGTGATCACGCTTCTTGATCGATTCCCTCCACAAGCTTGGCTTCAGCTGCTCCTATCAGGAAGTTCAAGGGTTTGAACGGAATGCTGTGATGTCACATGGAACAGACATACCCGACTTCAGTTCGGAGTTTGTCCAGTATGCTGCAGACAATGTAGACCACAACATCCGTACCCTGGATGGTAACAATACCTTCCATGGCATGGGGATGATTGCTGCCATAACTCCAGCCACCAAGACCAGCAGACCTATCCTCAGGGCGCAGGTCACCTCTAGTGATATCTCCACGGTGGGACGAATTCCTATCCAGTACCACAAAGAAGAGAGCCGCGGTGTGACAACACTGGCATACCAGAAGCTGGTCAACAAGAAGGCAAAGGATCCAACAGCAGACCTTGATCTCCTCTGGAAGACATCCATCATGTTCACCTCGTCAAGACCGCCATGGTCTGGACTGATGCAGCTAGTGCATCATGGTGACCACCCCGGGAAATCATCGGTGATGTTTCTACCAATGATCGACATGAATCCCAGCGATGTCACGTGCATCTATTCCACACTGAAGTTGGTGTGTGAGCATGCTCGTCACCATGGTGTTACGCCCATCATCACCTTTGACCAACCACTGTGGTGGAAAGCCCTCATGATAATCGAGACTTAGCCCACAGGAAGTGTCTTGAATGACATAGTCTTGCGCCTGGGGGCTTTCACACAGAAATGAGTTTCTTGGGAAGCATCGGGCACCTCATGGCTGGATCAGGACTGCAGGAAGTCTTGGAGTTAATCTGCGCAGACAACGCGGTGGTACACATGATGACAGGCAAGACTATTGCACGAGCAGTACGAGGACATATCCTTGTTGATGCAGCACTGAATGCCTTGATTTTGTCAGACGCACTTGGTGTGCCACTCCCTCAACCATCTGCAGAGCCACATGAAGTGGAGGACACCAATGAGGAAACAGTGTCACCAGATGATGAGCCTACGACAGACGGAACTGGAAACACTGATCTTGATGAACTTGCTGCCCTCTACAAGAACCTGATGGAAGGTTCTGTGTCTGCAGAGGAATTCTGCAAAGTTGATGTGTTAACTAGGATCAAGGAGCTCCTCAGGGGAAAAACCGAATCATTGAAGTCCTCTAGGACTGCAACACTTTGGCTACAGTACATGGAGATGGTGGACATACTACGGAAGTTTGTCAGAGCAGAGCGCATCGGCAACTGGGCGTTGCACCTTGAAGTGTTATAAATGCTGCCCTATCTGACAGCCTCTGGGCACAACCTCTACACCAAATCAGCCCGCCTCTATGTGCAGCGGATGAGCAAGCTCAAGGATGAATATCCAGATGTGTACAAACGATTCGAAGAAGGGTTCCATGTTGTCAGAAGAAGTGATCGCCTATGGGCTGGTCTGTCCGTAGATCTCACCATCGAGCAGGTCCTGATGAGGAGTATGAAGACCAGCGGTGGCCTGACGAGAGGGCGAGGCATGACAGAGCAACAGCGTCTCGTATGGCTGTTCTCCATGCCTGCCTGTGCTGATGTCAGCAATGCTATGCAGCAGCTCACAGGTGTCAACTACAACACTGGTGAATAAAACAAGGACATGACAAATGCTAGACAAGCACGTGACATGAAAGACACACAAGCAGTTATCAGCTATCTGCAAGAGATAACACCCTTCAGCTCAGATCCGAGCTTGCGCAGCATCTCGACAGGGGTGCATGCAACCAGCACAGTCAATGTTGACTGAGCGAAAACTGTTGGAACAGCTATCCTGACCAACATGGATGGACACACTGTTGCTGACTACACATTCAAGAGAAAAGATCAGGCCATCACCTTGGCTGCGAAATCGGCAGTAAAGATAGATGGGGAGGCAGTACAGGTGGATTCCCAGCTGCTTTTCCAGCGACTGACAATTGCTGCAAAAGCTACAAATGATCTGGAGTCTGTGTTGAAATATGAGCTGTGCAGTTACCCACCAGCTCTGTTTGATTCAACACTGCTGCTCCGACAGGCACAGAAGCCAGTGCTAGCAGATGCTATCTGGACACTCCTGACACACGATGCACCAGGAATCACAGGCCAAGTCCACTACGTGTTGGATGGTGGGGCACTAGTCCAGCGCATTCCATGGGCACGTGGCTCAACATACAATAGTATCTGCACGCAATACACAGAGTATGTCACAAAGAAGTATGGACAGGCAACAGTCGTGTTTGATGGCTATGATGGTACATCAACAAAGGACACTACACACCAGAGACGTACGATAGGGAATGCTGGAGCAACGGTGACGCTTGATGAAGATATGCAGGTCACAATGAAGAAGGAACAATTTCTGGCAAACAAGACAAACAAGCAGCGCTTCATCAACATGCTCAGCGCCAAACTACGGGCAAAGAACTGCCAGACACACCATGCTGCAGGTGACGCTGATCTCCTCATAGTGCAGAAGGCAGTGAAGTCCGCAGCTACCACTGATACTGTGCTTATCGGAGATGACACAGATCTGCTCATCCTGCTCATCTACCACACCAACCTGAAGTCATGTGACCTGTTCTTCCAACCCGAGCCAAAGAATAATGTGAAGAAACCGCGTGTCTGGAACATGAAGTTTGTCAAGGAGCAGTTAGGCCCCGATGTATCACAGCACATCTTCTTCATGCACGCTCTCCTGGGATGTGATACTACTTCCCGCGTGTATGGCATTGGCAAGGGAGCTTCTCTCAACAAATTCAAAACCAGTGCGCACTTCCGTGAACAAGCCAATGTGTTTGACAGATAGGCAGCGTCCACCGATGATGTTGTAGAAGCAGGAGAGAAAGCCCTGGCATGCCTGTACAATCGGAAGCCTGGAGAGTCACTCAACGTGGTGCGACATAAGCGGTTCTGCCAGAAGGTCGCCTCCAACACTTTTCATGTGCAACCCCAAAGTCTACCGCCCACATCAGCAGCAGCGAAACACCACAGCCTTCGTGTCTACTACCAGGTCCAGCAGTGGAAGGGCATTGCAGCTAATGAGCCACGGCCAGACGACTGGGGTTGGTGGGAAAGCAGTGGAGGACTGGACTGATGAGTGATCACGATGACTAGACTGTTTGAGGAAGACTGATCAATGCTTCTGTACATGAATCGACTATGATAGTCTGAGGCGATGTTCTGAGGCTATGGTATGGTAACTACATGCAGTATTATAATAATTATGACCTATATATGTATGTCGTCCATCGAATATTGCTTTTTGGTCAGGTGTAGCTCATTCAAATGTGTGTCATTGGATTCCTGGTCCCAGAAAATATATGTTTAGCACTTGAAATAAAACCTCTATGTTATTTAGAAGCGGAGATATTGGGAAATATAAGGTTTATGGCGGACATTTTGAAAAATGGCTGCCATGGCACTTTCCACCACCAGGATTCCTTAAGACTTTGATATGTTATAGAGGACACATTTCTGGGTATAAAACAGTTGACAGACTTTCTGTTGCAATTTGTCCGAGGTGATATCAAATAATGCCTGGACTATAAAGACATATGGGACAACCTTGAAATTTAGAGACAATGCTGATTTATGTATCGTGTGGAATATTTTGCAGCTCTGGCATTGTTTGTTTTGTCATCAAACGATATCTTAGTTCCTAAAGTGGCCGTCTTATTCTCACATGTTTTTTAGCGTGCCATCAATTGGTTTGCTGTGCCATGTGCCGTGCGGTGCCAGAATTTGCTCTGCCCACACCGTATCCCGTACCAGTTTTTGGAAAAAATGGCACCTGTAATGCCCACTGTCAACCACTTAATCGTTATGCGAGGGAAACCCACAGGGCACGCATAATTCGATAATATTTTGAGTCGACCTTCCATGAAACCTGAACCTGAAATTATAAAGAAGGAAAAATATACAAATTGGCACTTGAAACAACATACAACGCATTTGGGAATTAATTGGATTACAAAATCGATTCAAAATAATGCTCAATTGAACAAGTCTGTAAAAAAGAACTAAGAAACATAGAGGAGCACACAATGGTAAAGAAACGGTCCTTGGGCATTTTCAACATCAAACGCTGTAATCCGACCATTTTTTATCGTGATCATGGTCAAGACCAATTTCCTTTACCATGCAACATATCCGATGCAGCAGGCAACATCCGTAAGTAAGCGCTGATCTTCCAGTTTGATTGTACCGCCCTTCCTTAGATATCAGGATTATTGTCATCTGAGCGCGCATAATCCAGTCAAGTATGCCAGACTGTGCGTCTGAATATCGGCATCCTGCACATTCTACATTTAACTACTTCAACGAATCTAGCCACGGCTTTTAAGATACAATGTACGAATGTACAAAAACGAATACAATGTAATCGTTCGTGACACGACACAAAACTCAACTCCACAACCTGGGGTGTATAACAGAGTGTAACAATGAATATACGTAATCCATCAGATCGTTAATGGCATAGCACACAATATGATAATTCATGAACTGAAGAACAGCTGTCGTCTTACTACTGATATTGCAACTAGGGTACACACCACGGTTGAGATAATTAACATGGGATCTGGCTACTTGATCGGAATTTCCACGTGTTTACTGAGCTGATCTTCTCAGACCAAATCCGAAACACAGCAGGTTGCACAGACCCAGAGTCTACCACCTGTTGAGGTGCCACCAGCGTGGCAGAGCCTCCAGGGCGGATAATGTTTGCCTAGCTCAGATAAGTTAGTCTGCATCGAAAGCTACACAACGAAAAAGTCATAAACCGGGTTGATATCTCCAGCACTCCTGATCTTGCACCTACTATGACAAATTGGACGTGTCATCCATCGACATGTTGCACTGCCAATCGAGCTCGATAGGATACACGCAATATTTCAGCTACTTGGGCTGACGGGTGTTTCGCTGTGTTTCAGCTACTTGCATATGTTTCGCTGTCCGAAAGGTGACCTTGGCTTTCGCCGGAGTAATAGCGGAGCACATGCAAATGTTCCACATACCAATATCTTCAACAGATACGGCTATAATTCGTTACCTGGTTATTGAGGTTTTCAGGGCACATCTTTACAATGATCATGCAGCGCCGAAAACACCGTTAGTCACGTATAAATATGCACGCGAAAGCTAGTCGAGACGACCTAGTATGACACACATTATCGAACCCGATGTGATGAAATCATACAGTAAAACCATCCTGATTTTAGCACACCCCGTTTACCCAACACGATATTAGTGATGGGTCCATACCACAGAAAACTTGATTCCGCTCGGACATTAGCGCTGCAGTGTCTATCTCTCCGGGTAGACAAACGGCTAGAGTTCCGTGCCTTCCCAGATGTTACGGTGTAGCACACGCATCTCCTCCGCTTCTATCCGTGACCAACGGGCATTCTTAGTGTAGGTCATTCAACGGTCATACCAACGGGCATTCTAGAAGCCAACGCCAGTCGTGACTTCGTCGTTTGTGCGTCGCCAGGACACGCACGCGTCAAGGAGCCGCACAAAGGCCAGTGGACCACGACCACAACCGGTCCAGCTGGGACCACCACGACCGGGCCCGCTAGGACCACCATGATCGGTCCGGCTTGGACCACAACGTTCGGTTCAGCTGGGACCACCACAGCAATTCCGGCGAGGTCAGCACCGTAAGCTATCTTACCTCATTTATTATTGCATTGGTGAAAACAACGTATGGATCTAGACTGACCGTGCTCCATAGTCCGCTCCAAACATTCCCTTATCTTCCACGCCAGCACGCACACTACCACCCATGGGCGGCGCCACCGGGTGGGGGGGGGGGGCGGCGTCCCCTCAAACTTTGTGAAGTTTAATAGTACACCCTGACGTTGCAAGTAATCGATATAAAAGCCGTCCCCCTCCCAATTCCCACTCCGCCGAACGAACTCTTCTAATACCTGTCTCAATATCTTCTGTTCCAATATATTCACAATACCTGTTCCAATAGTCGTTCCGATATGTGCTGCCCTAAGCAAAAGCGGAATATTCCATCCGGATGTCTTTATCCCAAGATGTGTGGCGACTTTTGAAGTGACCATATTTGGAATAGCCCAGCTAAGTGATAGTGAACCACCAGACCTTTTAAAATGAATATGTGAAATTGAAGAAGGAACAGGTGAGCAAAACATGAGCTGGCTCCCACGTGCTTTTATGCTACCATGTAAAACCGCAATCGTAAGTGCTAAAGCAATCTTTATAAGGCAATCGGGAAGGGCTAATCATGATGTAGAATTGAAAAGCATTAGAAAACGTATGTTAGTTTAGAACACCAGTCTAATGTATATACATCTTAACACGAGCGATGTATTCGGCGCCAAACAGGGGCCATATTTTGAAGTTAAACCATGCGATTACACCGGCCAGAGGGCAGTTGCTAAGCGGCGCGGCCCAGCATGGCAACACACTGAACCAATCAGAGGCCAATATTCCGTTCAGGTCGATCATGTTCCACAATGTCCCAATGTCCAGGGGTGACAGCTCGTCTAGGTGTAATCATGACACGTAGCGATGGGCGTGCGAGGGAGTGGTGCACCAGCCCAACAGCAAAGGGGATAATGGGCAATCAACAATGCTCATCTTTCTGGAAGTGATTATGCTGAAGTGGCCAGACAATTAAACATAATCGATGGACCGCATGGTTCATTATTGCTAAATATGGCCAGGGAAACAAAGTATCCAGGAGACCAAGAAGCGGATGAACCACCGGAAACATTGACGAAATATCTGATCTATTGGTGCCATGTATCGTGAGAAAAACAAACAGCCAACATTGGAACAGCTAGCTGCTAAACACAAATATCAGGGAAACGTAGCATAACAAACCCTGGGTGAACAATCTCACGATTTCGAAGGTACTTCACGGTTACTGCGTAACGGTGAAAAAGTGGTGCCCTAGACGGTGGTAAGAAACTCAGAAAGAATCAAGTATAACCGCCATACGTTTGCAAACCGGATGATGGCAAGTGAAATCGCCCGACATTGCCATATTGACGAGTGAGTTTAACGTCCACATGATACGCTCTCGAGGTTCGATGTGTAGTTGCCGGGAGAACCATTCGCACAGTTTGTGGTTTTTGGACAGTAACAACAGCATCACTGTCGTCACGGTCATCAACGACAGCCATCCAGATGACATCATCTACCACCAAGCTGTCGAAAACGGTACCGACAAGCACAATTTCGCCGACTTTTTGCACAGCACCAGCACCGTCACGGGAAACAACGAGGAGGTTCGACAACGTGCCTGCACACCGGGCTGTCGAGCATCACGTGGCGCTCCCGGACGCGCACCGGATCCATCGGCTGCCGGCATATTCACCATCTCTGAACCAAATTAAGAATGTCTTGGGCCTGCTGAAGTGGAAGGCGAAGCGGCATCTGGCTGTCAGCTAGCACAGGATGGATGGCAGGGGCCGCTCGGGCCGGCGTGACACCGACGCGTTGGCCGGTCAACATTCTCAGCGATGGCATCGCCACCGAGATGTCGGTGACCGACGATGGCGCACGTCGGCATCAGCACTCGAACTACTTCCTGCCAGTCTGCGCAGCCTGTGAGAACATCACCCCAACTAGGTCCCTGTGCTCGGCCGTATGCAAGCGGGATCTGTGCTCCTGTTTCTGTTTTGCTTCATTCGTTTGTGTTTAATTCGCATAATGACGTTCATGCGAGATTAATGGCATGTTCAACTATACGGTTTTATTATATCTGGGACTGGATCTTTTTATGCACATGGCCAGCTACGGTGAACAAAGAGCATCACTTCCCATGTCGTGTGAACATCTTGAAGTTAGGCAGTCAAAAGTCACTGGTCGACCAGATCAGGTTGACTAACGTCAGTTCTAAATGGCTTCCCTAACTTCAACAGTCTGCCCTGCAACACTAGATGCAACATCGACATCAACGTGATAATCCAAGATTGAGTTTCCTGCAGTCATGAGATACCGCAAAGTTGCCAAAATAGCATTCGATTTTATAATGCTATTTTCACAGTACTGTACTGTATTTTATAATGCTTATTGCACAGTACTGTATTCGGTTTAAAATGAAATTTTGAGCAAGTCACGCACTTTCCTACATAGGTTACTTCACTGTAAGCATCATCTATAAGCATACTGTACTCAAGGAAACAAGATATAAAAATTGGAGGAAAATTTTTTCCCAATTTTGGAGAAGATAAAATTATGAACACAATATTAGCACAATAACATAATATCATATAACACAAGAACATAATATAATAACATGAACACAATATTAAGTCTTTGTAGTTCTATGCCGGTTTTTCAAATTCTAAAAGCATGTTAAAAACGTACGAAAAATTATCCAGCACGCGCATATATACGTCATCCGGTCACATGAACCGCGTCATTTGGCGTATAAATAGTCTTGGTGAAATCATGGTCATCCCAGGAGAAACAGTTGGAATGCACCTTAGTTCCACTTGCTGAACAAACAAAAAAACGTAAGATAGAGACCCAGTGCTTTCTTAGACATGATTTAAATATATACTTATATATATTATTACATAGTATACACACACACACATATATATATATATATATATATTATTGCACAATACATATATAGCACAGTACCTGGATAACGAGATTACTATCAGAATATGCAGAAACCGTCGCAAAAACAACATTAAAAACACTATGCGTATGCATTTACAGCAATACAACTTCATATTATGACCGTAATTTGTGCGTCGAATCCGGTTGCACACTGCCGAAATCGGCTGAGGCTGTGCAGAATGAAGTTAAAATGCCGGAGAGAAACATTGATATGTTTTAAACGACGCATTCAAGTGCTGTGCTAACCATATCGTAGCAAACCTTTCATACCGATTGGTCGCGGGTGGACTTCGTAATCCCGCCGGCTTTGGTTCGAACCAACGATCTTACGATGAAGAGACTAACTCCATACCGACCGAATCACCGACGTGCCGAATATCAGGCTCATCCTACTGAATTAGTATATATCATGCCGAAATGTATTGACTATTTCTGAAATGCATGTTGTCGGGTGGAGTTTCTCTTTGTGTGTCTCATTTGGACGCGCCGCACCGAAACGCCCGAATGGACACGATTAATTCTGAAATACATGCAGCTTGTTGAAACATGCACCCAAAAATGCACAAATGTTTTTACAAGATGGCAAATTGAATAGTCCTGACGATTATCATTATGTCGTTTTCATGCAGCGATTCAACGTTGCTTCCCGCTGCAAGTAACCAAACAGTACACGAATTTAACGTGCTTTTGGCAAGGCCGTGACCAACCACCATTCCTGAGCACAGCCGTGACTTTCCAGTTCCACTTTTCAGTGAATCCTGAGCACCTATCGCACAGCATTTCATTGTGAAACAGCGCTATTAAACCTTAAAATAATGCAAATGAGAAAATAATTTTCTGAAGAGGAAACTGTTCTGGATGGCAAAACTCCAGGAACAACTTATTTTTCCTGTCCTGCCGACGACCATCCCTGGAGGTGACTTTAACCACCACCATTCCTGGGTATGATTGACCGACCACTATCCCTGGGCATGACTGGCCAACCACCACCCCTGGGCGTTACTGTGAATGCTACCCTCGGATGCGACTTTAACCACTGCCATCCCTGGGGGGTGGGGGTGCATGACCGTGATTTTAACCACCACTTCTGGGCGTGACTGTGAACGCTAATCTCGGATGTGACTTTAACGACCACCACTGCGAGACTGTGAGTGCTACCCTCGGATGTGACTTCAACCACCATCCCTGGGCGTGACCACAGCCAAGCCTGGCCAGTTCCCTGACCAGCTGGCCGCCGCCGGGCTCTGCTTTCTCGCCGCCCACCGTCGCTTGGTACCTTCTGGTCGTCGGACAGGTGTTGACCTGGCCTTGCCAGCCTGACGTCAGTGGCGGCCGCCGACGCCAGGTCCGGTCCGCTCCCGCTGCCTCCGACTTAATGCAAGGGTGACGCTCGCATACGAGACCGGGTCGCGCCGGCGTCACTGCCACGCTGCGGCGACGCCTCCGCGCACTTGGCGAAATGCCGCCGATGACGATGGCATCGTGGTCGCTTGACTTCTGGGGGTCAACGTCGCCTGCGACTGGTGACCCCGAAGTGGGACGCAGAGCAGACGGGCGGGAACTCTCTGTCGTCAGCGTACCCGATCGGACCACGACGCCGGCGGCCACATGTTGACCAGTGGAGGTCAGACGGGGTACGTGGGCGAACCCACCTGCTGATGTCACCGACACTGGTTGGCTATTTGGGCTTGGGGGCGCATCGACTGCGCTGGTTATACAGCGCTCATACCAATGTTAGATGGGCAGCTTAAGAGGATTGGTGCCATCAGTATAGTACAACACTAGAGTACACGAATCTTCAGAATACAGGCAGAACATTCCGAGCTTCTAGTGTTGGGTGTCAATGAGATGTATAAATCGCCCCGAAGTCGACAGCCCAAAGAAAGCGGAAAAGTTGTCCCGAAGTTACCACGCGCGAGCGATAAACCAGGAGATCGCAGGGCCACAGCGACTGCATGACTCCAAAATGGCGTCTTCGATCATCGGCGAGTAGGTGACATGAAATCAGAACGTGACGCACTGACAGCGGCGCGTGACATTGAGAGCAGTTTGGCCTGTCCTTTCCACAGACGATGGTAGTGAGTTGGATGGGTGTGCCCCAGCCGAAGGCGGCACAGCACGACCTCGTCCCACCTCGTCCTGCGGTAGGACGAGGTCCACTGTCCAAGGCATGGTTTGATCGTTTGCGGTTTGTTGTCCAGCCGTGCCCCAAATATCCATCCCAGAATAGTACCGGACGTACATCAGCCGATTTGATCCATAATTAGAAATGAATAGCTATCTAGCAGTGCTGCCGGACGCAGATAGGTCGACTTGCTTTAGGAAAACATAAAAACTAAAAAATAGCACAATGCACAAGCTCAGAGGAGTCATCGAAGAGATCCATGCACCTACAACACGATCAATCAATAAAACAAACACATCTACCTACAACAAACAATACACCCGTGCCAAAACCACCCGACATTGAACATCCCAACAACTCATTCACCTATTCTCTCCATGATCTATCCATGGCGTGGAACAGTTTAAAAAGAAAGAAAGAAAATAAAACAAAAACAGGAAAACAAGAACAAAGAAGAATATAACACAACGCACAACAACAAAAAGGTCCATAACAGTGCATGACATGCCTACGTTCTTGCAATGTTCAAAGAAACGGAGATGACCCCCCCCCCCATTCCACACCTTCATCCCATTCTGACACCGTACGGACCACTACTCCTCAACTCGACAAAATCTGCTCATTGCTCTTCTCTCAACTGGACGAAATATATGCACTGCTACGAAGAAATTCATCTATCCACTCCCAAACAGCCGAAATCACCGAGATGGCGGCAGGCTGGTCAAACACAGCAACAACAATAACTTCCAGCCTCCTCCGTAAGTTATGTGTGCAACCAACTTTAGTAGATGGCAGGCTTAGGTATGTGAACACTTCTCTGTGTCTTAAAATGTTCCTTATAATTAAGCCAGTACCAAAATATATTCTCAAGAACCGATCAAATCGCTGAAGGGAACCGGCTCACCATACAGCTTGACGGCAGGGTCCGGGCAGTTCCGGCGGCGCCGACAGAAGTGCATACCAACGGTTTTCGCAATCGAGAATAATCGAAACCCGTTCTCGGATCTTTCCCCGATCAGGATACTGTAGTTGTCGTGCCATCGACAGTGCACTGGATGTGCTACATCAAATCACAACATCGTCTCCAAAGAGTGATCTACCAATGCTTCGTGGAAGAGACTCGCAGATGTCGTTAACCATAATGGCGAACGCCGCCGCGCCTAACACACTTCCTTGCGGTACTCCATTGTTCTGTCGGAATCTGTTTGACAAGTAGTTTCGATGTGCACACAAGAAAAAAACCGTTCGGACCAAAAGTTATCGAAGAAGTCAGCCAGAGCACTGCGAATTCCATATCTAAAGAGCTTCTTCAGAATGCTGGTGTGCCAAGTTGTGTTATATGCTCCATAGAGATCGAAAAACACTGCACCAACACTTCGTCGGTGCAGTGCTTTTAGCCACCGCGATCGATGGCACTGCGGTTTTACTGAAAACCGCACTGTGCATTAGTTAAACTGCCATATGACTCTAGGAACCAGGTCAAAGGCACATTTACCATCCTTTCCATACAAAGTGATGGTAGTGATATGGGTCGGTAGCTCGTCAGGTCTGAAGCATCATTGTCGGGTTTTACGATCGTTATTATAACAGTGACATATGGCTGCATAGTGTCTGCTGTGCTGATTTCATGGCATCGACTGTACCGGCTGTATGGTGACGTCTGTATGGTGTCGGCTGTACAGGCTGTATAGCGTAGGCTGTACTTGCTGTATGTCGGCTGTGGCGGCTGTACGATGACGGTTGTACTGGCTGCATAGTGGCGACTGTATGGTGTCGACGGTACTGGCTGTATGGTGACGGCTGTACTGTCTGTGTAGTGACGGCTCTATGGTGCCAGCTGCGCTGGATGTATGGTATCGACTGTACTGGCTTTCTGGTAACGGCTGTACTGGCTGCAGTAGCTACTGTATGGTGTCGGCTATACCGGCTGTATTGTGCCGATTATACTGGGTGTACGGTGTCGACTGTGCTGGCTGTGTGGTGACGGCTGTATAGTGTCGGCTGTACTGCTGCATAGTGACGACGGTCTGGTGACGGTTGAATGGTAATGACTGTACTGGCTGTGTAGTGACGGCTGCATAGTGATGATGGTCTGGTGACGGTTGAATGGTAATGACTGTACTGGCTGTGTAGTGACGGCTGCACCGGCTGTGTAGTGTTTCGGAGGCGTGACGTCTGCGAGAAGACGTTCCCTCTCCGCTGCCACAATGGACAGGATCGCATCGCCCGCGCGTCACACGCGACACCGGCCCGTACGGAATGTGCGTGCACGCTTGCACCACCGCCACAATTTGCACCCTGACACCGCGTCGTCTCAAAAACAGTCAACAGGAAGGCACGGCGCCAGCCACGCCAGCAGCGCCACTGGTGGCGTTTCTAGCCAACCAGGAGCGGGCAGCCACTTCTTCATTACTGACCGGGAGCGGGCAACCACACCACCACCAACACCGACCAGGAGCCGGCCACCCGTCACATCTTCAACACCAATCAGGAGCTGCCAGTCACACCTCCATCACACACCAGGAGCGGGCAGCCACTCCTCCAAATACCGACCAGGGACGTAGCCAACCGGGAGCAGGCCATCTCACCTCTATATCTGACCAAGAACGATCCGCTAGTTATACTTAAATCACCGACCAGGAGCGTGCCGTCACTTCTCCATTACTGAGGACGGACAGGAGCTGGCTGCCACACAACCACCACAGACCAGGAGCGGCCGTCACTCCTCCATCACACCAGGAGCTGGCAACACACCTCCACCACAGACCATGAGCGGGCCATCACTCCTCCACCACAGACCAGTAGCTGGCAGCCACTCCCCCACCACATCAGGAGTCGGAATTCACTATTCCACCGCAAGCCAGGAGCGAGACGTCACTCCTCCACCACAGACCAGGAGCGATACGTCACCCCTTCATCAATGGTCAGTAGCGGGAGGCCACGCCTCTATCGCAGACTTGGAGCCACACCGTGGTGACGGCGAGGCCGGGTCAGGTCGCTAATACCATCTCATAAAGACAAAGCGGTCAGACTGAATAACAGCCTCAAGGGCCCATCCAGGTTAGGTCCGTACAAGGAAGATTCCATAAGCCTGGAAAAATCACTCTTCACCCCAACCAACACTACATCCTAATTCCAAAGATTAAACCCACCAGCATCCCACACTCATCAATGTGTATCTACCTAACATACCCAGCCATATTCACTCGATCTCATGTAACACATGTGACTTGATTGCCATACTAATCATTTTTAGACTCCATCCATGCCTGCTTAAAGGAGCTTGTACAGTGCACACATGCTTAGCTTAAACATCACCAAAGTCACCACTACTTAGACCTCAAAAAGAAGATTTTGTAGCCTGAAAAAGTTGTCCACCCTATTTTACAATATATTCAATGAAATATATTAGCCACCCCTACCAATTTTATGTCATCAGCAACTTTGAACACCCTATTTCTAAGCCCTACCTCAATGCTATTCACAAAGATGATAAGGAGAAGTGGCCCCGGAACAGGGCCATACGACACCACTCAGAACATCCCTCAATTCGGATTTACACCCATTTAACACCAGACGTGACGGATGCTCATGGCGTGCCTGATATGCGTCACTGTGTACCCAGTCACGCGCTGCAGCTTGGGTGCCTGTGGCGGCACAGCAGCTTCCAGTCACAAAACGGAGGTCAAGTTTCCGTGCCAGCTGTGGGATTCTCCTCAGCGAGGTGTGCAGCACACAGTGAGAGTGGTGTGGGACTTATCAGTTGTGCCAGGAGAGTGATCATCGGATACAACTACACTGACGCAAATAACAGCTCAGAAGGCATCCGTTACCTTCCTCACTAATCTAATTTCGTTCTCCACAAGACAATATATATATATATATATATATATATATATATATATATATATATATATATATATATATATATATATATATATATATATATATATATATACATTCGAACCAGCTCTGGTACACAGGTGAGCCACACAGCTGCCTGTGTGACGTCACACAGCCGCGCTGGGACGCCACATGGCTGCGCTGCCGGTGCCTGTGCCGCTCACGAGAGTTGGCCTCGCTCTCTGTACGACGCTCGCGCACATGACGTCACCGGTTTCGACACCTATCCGACATGACCGGTGTTTGTTATGATTGGAGGAGCAGAAAAACACATGTAGTCGTCGACTATTGGGTAACGGTCGACGCCCTAGCTGGAGACCGGGGAGGGGCAAGCACTCTTGAAGAGGACAGGTATCTTGTAGACTGGGAAACGGCAAACCAAAGCGCGAATATGGCATCATTGGATAGATCAATTCGGCGTGTGAACAAGTTGGCCTCAAATATTGATGCTTACAGCTGGATATTAGGAAGATGCCCAGACATGTTAATCGAATGCATTGAAGAGAACATACTGTAAAACCTGACCGAAATTAATTAAAACTTGAGGACTCCTTAATCGCCTCAAACGCCTCAACATCTGCAAAAAGGAATGGAGTGAAAATATTTCGACGAAACTTTTCCGGAAGTGAAAGCGAAGTCTAAAAGGCCACCACGACGCGAACAGCAACAACTTTCAAGTCTGATGACACCAACCAACAGTACAGTATTCGCTGTCTACCGTCACTGACATAATCGCCATCGGGGCTCCCTCAGAGTAGCGAGCTCGAGGAGCATCTGTCCGGGGATATGCGCCCACTGCGCAAAACCAAGCGGGCGTACAGAACTGGGTGGTATGTGTCATACACGTTACATTTGGGGCGATCAAATGACTTGATAGCAACTTACGCGGATACACCACAGGCCAAACACCGTACGATGAAAATCACTAATGTACATAACACCGAGGGCTAGTGGCGCCTAACAACTGTGCGGCCCCAAGAAACAAAAACGCAAAATGGCAACACATTCATTTCATAATTTACGTTTCGGCACGTGGCACGATAGTACGGAATCAGCCTACGCTGTCTACGTGATCACGTGAAGTAGCTTAAACAAACGGTGTCTGCTTTTCCCGCCGATCACTGACATTCATGCGGTTGAATTATATCAACAATGTTTGCTTGCAGCCATGGTCAGTTAGCGCTCCAAAAATAGCACAAGCAAATGATAAACACGGCAGGAGCAAAACGGAGTGACGGATTCGATAAAAAGCATCTGGGACAGGCCTGATCTTCAGATCGATTAACTTCCAGTGAAAAGCCTGCCACGACGGGCTAATCGCGCTTCAGTGATGTGTATCAAATTCTAATGTCAATTCTACAGACAGACAAAGTATCATCCGACGCCGATTCTACACCCCGCTGTTGGTGGAAATGGAAGCCAGTATACTCCTCCCCTCCATGTTTTTCCATTGTTCTCTTTGAGGCTTAAAGCCTGGGTCCGGCCAGTTCGCTACGACCACGCTCCACTGGAGCCCGGCTGAGATAGCCAAGCTCGGTCAAAACACCGGTACTGTATGTAGGTCTGACGGTGAGCTTATACAAGATCGGCTGGAAACCCAGAAACCCACAGAGACCAGTGAAAAAGCCTGCCGGTCTTCAACGGTATCTCGGAAAGGACATTGGCCTTTACGTTGTCATCTTTGGTGAACTCCTATCAACTACGTAAACTAAATGTCGCGGTAAAAAAATATATCGACGACCAGAGAATCGACAAAATAATGTAGATTATTACTTGGTATGAATTATTACGGGCATGCACTGGACATATGCCGGGAAATGTCATCATTTATCTGCCCGTAATTTTCAGATAACTACCGTACTTTACGTTTTCCGCACACATCGAAAGCCATGAAATATATATGGACTCGACCAGCTTGCACATGATTCTACGTAATTATACTGGGTAAGAGAAACTTACTACATAGACTGCACGATCAATTCCAATAAGTTGCCGCCGATAGCGTATAAGATAGTTCGGAGAGCACGTTCACTCGCTGTAGCTTCCATTCGTTTGGAACTGACCACGGCAAAATATAAGCATGACATGGTAGTTTTCTCATCTACACTGACCGGTTCATTTCAACCGAAACCATTTCCACAGGTCCTTATTATCTCACTGTTGTGACGCTGACCCACCAATCTACAAAAATAATATGATACCGACACTCTTTGCTACAGTCACCGAGCTAGCAGGGGTATATTTCGTGTGAGGAACCGATAAAAATATGCCGAGTGGGACAGACATGCGGAAGCAACAGACATCCAGAAAAGAGCACGTGTGTTCTATGGAGGAGTGCTATGCACATATGCTCAGTAATGCATGCATTGGGATGGGCGCTAAATGACAAAACCTGGTCGATGCGCCCTAAAACTCAAATAACCAACCAGCATGCATTGGGCAACATCTAATGGGAATATGATTATTCACATCATGCCTCATCGATACTGAGGAGTAGATTTCCCATCCTGAAGCGTTTGCCAATTGCACATGCCTATAATGGGAGAATAATCATGGATACAGGCATCCAACCTATAAATTATTTTAAAAAAATCGACAGGATATAAAGTCGATCTTGAAGTGCTGCAATTGAGCATCCCCCTTGGCTTATACGTCACCTACAGCTTATCCAAATTTTTTTTTCTCGTGCACATCCCTCGACCAGACGTCGACAGGTGCCTGACGCATCGACTACCATCCAACTCTGTCGCTGGAAGTGACCGACAATCAGCGGCATCGCGCGACCTCGGGGCCTGCTCCTCCCTGCCGCAGGCGCCGGGGCGTCCGCCGGGCGGGCCGGCAGCTGCGTCGGCCATGACGTCACCGGACAGACACCTGGATGGATGAGTGCCGCGCGGCGGCACCCACCGGCGACCTTGAGGCGCGCTCAGCTCGGCTCTGAGGCCCGCCGTCGCGCCAACAAAAACGCCACCGGCAGACGCTGGTCACGTGACCACCGCCGCAGGCCCTCAGGGTCGTCGGGGTCGGCGGACACGCGAATGCGCCGCTGTCGGAGCTCGCAGGGACGTGAAGTGGAGGCAGCCATTGCCGGAGTATTACTGATGTGTCAGTATAATTATCACTCGTCAGCATCAGCTTGACATAGTGTAGTGGCGTCGGCATATATGATTTTCCCAGGCCAGTTTTTTGTTGTTGATATAATTATACGACATAATTCAATTGAGGTAGCGAGCACGTACAGCGGCTCAGTTTTCGCTGCCCGCACATTGACAACAGTGATGCCGAATCGCTGGTGCACTGGCCAAGGGATAATAGATCGGCGACGAGTCGACCTTATCACTGCCACGAACACCCCCGACTCGCATCGCAGCTGTGTCCGCATACCACCGCCGATCTCGCAACCCGCAAATGCCAAGCCTTTTTTTCTGTTGACCTCTTCCAGGCACGTGCACCTGCCAAGAGCCACACGAAACACACAGCGCACCTACAACACCTGAGCATCACCATCGCACAGCACACGCCAGATCGCGCCGAAGTAACTGCTTGGTCGCCATAAACACTGCGCAACATGCATGGTCTCCCACCGACCGGGAAGCAAAACAGAGGGTTTTCGTTGCACGTGATCCGGGGCTCAGAGCTGTGGCCGGGGCACTGTTTACCTACCCGCAGCCGATCAGCACTCTTGGCAACGCCCGGGCACCTTCTAATAGCCAAAGAAAAGACGTAAACATTTGGGGGCGGAGAAACGTTGATTTGAGCCAGCACAGTATGGCAGTGATCGTGGTGGGTGAGATTTTGGATGGGCGTAAATGAAAAAAGCAGCCAGGTCACATCAACAACCAGAATCTCGCGAGTGTTTGTAAAATATAAAGGTGCGAATTTGAGTGAGACAACGAAGACAGGGATGGGCAACATTACTTCAATACATGGAAGAAGTGACTGGAACCTGTTGAGTTGCAGCACAATGATCGAACCACGGCAACCAGATGATTGTAAAAGCACAAGGGAGCGGCACGTCATCTGACCTGAACAAGCATTGAATACAGGACATGTTACTCACATCACTCTTGCATCATTCTGTATCACAGGATGTCATCGATCAGAACAAATGTAATCCGTGCTACCTGTGAAGGCGCTGGGAGGGTCCGTCCGCTTAGTTATTGTGGTTTAAGGGCGCGAGGGTCCGTCCGTCCAGTCTGGAACTACCAGAGGTGAGAAGCCAGCTCGGTGGTCGGCACCAGGTCGGCAGCTATCACGTGGGCAAGTGGCAGACGCCCCTCCAGATGCATCAAATGGAACACCAGGATGACAAGCCAGCATGGAAAACCCGTGCGTGATTTTTCCCCGTCTTCGAGAAAGTGAGCCGGTGGAGCCGCACACGGCGATCGCAGATGGGAGGGGGATGGTGAATTTAAATAGTTACAGAACAAACTGTTGCCCTTCGGTGTGACCAGACACGAGCAGTATATTTGTCAATGTTACCGGAATCCTCCAGCACACCCGACTCACCCATCGATTGCGTAATTGTCCGCACCTCCAACATCACAGACACCGGAGTGCGAGTTGTGGAGAGGGGAATGGTGGGTGAAGTGGGCAGTGACCACCACCGTTCGGAGGTCTGGTCCCCGGTCAGGTCCCGCTACCCGCTAGCAAAAATATCACCGGAGACTGCCACATCGGCGACCACCAGTGTCAGGGGCGCCCCGAGACACGGCGACTGTCTCATTGGTGACCACCAGTGTCAGGGGCGCCCCGGGACACGGAGCCCTGCCTCATCGACAGCCACGGCAGTCTCCGTGGCACGCAGAGCAGCCGCGCACCTGCTGACAGCCGATGCGCGGCGTCGGTTCTGGTCCCCACGGTACCGGTGTCGGCACTGACCCCTCAGCTCCGGCACTGGACCCTGCGACAGCAGTACCGCTCCCGCAGCGCTGGTACTCGCCGGGATTGGTCCCTGATTCCACACAACTGATCGCCGCCGTGTTGGAGACTCGAGTGACGCCGCCATTCGATGGTCGAAGTGGCCGAACGGGATACGGCCCTGCTCAAATGCAACACGTGCCGCATGCAGGGCGGTAATCAGGAGAATGCGGGACCTGGGATCGACTGGACTGAGTAATCACATGTGCGTGGGTTGTGGGATATGCATAGCACATGCGAGATTGTTCACATGATGTGGCACCAGCCGCGGCCCCACATGCTGTGGCACCAGCTACGGCCTCACATTATGTGGCACCAGCAGCGGCCTCACATTATGTGGCACCAGCTACGGCCTCACATTATGTGGCACCAGCTACGGCCTCACATTATGTGGCACCAGCCGCGGCCTCACATGATGTGGCACCAGCCGCGGCCTCACATGATGTGGCACCAGCAGCGGCCTCACATTATGTGGCACCAGCCGCGGCCTCACATTATGTGGCACCAGCCGTGGCCTCACATGATGTGGCACCAGCTACGGCCTCACATTATGTGGCACCAGCCGCGGCCTCACATTATGTGGCACGAGTACCGGCTCCACATGATGTGGCACCAGCCGCGGCCTCACATTATGTGGCACCAGCAGCGGCCTCACATTATGTGGCACCAGCCGCGGCCTCACATTATGTGGAACCAGCAGCGGCCTCACATTATGTGGCACCAGCAGCGGCCTCACATTATGTGGCACCAGCCGCGGCCTCACATTATGTGGCACCAGCTACGGCCTCACATTATGTGGCACCAGCCGCGGCCCCACATGATGTGGCACCAGCTACGGCCTGACATGATGTGGCACCAGCTACGGCCTCATATTATGTGGCACCAGCTACGGCCTCACATTATGTGGCACCAGCTACGGCCTCACATATATGTGGCACCAGCCGTGGCCTCACATGATGTGGCACCAGCTACGGCCTCACATTATGTGGCACCAGCTACGGCCTCACATTATGTGGCACCAGCCGTGGCCTCACATGATGTGGCACCAGCCGGGGCCTCACATTATGTGGCACCAGTACCGGCTCCACATGATGTGGCATCAGCCGCGGCCTCATGTGATGTGACACTAGTCATGCCCTCACATGATGTGGCACCAGCCACAACCACACATGATGTGGCACCAGCCGCGGCCCCACATGACGTGGCATCAGCCGTGGGCTCAAATCATGCGACACCAGTCACTTGTTGCGGTCGCACACGCAGTAACGCATCCTCGAGTATCGATAGTCTTGGACGAGTCAGATCTGTCGAATGGCACAATCTCCAGTTCGGGTGCTATTTGGAACTCATCGGCGGGCGGAATTACTTCTTCGGGACATTGGAAACAACATACCGGGATACATTGCAGGGTTGGCGTAATTGGCACAAGCAGAACAGTCGGGCCCGCACACAACACAGGGGCATGTCATTAGATTCAGCTCCTGGATGTCTTGAAACCCAAATTGGCTTATGAATCCTTGGTGCATGGCTACAAAAACAAGATCAGGCGAAATTCCAACCACGCTCCGAGAATACTGGAGGACAAACATAACTTGCTAAATATACCTCGAGCGGTAAAAATGGACACAAAATAGTATGAAGAGCAGCCTCTGACAGTTGAACACTCTCGAGACGTTGCCAAACCACTCAACATTGCCAGCCAACCACCACGCCCGTCTGAAAACGACCGACAAAATCGCATCACTCACGGTTCAGCAAGCCCCACTCAAAATACACGGGAATATGCACCATCTCGTCATTTGGGACCTTTATGTTATCAAACGACGTGCACCCGAAGACGAGGCTGCATGACCGATATAGTTGATGCGCCCCTAAACTCCTCCACCAGAAGACATCGACGAGGCGACGACAGCGCCCCTGGCGGCGGGTGCCAGTGACACCAGGTGACATAAGGGCGCCACCTGGCTCTGATGAGAATGGCCTTGTTGTTGACGCATCGCGCCGACCGCGCTGCCGGGTACGACTATACAGAAATAGCCGCCACTGGCACGCCACTCTGATGTCTGTCCACGCACCTATTTTAGAAGCGGACGCCAGATAGGCTGTCGCGGAACACTGCCGCAAGGACAGCATGGCGTTTGTCTCGTGTTCAGGACCAGTCGGATTTACTCAGAAGTGACAGACCACAATTTTTCAACATTACGGCGTCATCCAAAATTTAAGCAACATAGAAAGTCGACAAAAAAACATGCACTGAAGCGGCAACATCGTTCGCTACAACTAAATTTGCTCGTGGCGAGACCTTGGCAGCAACGGCGAAAATAAAAAGAAAAAAGTTGACTATCTGAAATACCCACTTATATTAAAAGTTAACATTTAAATCACGATTAAAACTGGAAGACTCGTGATAATATAAAAGTCATGTAAAAACAAGGTGTGCATTGCGAAACACATCGGCGTCATGACATTGCAAGCTGGCCATCACGGCTTTCTGTTTCCGACTTCATTGAGACTATTTGCAACCAAACACACCCGCACCCAATCACTTGATCCCCTAGCGCGCGGTCAGCCTGATGCATGCGCTACCAGGTATGAGTTGGGTGGTCAAACGCCGGGTGCCAGTTATTCAGTGCATGCTCCGTGGACCAGACTACCCTCCCAATGCGGACGCCATGCGTGTGCGGTACTGCAGGGCGGGGCTCCAGCGTCGTTATTCAGTGGCTCAGGGCACCCTCTCAGCGCGGACGCCATTGTGTGTGCGGTACTACAGGGCGGGATTCCAGCGTCGTTATTCAGTAGCCCATGACATCCTACATCGCGGACACCACGTATATTCGGTGCTACAGGGCCAGGCTCCAGCGTCGCCGCTCGGCTCGGCGGTAAGGGCCGACTGACAGGGCCAGGCTCCAGCGTCGCCGCTCGGCTCGGCGGTAAGGGCCGACTGACAGGGCCAGGCTCCAGCGTCGCCGCTCGGCTCGGCGGTAAGGGCCGACTGACAGGGCCAGGCTCCAGCGTCGCCGCTCGGCTCGGCGGTAAGGGCCGACTGACAGGGCCAGGCTCCAGCGTCGCCGCTCGGCTCGGCGGTAAGGGCCGACTGACAGGGCCAGGCTCCAGCGTCGCCGCTCGGCTCGGCGGTAAGGGCCGACTGACAGGGCCAGGCTCCAGCGTCGCCGCTCGGCTCGGCGGTAAGGGCCGACTGACAGGGCCAGGCTCCAGCGTCGCCGCTCGGCTCGGCGGTAAGGGCCGACTGACAGGGCCAGGCTCCAGCGTCGCCGCTCGGCTCGGCGGTAAGGGCCGACTGACAGGGCCAGGCTCCAGCGTCGCCGCTCGGCTCGGCGGTAAGGGCCGACTGACAGGGCCAGGCTCCAGCGTCGCCGCTCGGCTCGGCGGTAAGGGCCGACTGACAGGGCCAGGCTCCAGCGTCGCCGCTCGGCTCGGCGGTAAGGGCCGACTGACAGGGCCAGGCTCCAGCGTGCCGCTCGGCGTCGCCGCTCGGCTCGGCGGTAAGGGCCGACTGACAGGGCCAGGCTCCAGCGTCGCCGCTCGGCTCGGCGGTAAGGGCCGACTGACAGGGCCAGGCTCCAGCGTCGCCGCTCGGCTCGGCGGTAAGGGCCGACTGACAGGTTGGTTGGTTATTGGTTTTACGACACATTGACTGTTGAGTAATGTAGCGTCGTCAATCTGTCACGCCGATTGGTCGCGGGCGAAGAGTAGCGACAGGTGAGACTCGAACCCACAACCTTTCGATTGTGAGACGAGCAACTTACCCCTAGACTACTCGTCCCCGGCCGACTGACAGGGCCAGGCTCCGGCGCCGATGGCTGGCAGTCGGCGGCTCCACCAGGCAGCACGCCAAGTCAGTGCCGTCCAGGCCAGCAGCCACCGCGTTCCAGCGACGCCAGAACAAATCGAGCAAATGCCAGGATCCAGCTGAAGGGCACTGTCAAGGCCTCTGAACCGCAGGGAGACAGATATAGACGTATGGACACGGATACCACGGAGATCACAGAGATCACGGAGGCCACAGAGACCATGGCCCCACTTCTCCGGAGCATTAACCGTCATCCATTCTGAGCGCTGTATTAAATAAAGTCAACGTTACATTGAATGCATAGCAGACGACATATCGCCCCGTTGCCCTCCCACACTTCTTGGACGTTGGTACACATTCGCAGGCAAACACCAACCGATGGAAAATCGGTTGGTGGACCAAGGATTAACTTTTGCATACGTTACATTTCAACAGAATTGATAATGGTACATGGGAGCACTTTCAAAGAATACGGGAAGACCCCGGCAGTCTATCAAGTTACAACTTTCAACTCTCCTTTGGTTTCCATCACCATCGATACTTGGTTAGTGACGTTTAATATAAAGCTAATGATAATTGCATACGGTATCTTCGCGAGTATCCCAAAATTCCCGCAGGAATTGGCACACCCGCAAGAATCGACAGCAGAAGGGGGCTCTTAATTCACCTGGGGCTACCATATTTGCCTAGTTTGACCTGACTTTCAGGGAGGATAGAGATCATCACCCTAACTCCTGTTTCCACCGAACGGGCGAGGGTGAAGAGCGTTGATAGCCATAAAATACCAAAAAGATACATGCGGATTTTGCTTATCCTGTGATGGAGAGGATGATGACCAATTCAGTCTCACAACCCCTACCGGATGAGCAAACGGAAGTATTCAAATGTTCAGAAAACGACAGGGTAGGATACAAAACAGTTCATATCATCGAAAGAAATAATTTAAGAAACAACATACAAGTTTGACGTATCTCGCTAGGTTACGTTACAGGCAACTTCGACAATTTTCGCCATCACACGGCAATTCAACGGAATTTCACAACTTACCAGCTCACCTCAGCCAGCCAGCGCTGAACTGATCTCAAGTGATCACACCACCGGCACCGGCAAGCCATGCTCACCTGACCGGCATTCGCACTATCATCGTTACACCAGCACTGCCACATCACCACTGCTGGCTGTCGCGTCAGCAGTGCCCATCTCACCACCGCCACCACTACACGACAGGTGTTAGCCGTCTCACCGCTACTAACCATGGGTAGTTGCCGACGGCGATCAGAGCCTGCCGTGCGGAGTAGGGCCGCACGTCCACCGTGCCGTACTGTGCCAGCATCTCCACAATCTGACCGGCAGACGGGCACACATGGTCAGTCGGGCACACAGGGGTCAGTCGGACACACATGGGTCAGGCGATCACACAGGGGCAGTCGGGCACACAAGGGTCAGTCGGACACACATGGGTCAGGCGATCACACAGGGGCAGTCGGGCACACATGGTCAGTCGGGAACACAGTGGTCTGTCGAGAGCACACAGGGGTCAGACGGGTACCCATGGTCAGTCGGGCACACAGGGGTCAGTCGGGGACAGACTGCCGGTACACAGGGGTCAGTCGGGGACAGGAGTCAGTCGGGCACACAGGGGTCAGTCGGGCACACAGGGGTCAGACGGACATACATGGTCAGTCGGGCACACAGGGATCAGGCGTGAACACAGGGGTCAGTCGGGCACACAGGGGTCAGTCGGGGACAGGGGTCAGTCGGGCACACAGGGGTCAGTCGGGCACACAGGGGTCAGGCGGACATACAGGGGTTAGTCTTGAACACAGGGGTCAGGCGGGCACACAGGGGTCAGTCGGGCACACAGGGGCCGGGGCAGCACACAACAGTCAGGCGAGCACACTGGGGCCGGGGCAGCACGCATCAGTCAGGCGAGCACATTGGGGTTAGGGCAGCACACAGGGGCCGGGCGAGCACAGTCAGGGACCAAAGAGGAAACAAGGTTGTGTGGTGGTTGTGGTTTTAGGGCCATCGACCATGGTTGATCATTTAGCGAGGAAAAAGGATTACAGAAGCACGCAGCCATCAAGGGAGAACACAAGAGTTCAGGTAAAAAATTTCAGCCGTAGGCGACAGTCGAGGGAGCACGTGAGAGTGAGGGCAACATATTCAAAAGGTACACAATGACGAAAAGAACGCACAACCAGGAGCAATAATCATGATAATGCTCTACAAAACTGGAGCATGGTTAGGAGATAGCAAGAGAAAAAGGACGGACTGACGTAAATGCCCTCAGCGATCATATAGTATTGGTCAACGAAGCACGCAACCAGACATAATAGCTCACTGGGCTTTGAGGGCATATCAATTACGGCATACAAAAGGAAACGCATGCAGTGTCCATTCCATAGGTAGTCCGCACATGGACGTCTCATAAGAGACAAAAGACAAGGTGCAGATGAGCCTAAGTCAGTGTTAAAATAATGGTCTTTAGCTAGGTGTGAGGTGTACGATAGTGTAGTAAGATGTCGAAATCGCCATGAAAATAATGTTCGTTGAAATATTTGTGAAGTCATTCAAACCCAGTTTTGAGATAATTGCATACATATAACTACCTATTTTTCCTGTTTTGAGAGGCATCATATTTGGGTATGTCGATATGGACGATAACGATACAAATTTACATGATATAAACGAGTATTATATAACATAGCACATGGTATATAGTTTTTTTTTACATATAGTATATATAGCATGTTCGGTATCACGATCCCGGATCCGTTATGATGAGCATAAGCATAATGCTTATAAATGGGGTACTGTTGAGAACGAGGAATCATTTGGAAGGATATCACGTTAATACATTTCGTTGATCGACTGAGGGTGTCGACACATGTATTGGGAAGGATGTCGATTCATTGTCCAGTAGGTGGTGTATTCCACCATATTCCACGAATGATTATCGATGGGCCAAGGGGGTGGTATTTCCAACCAAGTAGTTGGCAGCATCCACGTCGTCTATAAGGTGGACGTTGTTTAGAGTGTTACCGAGAAGCTGTGGTCGCACTCTAGCCGAGGTCAACGCAATACGAAGACGGATCGGCAATCAGTTCGCCAGTAATGGGGCGTGGTGCCAGGTGTTGCCAGCAGAGGTGCTGCATCATCTGACTGGCGTCAGAGGCGCAGCGCTTGTCAGTGTACCGGTAGGATCGAAATAAGTCTCTGTCGCAACTAGTGCGACCAACGAATATCTGGGCGCTGTTAATAGCTCGAAGTCACAAGCTTTTACCTAACTAGCTATCTCTTCAGAGCTTGCGGAACCCAGCTTCGGCGCAATCCGTGAGTTAGTCATGTTGTGTAAAATATCAGACGCGCTCAGAATATAATTTTGCGGCTATTGAGGAAATGGATAAGAGAAAAGGAAGGCGAATAACGTCAACAAAATGCCGAAATTGGGAGATAAACTTGAGAACAAATAGATTGCAAGACAGCCTTTACAGAGACTCGGCGCAATGTAGAGGATCAGCTGCTGGACCAAATGTTCAGGTCAGTGTGCCAAATGAACAGGGTAAACATAAAAGAGGCGAATTAATTTGCAGCATTGAACAGCGCTGATAAACCAGTATTCAATACTCAGTATTCGAAATGATGTCAGACACGCGACATGACAGACCATAATTGTTCCCAAATATTCCAGTGGTATCAAAACAAATAATTAGGGTTAGTTGCGGCAAGGCTGTGGGATGCTTACATCACCTCATAGAATTGACATGTGATTATACAATATGTGTACCTCAGATCAGGCTAGGTTCAATTTCATTTGACGAAGTTTCATTCATTCATTCTTTCCTTCCATTCATTCATTCTTCCTCTTTCGTTAATCTTTTGTTAGATACACATTCCATGAGTTAGCAAAGGGCTGTCGTCAGCCGTCAGGTTAACAGGTCGCAACCTGTCAGAATTCAACCATGCACACACACGAAAGGTTGCTAAAGTTACAAAAAGCACACAGCAGCTGGCCACGCCGGTGGCGACTGGACGGCCAAATTGGCCTACGCCTTGGGGATCATTAACAATTCACGACAGCCAACATTGTACACATCGGAGACTAATCGTCGTCGCGGTCGCCATATTACTAGCACGAAATGCGGTTGGTGAAAACATTGCTCGTCTTCGCAAACAACACGCATCCGCCATCAAGTGAACAGGAAAGCGGTCCCAGGCGGATGGAAAGAATCCCCCCCAGGCCATCACCACCCGCCAATGAACAAAGTACAAATGGCACAACAGCTAAATCGGCCCGTGCGGACCGCATTAGCAGTGGTCAAGCCACAATTTAGCCGTAGGCGATCCTTTGGCCCGATACTCGAAGAGCAGTCTCATTTGACTCGTTTGGTTGGCTTGGAACTCTGAGGAGTCGCGAAGGTCCGCTCCGCTATTGGTGTGGTGCGTTGAGGAGGCGAGGAAACTCGAATCCATTGGCTGTGCTAGTCTGGGGCTGCCGTGAAGGTGAGGAAGGCCGTGCACACAAGTCGAATTGGCATGATAATTCGAAGACGCCAGGGCGGCTCCAACCAGTTGACCTGGCACCCCGAAGGGGAGAGGAAGACCAGGTTGAATCGTCCGAAGTCCGAAAACGATGTGGGCGTCCGACGCCGGCGCTGCCACCCTGGCCATCCGGGCTTTGATACACGGCGTGCTGTGGGCCATACTGGTGTTCCAGCTGATCCAGCAACTAGACCGGAACTGGGCGCGGCCAACCGGCCAAGTCCTGTTCAAACAGCGCAAGCCCATCTTTCCCGCCCCTACCGCTTGTCCACAAGAGCTGGACAAGCGCGTGCTGGCGGAAGAAGGTCTCGTGGCGACCAACCAGACGAAAGTGCGCCGCGACATGGATCGGTGGGGCACCTGCTTTACCTCTCAGCCTTAACCTTCCGCTCTGCGCCGACCCTGTCAGCCTGCGCGCGCTGGTGCACGCCTCCCGACTGGTGAAGCGCAGCGACGTGGAGCGCGAGCGCCGCTGTTGGACGCGCTGCACCGCCGAGCGGCACGTCATCACCTCGCAGTGCAGACAGTGCTACACGAGGGTCAGAAGACGCATCTCGACTTCATCTGGGACGGTAAGGCCACCCACTGGTACAGCGCGACGTCGCCGGCCTGTGGTACAGCGCGGCGTCGCCGGCCTGTGGTACAGCGTGGCGTCGCCGGCCTGTGGTACAGCGTGGCGTCGCCGGCCTGTGGTACAGCGTGGCGTCGCCGGCCTGTGGTACAGCGTGGCGTCGCCGGCCTGTGGTACAGCGTGGCGTCGCCGGCCTGTGGTACAGCGTGGCGTCGCCGGCCTGTGGTACAGCGCGGCGTCGCCGGCCTGTGGTACAGCGCGACGTCGCCGGCCTGTGGTACAGCGCGGCGTCGCCGGCCTGTGGTACAGCGCGGCGTCGCCGCCCTGTGGTGGTACAGAGCGACACGACGACGCAGCAGGCGCCGCGTGCTCCTGTTGAGTCCGAGCCCGGGTCGACTGGCGATGCTGGCCGGCCGGTCGGCAGTCGGAGACATCGAGGCGAGGAGCCGCACTGCAGCCGCCAGAATCACAGTTCGCCCGCACTGAATTGTTCGGTGGCTATCAATTGGCTGGCAGACACAGCACATCATGCCAAGTTCCACTATCCTGCAACATTTGCACTAGATGCATACAAATGCAGCATGCTTAGTGATAACACAGCAAGAAGCTACAAATACATGGTACATAATAAACTGGCGTAGACAATCGTGTCGCATAGTTCATACGCTACGCTATTAAGTAGCATCAGCATTGCCGACTAACTTTGACCAGCTTAACCCGCGCCGTCTTTCCTGTCAAATCCTCCCACCCCGTCTCGGGGGGGGGGGGGTTGAAAACCCCCCTCTCGAATCCAAACTAAGCATCGCACGAAAACGAAAGAGGTGTAATCGGAAAGGAAAGATATCGGCTCTTGAAGTTTGACCTTCAGTGCGAACTTGGAAAAACGCCGCAGGATATGATTCGTGAACGGCAGCTCCGATGGAGCTGAAACGATCAGCAATCGTTTCAGGGTCTCAGATAACCCTGTATGCCAATTTTCATCAAAATCTGAGACATGAGGGTGTTAATTTGTAAAATTCGTGTTCGAGATATTGTGAACGGCACCACCTAGTAAAACAAGCAAGTCTTCGAATCTTTGGTTTTAGTTAAAAAAAGATCATTTAAAACCTCTAATAATTTAACCATTTGTACATTAATGAATGTGACCACCAAACAGAGCTGGCAATGGAGGTTCCTATCGCCACAACAAAGCAATGGTGGTGGATGTTTTGAACAGTGGGCATCGACCGTTCGGTATAATGCACAAATGACCGAGAACTGTTGGCACCGATGAAAATATGTAGCTTTTGTATGCTAGCAACATTCTTCGCTTGGCACTATTCTCTAGTGAAAGAAGCACGGATTTAAACGAATTACAGATGACCACAAATGCCAATTTATATGTTGTGGTAAGGACTAAAATTACTCACATGCTTACCTTGCAAGCTCTAAACGCGCCTGGTGGGCAAACTGGATTTTCGGCACTTAGCCTAAATTTAGCTTGCTATGAATGGCTGCAACACACTGATTCTCATAGTACGTTTGAATTCGTCGCACATTATACGTGTTGCACACACAGCATGTTTCCAGAATGCCCTTTTAGAAAGCAAATCATTCCTTCTCTTTAGCGTCACACCACTTAATATAACGTATTAATCCGCGGTTACGGGGCAGAGTTATATTCCCTTAGTCCCCTCAGCAACTACGCTCGAGTCACTGCCGCTGAGAGCAAACAACTTCCGGTCAACGCTTTCACACGAACACACGTATCGATTACCTGAGAAGAAAACAAATGAACTCACAATCGAGGCACGGTTAATCGATGTGATGAGACATCCAGATCCATTGAATCATAACACATTGGATAAATAATGTCAACTATAGATGATGACGTTTCATGCTGTATGGCCGATGTTATTTGACGACGTGAGGTCAGTAGACGACACGCTGACTCAATTGTGTAGCAAAGGTCTCGTCAGATGAATCTGACCCATTCATGAGCTCGCTCAAGGCCACCTTTGGTCAAATTCTTCGGGCGGCCTCTTGGCAGAGTTCCCGACCTGTTGAATTGAGTTTTTGACTTCCAAACCACATGCGGCTGGAAATGGGCTCGAATCCCACAGAGACAAACAGATTGATAGAGACTCGGTACTGGCGAGCTGATTAGCAGCTGTTTTCTCGTTAGCACTCTCGCACGTTGCTGAAGGTGGCATCTGTGTATTTACATTACACTTGGTCAATCGAGTGCCAAACATGTCGTTCTAATCTTCGTGGCTAGTCTCGGACTGGATCGCAATCAGTGTTGGATTTTCACTTCTCAGTCATGGATTCGGAGTGTATAATTTTTTGGCTTGCTAAAGTATGGAGTGTATAATCTTCAGAGGCACTATGTTATGGGGTGTATAATTTCCCAGTTTGCCAAATTATGGGGTGTATGTTGAAGCACCAAGTAACGGAGTATATACATTTTATATATAACGAAGTGTATAAATTTTGAAAAATGCAGTGATGTCTCCTGGAATGAAGAACAAAAACCCAGGGGCCTCGGTAGCCTAGATGGTGGAGCGTGGGACTCGAATCTCACGGCCGGCGGCATTTGCAGTCCACCCACGACCAATCGGTGTGATATAGGGTGGCGGCGCTATGCGACCTTGCGGTTGAATGCGTCGTAAAATAACCCGATAATTCTTCTTCCTCAAGAATAAAACGTCTTTAAGTAATTTGTTAGGTTCTTATCCTAGTGTCTCACAGACAACCAGATGGGGTCCACCACACATCGTCGTCTGAAGTCATCCACCACGTTACGTGAATGACTTATAGGCAACTTCCTGAGCAATCGTAGAGAAAATGAACACAAAAGTATACTTAATCGATGTCAACCAAGTTTATATATCAATACCTGCCACCCCTAGCACAGGTACCAACACTGCATAACTAATACAAATTCACAACATACCTCGAGAGCAGGACGTTCGTGCACCGCTGGGTCTAAAATGGGAGGGTCTAAAATGTTACTTCGGGATATGGGTTTCGGAATATATAATGGTTGAAGGAAAGTTATACTAAAACAATCCGTCTAAAATCTTTTATTCTCTCCATGATGAAATTTTCTCTTTTTTTTCAAATGAGAAAGCTGAAAAAAAATATTGAAGTCAATCCTTATTAATATTAAATGTATTTCAATGCACTTTTTAGTTCATGTCTGGAATGTTTAGTAGAAGCAAGGAATGATTTGGAAGGATGAAAAGCGACTAGACGGGCGGGCAAATTGCTGCTGTAAAACAGACTATCGTCACGGACGAGCGGAAATTAGAGTCTCATTTCGCGCCATGATTGCTATGAAATACCAAAAAATACAAATAAGTTAGAGAAAATTGCCAAGAGAATTACAGGGAACTTTTTTCTCAATTAATAATAATCAGGACTGTGGGAAGAAATTAATCATTGGATCAGAATGAGGCTTATAAGAGTGTAGAGAATTAGGTCAACACATGTAAATCTGAATTTGTCCGGAGTGAGCAAACCTCGCGGTCGGAGTGGCATGAATGCAACTATTCCCGCTTGTTGATGAAATTCAGAAACAATATAAGTCATGAAATCGAAAGAAGATGAAATTTCTGGTTCTATGGGTCTTCATTTTGGAGCAAAGTGTTAGCAGGTTTTAGGAACGTTTTGGTACCATTCAGGCAATTTTCATGTGGAAAATCCTTCCGATATCTTTTATGTACATCGCTTCTGACTGCTTAATAATATAAATATGAACAGTTTTATCCATCCCAATTGATGCAGAACATATCATTCTCCAAGGAACCAAGAAGAAATGCATTATCCATGGCTTTTCGTGGCAATGGTTCAAATAGCTCCGGCCGGAGTGGGAGATGGAGAGCGGTGAACTCATTGAATCCAAGAACGCGGTCGGGCTGGTGAAGGTAAATTCCTATATTTGGTTAGCGGAGCGTAGTGTTTTTTTATTCAACGAAGTTTTTCGCTGCCATCTGGAAGGAATTGACTGCGTGTTTGGCTCGAGGTATTAGAGGTTGTATTATCTGACTATGTAGGTACTTACCTACTTACCTATATCAAATATCTTCGCGGTAATTCGAGTTATTGATTTGGATAAACCAAAGCTGTAAGCTTGTGTTGTGTGACGGGAAATCTTCAGATAATACAAGGAGCAGGACATGATAATATTAATTGCTGCGATGTTTTGCCGACAAGCGTAGAAATGAACAAAACTGATTGCTTTGCTTTTGTCTGGAAAATTTTGTTTTCACTTAAAAATTGTGTTTTCACTTTCACTTTAATTTTGAAGCGTGAATGTTTTTCTTTCAAAATGGGGGCTGGGCCTTTTCAGTGCACATTGACTGCAGATATTATAGATATGCATGCATTCAAGCATTATTTGTGCTTTCATGAAATGTTCAGGAATTATTAGGTGCATCCTGTCCATATTCTCCATTGAATACCATTATACTCTTAACATTTCTGGTCTGACTTTCTGAATGGACAAATTTGCAGTTTAAGGCGATTTGATTTCTTGAAATTTATTTTTTGTGCAATGATTATGAATATGTTCATAATGTAGGTACTTACATGATGTGACTGCACATTTTTTTGGCAAGTGCAGTTGGGTAGCAATATGACACCAAAAAAGTGGCTCAGGTTTGGTTGGGAAATATACCATGAAATGTGATGTTATAAATGAAGAAAAAGCTGCAGCCTAACTGGATGAAAGAAGATCTTTCTTTAATAATTTGTTTTTATAAGCAATTAATTAAAAGTATTAAAATGAATTAAGAAATGAAAAGTAAATGGCCTATGCTAACTAAACAGCCTGTGCTAGCCCAAGTGTTTTTTAAAATTCAAAAACTTTTTTATATTCCTGAATGATTCCGAAAGGAATTTGATGAATGGATAACTTACAAAAAAAAAATAATCTAGCATAATTTAGCCAAACCTAATACCTTTGTATCCTTCATGGAGGCAAACTGTGTGTAAAACATGTGTGGAAAAGTAATAGTGCCCATGACAATTCCTATGCTGTAGCAAAACATGGCTCATATCCACCAGTATTTTGGAGATTCGGGGGAAGTGCTACACTTTGTGGCTTACCAGTTGTGTGGATGCCACTATAGCTCTTGGTGTTCATCCATACATTCTTCTGAGCACATCTGAACTCTGTTCTGAGGTTTGTCCACAAATGGAGAACATACACATGAATGCACTGGTGGCTGTTTATTATTCACCTGCACCTCACCATAAATCGCACATGCACAAATGGAATGTTATGGAATGATATGGAAGATGGAATGTTGTGAAATATGGAATGTTCAGTGGCATTAAGATCATATTCAGACTGCAGTGATCCATATTTTGCCATCCATTGAAATATGTTGTACTTGTGCATGCTAGCAAACTGATATTCTTCCAATCTGGCTGGCATCTCATTTTCGGCTTTACTTCTGCCTCCTCTTGGAATGTGCCTACAGATGACTCGAAATAACAAATGTGTATTATCCTCAATTATACTGGAAACTTCATGTGGTCGGGGACCCAGTATGACTGAATTTTCCTCTCCACCCAAGTTATCACTATTGTATAATGACATCTAGCTGTCTTGCTAGTTAAGTATGTCTTCATCCAGCAATGCAAGGAGTGTATTTTTTCCGGAGTGTATAATTCTTTGGATTGCAAAAGTTCAAAAAAGGGCCACTTTTCCAACGCTGATCGCAATTGTAAAAGATGCATGAGAATTGACGAGTTTATGAACAAGTCCAACCCGTGTTCATAAACGTGTACTCGCTTTTGAATATAGCAAGGTGTGCATATTCTATTTCGGTCGTACATATAAAAATATGTTTTCGTTATCGTTAACTTCTATGTCGACCGAAGTCATTGAAAACGCAAACTTCAGAAGCGTCACACTGCTGGATCGAAGTACCGCTGGCATTCTAACTTTCTCGTATTTCAATTTCACAGACGTTCCAAGCTGATTAATCCGGCGGACAAAGGTTCGGACACGAAGCGGCGAGAGGAAGGCTATGTGCATGGTGGATAGAATATCATTATCCCATGACATGCGATCCACAAGTGAAGAAATGCTGGTTCCAGTACCATATTTGTAAAACCGGTTCCGTGTTAAGCGCACTCCTGCGAGTATGTGGAGCGACTAAGAACGCTGGACGGACGAGTACAGGCGGTGGGTGACGCATACCGTGTTGTAGGCACAGACTCAGCTATCACACCACTGTCGGGGCAGATGACAGGGGTGTCCCGGCCGCGGCTACTATCGGTGGCGTGGCTGGCGTGCCACGTCACATATGACGTGCACGCTGGAGTCGCCACAGTGACGTATGCACATACAAAAATAAATCATCAAATAATACATGTAAAAAAGGCCAACAAACCAAATATTCAAACGAATTGCATTTAATGGATTTCAAAAGCGTGACGATCGCATTGGATTTCGGTCGGCCGGGCAGGGATGGATCGCATCACCGATATGAACTTCCCTTTGTGTAGTCGAGCGTAGTTTTACTCCGATTTCTCCCACACTCGCAACTTATTTTTCCAATCCTGGAAGGAAGTAAACTGGTCTTGTTTTACTATATTTCTTTCTGAATTGATCCTCATAGCAAATAAGGGATTCACATTATCATCGTAAAATAGGTGAAGAAACGAAATACTGAAATTAATTGCAGCCTTGAATTTTCTGGAACTTCTTTCCTGGTTGAATATACAAGTACTTGCAAAATAAACATAAAATCGATTATTTCCTGTCTTCACCCTCAGCTGATAAAGGATGCATATCACACGGGAAAAAGAACCAACTAAAGGTTGCACTCACATTTTCTAAACTCCTGGAACTTCCTACCTCCATTTAGGGCTGCATACAAGTGTATACTGTAGGATAGACGTTTGTTTATTTGTTTGTTTATTGTTTGGCTCACGATACACACTATGCACATTCACGGCTAATGGCGCCGCCCACATTGTTTCGCCGGTGGGCCGCGGGATTGGGAAATGTCCTGAGTGGCGCTAGAATCGAACCCGGGACCTTTGGAACCCATAGCCCGACACCTTAATCACTCGGCCATCCCCGCCCCTCTAGGATAGTCGTCTTCCTTGCAAGTGATAATCTATGGTTTCGACCTCTCGCCGTGAATTATCAGTTCCAAAAAGTTCCACGTCGAATTTGCACTACTATATTTTGTACGAAGAATAAGGAAGCATACGTGATAGTTCAGCGTCAAACAGCTCGCTTAAGCGAACGACTCAGAGGTGTACGCCAGCCCGTGAATCCATTCTTCATTTTGAAACTGAGGGGGCAAATCCAATTTGCAATGGATAAATGCCATTTTACATAAAAATTGGGAGACCAACATCACAAAGTATAAGCTTCCTCAAAATATTTTGGGAATGAGCATATGTTGATTTCTTTTCCTCAAAATCTAAGAAAACAAGCATTTCACAACACACCCTTTACTCGAACCATTTGTTGAATGAGAAGGGTATGCTTTATAACTGCAGCAGGGAGCATGTTGCCTATAGCCCCGCGATACACCCAATCGCCGGCTAGTGCGCACGGTTGACACTGGGGGGGGGGAGGAGGAGGAGAGTGGTTGGTGCGCCAGCTGGCGGCCGGGGCTTGCTCGCTGTTGTCCGCGATCGCGCCTGACAGCCAGCTGTTGCAGCTGGCTGGTATCTCGGCTGCACATCTCGCGCGCGCGCTCGCGCGCCGCACGGCCCGGCCTATCGGTCGGTTTGTCGCCGGCGCTCAGTATTGTTCGCCCACCGGTCTCGGCGACACCGGACATTCTTTGGCAGGCTCGCTGGCGGCGCCGCGGCGGCTCGCTGCCAGGCCTCACAAAACGACCACCAAAAATAACGGATCGGCGGCGTCGGCCAGTCCACGTCGGAGCGGCCGCCGCCCGCCCGGCGGCCGGCCCCATGCAGGTCGTGGCCTGTTGGCGAGCGACAGCCCGCAGAGCGCCACTGATCACGACATCCCGCACACACATGCAGGCAGGCGCCTTCGTGGTGGTGCCAGTCGTGGCGATGCGGTCAGGCTCGCAATGGTCGGCGAGGCGCCGGCGACGGACCGGCACGTCAGCCCTGGCCACCCAGACCACGATCGGGTGTGAACATAGCCACCGATATCCGCCCAGCGGCGGCACTCCGCCGGAATGATTCGGTGGGTGGCAAACGGGGGCGGGGGGCTTAAGCGGCTTCAAACTGAAGTTCATTTGGTGTGCTCATGTAGGCTAGGCTAACGATGAAACACATTGTGGGGGAGGGCTATGAACACCGAACTCACGTGGCTTTACACACCTGCATCTGTCCAATCTTCCCTCCATTAGCGTGACGGCTGGTGGCACCACACCTCGCCGTTGATGATGAATTGGGGCTTAGGGGCGCGTCGACTACCATGATCATCTTGCGCCCATAACTGTGTTTACAGGCTATCTACTATGGTCCTACAGTACGCAGTAAGACAATATATTCAGGGACGGCGATAGATAACATCAAAATTTGCTTGTCGAAGGAAGGTAAAAATGTCCCCAGACGACACAACCACAGTCATCCTTTAGCAGCATACGCAGTGTCGCTGTTTACACGTCCTAAAATCTGGTGTCGTAGAGGTTTTAATGATAAGCAGTCTATTAAAACATGATAAACGGTAAGCGGGTCAGAACACCGTGGGCACAAAAGTCGGTCATCACCGGTCAGTATATAGCTGTGTCGCGAGGGCATGCCCATCCTCAATCGACAAAGCGTCACTTCCTCTCGTCGCGAGGTCCGGTGTGAGGACTGCCATAATCCTAGTTTTGGTTTTATACCTCTCAGTTTACTGGGCTTGGAATTCCAGGCTTTTTGTCCTTCAGATCGTATATATGATAAAATGGAGGGGTACATATCTCTTGGCGGAAAAGGTAGGCGAATTTCATGGCCATTACTGGTAGCGTGCTTGGCGGCCATATCGGCAGCTTCATTTCCAGCAAGTCCAACATGACTAGGGATCCAGCAGAATACGATATTTTTGTCGAGAACAGTTAGGGATTTGACGATGCGAAGAATCCTTTCGACAAGCCTGTTATCTGGTTTGAAAGACTTCATTGCCAGCAGACTGCTTAAGGAGTCAGTAAAAACCACGTGATTTGTGGACTGGTCATCCTGTATATAGTAAAGAACTTGCAAAATGGCATACAGTTCAGCAGTAAAAATCGACGCCTGCTTCGGAAAGCGAAAATATCCAATACAGCGTCGACCGACGCACGCGCATCCCACTCCCGACGAGGACTTGGAGCCGTCTTGTGTATATGCGAGAGAATTCACGGTACTGGTGTATTTTCTCCAACGCCAACATGCGGAGTTCTTCGGAGTTAGCACTCCCCTTCTTTGAGCAGGACAGGGCAAGGTCTGTCTGAACTGGGACAACCTGTCAAGGGGGAGACTCGGAGTGACAGCGCGTGCCACAAAACCTGGTGTTATGTTGCACTTACGAAATGTCGGCGCCATGCGTCCAGAAAAAGGTAGGACACGCTGATTACTGAGTGGACGGAGTGGCGGCGATGGCCTTGAAAATATCCATTTGTATGCTGGGTGCTTCCGGTTCTGCGCGACCTTATATGAGTATATCGCTCCCAGTAGTGTACGGCGTAACGCAAGAGGAAGTTCATCAGTTTCTGCCATTAAGCTACCGACCGGTGAAGTACGGACAGCTCCCGTGACAATACGAAGGACTGTATTGTGGATTACGTCCAGACGACGTTTCGTTGTAACGCACGCCCCATCATATATAAAACATCCATAGTCGATTATAGAGCGTATGAGCGATCGGTACATAAGAAGCAAAATACTTCTGTCTGCTCCATATGAGCACCTGGAGACAGTCCTCATCACCTGCAGCCTCTTAGTGCATTTTTGCGCAAGATCTTTGATGTGGGTGCTGTACGTTAGTCGGCGGTCCATCCATATACACAGGAACTTGACGGCAAGCTTGAATGGAATATGGTGCCCGTTGAGCATAATAATGGGGTCGGTGCAAGAGCGCCTGCGGAAGAAGTGCACAGCGATGGTTTTAGACGTGTACATGACGAATCCTGTTTTATCACACCAACCCTGAACCTTCCGGACAGCCAGCTGGAGTTGTCTCTCCACTGTGCGAACAGAGCGCGAAGAACACCATAAGGCGAAAATCAACAAATAGCGCTTTGCCTACGGAAGTCGGCAGTGATTTAGCCACATCATTGATAGCGACAGCAAACAATGCTACTTAATACGCTTCCCTGTGGGACTCGGGTAAGTTGTGGAAAAGTGCCAGATAGTGTGCGGCCTATTATAACACGAAACATTCTGGAAGCTAAAAAGTTTGTCAAGAAGAATCCAATGGAGTCTCTGACACCCATACTATGTAACTTCATCAGTATACCGTGACGCCATGTCGTGTCATATGCGCTATCAATGTCGAAAAATAATGCAGCTGTATGTTGGCGCTTCATAAACCCAGAGCGCAGGATGGAATCAAGTGTTAAAATATGATAAAGTGTGCTACGGTGTTTTCGGAAGCCACTCTGGATCATAGGAAGAAAATTATTATGTTTAAAAAAAAACACATCAATCGGACATTAACCATTTTCTCAACCAGTTTGCGTAGCGAGCAGGTAATCGAGATGGGGCGGTAGTGCAGTGAGTCCTCTCCAGATTTATTTGGTTTCCGTATAGGCACAACAATTGCCTTCAGCCACGAAGATGGAAATGTGGCTCATTTTCACCTTTAATTGATGGCTTCCAAGAGTATTTCTATAGCAGTAGCTGGTATATGTTTGATTATATCATTATGTAGTGTGTCTGGGCCCTCTGCCACACTCTTGAGTGTGCTAATTGCTGCAGTTAGTTCAGAGACCGAGAATGGTACGTTGTAGTCGAGGATGTCTGGATTGGATTGTGGCTTTACGACGCACTCAGCAGCGAGGCCATATGGGGTCGCCTGCCTCTCACCCTGGCAGGAAGGGCGGGCATCGCGGGGAATCGAACCCCGTACCTCTGGCTTGCCATACGCTCAGCTTAACCACCGAACAACCGACGCCCCAGTCGAGGATGTCTGAAGTGGAGAAATCAAGGGGGCGTTCTTCGCACCGAGCCTTATGTCTTAGAAATCGTTCGTTACTAGTATTTTCCGAGCGTGCGGACAACACACATCCTATTTTGTCGGACACTTCTTCTGGGTCAATTATTTTTTCTCCGGCTGTGTGTGAGACAGGGAGAGGAACTGCAGCGTGTTTTCCAGAAAAGCACTTAATTCGTGACCATACAGTTGACAAGGATGTGGAGTAATTTAACGTGTTGACGTACGTCTTCCATGAGTTTCGTTTCGCCTCGGCGATGGTTCGTCTAGCGAACGCTCGTGCTTTGCGAAAGGCTATAAGATTATCTGTACTACTATTGTTATTAAATGTACGGAACGCCATCTTCCTAGCACGGACTGCCTCTCGACACTTATCAGACCACCATGGGACTGGCACTCTAATCAACGTTCCCGATAATCGTGGGATGTGCCGCCGATCACTCTCCAGAGTCGCCGTAGTGAATTCATCCAAGGACATAACTGATTCAACCGAGTGGTTACTGAGTGTTAATTCAAGGTTCGATTGGAAGCCCTCTCAGTCGGCTCGGTGAAGTAGCCATTTTGGGGTTCGTCCGCCTACAGTAACTTGACTAATGAAATGGGAGTAAACAGCGAAATGGCCGCTGTTGTGTGGATCATCGTCTACATACCATTATAATAAAGGTGCAATTTCTGGACTGCAGAGGGTGAGGTCAGGTACTGAGGTTTGTCCAGTCCAGTAGGTCCAGTGGGGTAAGTTGAGCCACATTTTCAGATAGCTCAGAGAATGGAAACCATCCGGTAGGCGGTAGGTATATGCTACATATGGTAATGACTTGGTGATTTATTATCACACGAGCAGTGACACCCTGAATATTTGTGGAGAGAGGTGTATGTGTGAATGCTACAGAATTGCGTACAGCAATTAGCACACCGCCATGAGCCACCGCGCGAGGAGTAGCATCTTTACGCAGCAGCGAGTAATTTTTTATATTGAAATTGTGCACCAGGGGAAAGCTTAGTCTCTTGGAGACAAATTACTGATGGTGCTCGTGAGTGTAAAATGGTTTGGAGGTCGCGGATACTGGATCTCAAACCTCTACAGGTCCACTGGAGAATAAAACTCATATGTCAAAAACATATAAAGGGCAGTAGCTAGCTAAAGACGTGGGTGACTAAGACAAGTAAAAAGCAGTTAAAACCCTGGCTCTGTCCTCCCCCCAAGAGAGGGGCCTCTGGCAAGCCGGGAGTTTCAGCCCGACCTGGTCCTAGGGACTGAGTCCTTGGGCGGGAACTTAGCGACTCACCCCCTGGTGGAGAGCCTGATAGTGGCAGGCCTCGTTTTGGGGGGCCAGACGGGGCGGAGACGGGGGAGGGCCCATCTCACTGGGAGATGGGGCCGGTCCTTCTACTCGCCGTCGTGGCGATGGGGTGGCTGGCCTCTGAGGAGGAGCCTTCTCGGCTCCCTGGTGACTTCTCTCGCGGGCCCTTTCTATCTGCACAAGGCGCGCTCGCTTTGCCTCGCGGGCGCGTCTCTCGGCTTCTTGGTATTGAAGGTTGATGTCTTGGATTTTGATTGGTCGTCGGGACGGAGATGTAGGTGCGGACGTGGAAATCGAGGGTGTGGGCGAGGCCTGGCTCACGGGAAGTGGAGAAGGTTCAGGTAGGGAGGAAGTGGAGAGGAGATATTTCGGGATGGTGCTGGGGGATGTGGGGGGGGGGGCGATGGGACGTTGGGGGGCGGACGGGACATGTGAGATGGGGATTTCCGGGTAGGTGATGAGGTAGATGGAGCGGACCTAGGGTTGGACTGAAAGGACCGAGGAGGCCTCCTGGACCGTTGGACCAGAGTCCACTCCCGACCCTCGAGGGTTGATCTGAGATGAGCCTCAGATGGGCGAGCGGGGCATCCACTCGTGGAGGGTGGGGCCTCAGTCGCCTCACTGCCAAGTTGGGTTGGCTGCCCTTGCCTTCCAGGCGACGACAGGGGGACCCCGAAAGATCGCAGCAGGGTCATCAGCTGAGCTATGAGCTCAGATGCCATATCGGGCTGTATGTGTTCAGGACCGACGGGAGATTTCTTACGAGTATGTTGTGTGGTTGCAGGGTTCTGTTGTGCTTTTGTCGCATACGACATCCTTGGGTGGGCTGTCTCATACAACTCACGCCCCTCCCTAAATGTGATCTTTCTAGAAAATTTAATTGCAACTATCTCCTCTTTCAGAAAAACAGGGTAGGAACGATCACCAGCAGCATGGGGTTTTTGATTAGGGACACAATTAGAGCGCATTGGGCTCTCCGCTTCACATTTATCTCTCGCACGTTCCGTTGAACCACATCTTGCACATGTTTCGCGATTTTTGCAGTACTGCGAAGTGTGTCCGAAACGGGAACACCAGAAGCATCTCATCTGGCTAGATACAAACACACGGACCTTTACACGGACGTATCCAACGGTGATGAACTCTGGAAGATCAGTCATGCGAAGTGTTTGTATGAAATTGTCTGTTCGTCGAGTTTCTTGCCCTTTCCTAATCGTTATCCTTCGTGCCTCCACCACTCCCCACTCTGCCAAGCCATCCACCACGTCAGCGTCCGACACATCCCTGAGGTCATAACAGTCGATGACGCCTTTAGAGTATTTTTTTTTGTATTGTGTGGTTTTATTTTTGTATTGTACTTTGATATTTACGGTGACTGTTCGCCGATTACCTTCATTCCGTACAGTGTTATCTTAATTAAGTTGCTTCCATCGTCCTCCTCGAGTCATCTGTAGTGTTAAATTCCACCTCCAAGCCTCCGTCTCTAAGTTTTTGGCACCTGAGTACCACCCCCATCCTGTCGCACGCTTCTTTCCTTTGAAATGGTGTAATGATGATAGACATTTACCTTCTTCTACAGACTTGACAATGAGAAAGCGTGGCGCGGGAAGACTGGTATGTTGACTGGTCTGTCCCCTACTAGATGGAGCAGGGGAGTTTTTTTTTGTACGTGTTTGTGATTGCCATGAAGTGTAATTGGTTTCAGCTCCTCGGGCGCCTCACCGCAAAGGGCCCTACTGGGGGAACGCCTGGGTCCCGCGCACGGGAGGTCGCCAGGCACCCGAGGAGCTATACGGGGCAGGCGGCGCCTTCGCCCGGCCGGGAGAGAGGTACCCACCACCCCGACCAGGATCCAGCGCCGCCCACCCCTTAACCCCAGTCGGCCGGGCCGGCAGACACCGGGAAGAATCCGAGGTCCCCGGCCCGAGGCGACTAGCCACTTGGCCCGTATGAGGCGCCACGGGCCCGCCCGTCCCTCCGGGATATCGGGACCAAAGAGGTGTGTTGGTCCCTCGTCACAACTAGCACCGCGCGACGGGTGACCTTAACCTCCAGGACTCCGTCAACCCCGGGGGGCGCGGCTACCCCGATAAAACTGAGCTGGTGGGCAGGGCCAGGGAAGTTGCCCTGCCTGCTCATAGTATGGATAGTTGGTGTTGCAGGGCTAGGTGAAGGACATGGATGTTGGGTAGAGATGGGCAGTGGAATGGGAGCGTATGGACGGAAAGACGAGTGAGGCACTCTTAGTCTGACCTCTTCCCGGCCGCCTGGTGGTCTGGCCGCCGGATCCTTGAGGCACGCAATCTCCCCACCACGTAAAGGTGATGCCTCGTCAGGGGGGGGGGACACCTCGCCGTTCTCTTCTCTCACATCGACCTCCGGGCGTCACAGAGCCCAGCCGAGTCGGTACCGCCGGCACAGACGCGCTCGTAAAATCCGCCGCCGCCGTCCGCGTGGTGACTCATGGATCATGGACTCGGCAGAAGCGATCAGGCGCGCTAATGTCGGCGATCAAGGCGCACCTGTGACAACAAACAGCGTCGGCGGCGCGCTGCGTCCTCGGGGAGACGTCCCAGTGAGTGTGTGTGCTGGTGTTTGTGGGTGCTCGCTCCGTGAACGAGCCGGCAGATAGGAGGCGGCGCTTTGAAGGCGGGGCGCGGCGCGGCACGGCAGCTGGCGCGCAGGTCGTTCCCAGACACGACATGGGCGCGCTGCACACCCACCCGTCCGACAGACGAGCGCAGGTCGTTCCCAGACACGACATGGGCGCGCTGAACACCCACCCGTCCGACAGACGAGCGCAGGTCGTTTCCAGACACGACATGGGCGCGCTGAACACCCACCCGTCCGACTGACGAGCGCAGGTCGTTCCCAGACACGACATGGGCGCGCTGAACACCCACCTGTCCGACAGACGAGCGCAGATCGTTCCCAGACACGACATGGGCGCGCTGAACACCCACCCGTCCGACGGACGAGCGCAGGTCGTTCCCAGACACGACACGGGCGTGCCCAACACCCACCCGTCCGACGGACGAGCGCAGGTCGTTCCCAGACACGACACGGGCGCGCTGAACACCCACCCGTCCGACGGACGAGCGCAGGTCGTTCCCAGACACGACATGGGCGCGCTGAACACCCACCCGTCCGACGGACGAGCGCAGGTCGTTCCCAGACACGACACGGGCGCGCTGAACACCCACCCGTCCGACGGACGAGCGCAGGTCGTTCCCAGACACGACACGGGCGTGCTAACACCCACCCGTCCGACGGACGAGCGCAGGTCGTTCCCAGACACGACACGGGCGCGCTGAACACCCACCCGTCCGACGGACGAGCGCAGGTCGTTCCCAGACACGACACGGGCGTGCCCAACACCCACCCGTCCGACGGACGAGCGCAGGTCGTTCCCAGACACGACACGGGCGCGCTGAACACCCACCCGTCCGACGGACGAGCGCAGGTCGTTCCCAGACACGACATGGGCGCGCTGAACACCCACCCGTCCGACGGACGAGCGCAGGTCGTTCCCAGACACGACACGGGCGCGCTGAACACCCACCCGTCCGACGGACGAGCGCAGGTCGTTCCCAGACACGACACGGGCGTGCCCAACACCCACCCGTCCGACAGACGAGCGCAGGTCGTTCCCAGACACGACATGGGCGTGCCAACCGGGCGGCTGAACACCCACCCGTCCGACGGACGAGCGCAGGTCGTTCCCAGACACGACACGGGCGTGCCCAACACCCACCCGTCCGACGGACGACATCGAGCTACGTCAGCACAACGGCAAGGCGACGTCACGCCAACTCCAGTCATTACCTGTCAATCGTTTGTTTTGCAAATGGACCAGCTCCGTCCGCCAAAGTCAGGTTGCTATGCTGTCCGAAAGTGACACACGAAATTCCGAGCACGACACTTTGGCGCTTGGTGGCCTGTGTTGATGCGCGCGGCGGCGACGGGAAAATTGTTAGCCATGCTGCGAAACTTGGCAGTCAATCGCTAACCGAGGCTTGTCCGTGCTTCGAGACTGATTTTTTTAATCTACAATAACAACGATAAGAACAACTAAAATCATCCCACTGCAGGTCCCATGAAACGAAAGCTGCTGCATTTTCTTGTCCGAACGCTTGTAACAACCGAAAGCGGATTCAAAAGCGAAGTCAGAACAAGAACCTTGGGTTCTTCTACGACACGTTTAACTGCTAGACCAGATACCGGCACCAACTATCGTCGCCGAATGATCGCGGGGCACTTGATAATCCCACCGGCTACGGGATTCGAACCGACGACCTTACGATCAAGAATCCGCCGTCTTCCTGACGAGACTACCGCGCCCGCCTAAGGTATGACTCACACATCTGTGATGGTGCGTAGTGTCATCCAAGTCACCCGCTGATTGGTGTTACCACAACCGCTGCCCGAAATTGAAAGGGCTGTTGTTTCAACGGCCGGCACCGTCTACAACTCGGCCATCAGGCCGTAAATAGAGCTCTGTTCTGAGCCGGGGGCAGTCATCCAGTCTGGGCCTGCCAACACTGGATGGGCGTCGGATACTGGTCGACTCGTACTCGAGTGACGAGGTCACCCCGTGACCACAGGAGGCCGCGGTCATCAGACCTGAGTAGACGGTGGCACGCTACCGGCAGACACTCGTGCTCGAGTGAAGAGGTCACAGAAGGCCGCGGTCGTCAGATCTGAGTAGACGGTGGCACGCTACCGGCAGACACTCGTGCTCGAGTGAAGAGGTCACAGGAGGCCGCGGTCGTCAGATCTGAGTAGACGGTGGCACGCTACCGGCAGACACTCGTGCTCGAGTGACGAGGTCACAGGAGGCCGCGGTCATCAGACCTGAGTAGACGGTGGTACGCTGCCGGCAGATACTCGTGCTCGAGTGAAGAGGTCACAGGAGGCCGCGGTCGTCAGATCTGAGTAGACGGTGGTACGCTGCCGGCAGACACTCGTGCTCGAGTGAAGAGGTCACAGGAGGCCGCGGTCGTCAGATCTGAGTAGACGGTGGCACGCTGCCGCCAGATACTGGTGATCGATAGCTCCCGCCGAAACTGCACAAGCAGCTGACCAAAGGGAACAGAACGCTCACAGACACCGGCTGCGGCCATGCACCAGTGGAGCCCCACTGGTGGAGCTGCACTAGTTGTGCCGCACCAATGGAGCTGCGCCAATAATGCTGCATTAGTGGAGTCGCATCAGCCGCACCAGTGGGGCCACACCAGTGGAGCTACACCAGTGGAGCCACACCAATGAAGTCACACTAGTAGAGTCGCACCAATAAAGCTACACCAGTGGAGCCGCACCAGTGGAGCCGCACCAGTGGAGCCGCACCAGTGAAGTCGCACCAGTGGAGCCACACTAGTAGAGCAGCACCAGTGAAGCCACACTAGTAGAGCCGCACCAGTGGAGCCGCACCAGTGAAGCCATACTAGTAGAGCCGCACCAGTGTAGCCGTACCAGTGGAGCCGCACCAGTGAAGCGGCACCAGTGAAGCAACACCAGGGAAACCACACTAGAAGAGCCGCACCAGTGTAGCTGCACCAGTTGATCCGCACCAGTGAAGCCACATTGGTAGAGACGCACCAGTGGAGCTACACCAGTGGAGCAGCACCACTGGCATCTAGGCTTCGTCCTCGAGCACACACTGCGTGGCTGGTAGTTCGCTCGCGAGATGCCAAGCGTCACCTGCGAGCCGAAGTTTACGTTGGCTGCTCGGGCATGCATCTGTGACAATTGCTGAATATTTTCTTCCTAGACAAATACGTCCACTTCTTACTTCGGCCCCAGCAGGTTATTGTGGGCCTCTATCCAACCACTAAGCGTTTACTCTTGGATAGGCATCCGAAATCCGGGTTTCAGTGTCCTAACTGACGCAAAGTCTGGGGTCAAGAATTACCAAAACTGCCCCATGTGCATCCCTACACTCCTACGGTACCCCCAGTAACCCAGTCGCAAATACCTGGCAACTACATGCGACGCACAATGTCCAGTATTCCCGGCCAATAACCAGGCTCACCCAGCTGAACAATATTTGTCCAGCTCTGAAATCGTACCGCAATTCATTCGATGTGGTCCCAACAGTCATCACTGGGTTACAAGCCATTTCGAATTAGATGCATTGCTCTCTATACGATCAATACCATTCACACCGATCGATAAGAATGTTCCCACCTTCTTATCCCGAGCATACACCACTTATGACCCACTCAATATGCATCTAATCATGGTAGGCTGTGCATCGTGACTACACACTAGCCTAGCTACTGTTAATCCTGGTCTACACATACTCTCAGGCTCCTGATAGCAACGCACATGGCAAAACACCTGGCCGATTACAACTCGTTTACGGCATGGGAGCCCCGAGTACAGTAAGCGAAAGTCTGAGCCGTCCAGCAGTCGCACAACAAACCCTCCAGTAGACAGGGTGACAACACGGTCCCGTGGGTGGGAGGGAGTGAAACGTCGCGAGATAGGGAGACAGGACATTCAGTGTGACTAACCCAGCTGCAGTGACGGGCTTCATCTCCCGAGATGCAATGGCGGCGTCGACTGTCCCAATTGTAGAGACGGACGTGGCTGTCCCAGTTGTAGACGGACGTGGCTGTCCCAGTTGTAGAGACGGGCGTGGCTGTACCAGTTGTAGCGACGGATGTGGCTGTCCCAGTTGTAGAGACGGGCGTGATTACCCCAATTGGAGTGACGGCGGCGCCTCTGCCCCAGATGGAATGGCGGCGCCTCTGCCCCAGTTGGAGTGACGGCGGCGTCTCTGCCCCAGTTTGAGTGACGGCGGCGTATCTGACCCAGTTGGAGTGACGGCGGCGTCTCTGCCCCAATTGTATGTAATGATGGAGGGTTCTCTGTTCTAGTTGCGGTGACGGCGACGCCTGTATCCCAGTTGCAGTAACGGATGAGACTGCCCCATTTACAGTTGCGAATGCGACTGCATCAGTTACAGTGACGGATGTAACTGCCCCAGTTACAGTGACGGATGTTGACTGCCCCAATTACAGTGACGGATGCGACAGCCCCAGTTGCAGTGACGGATGCGACTGCCCCAGTTACAGTGACGGATGTGACTGCCCCAATTACAGTGACGGATGCGACTGCCCCAGTTGCAGTGACGGATGCGACTGCCCCAGTTGCAGTGACGGATGCGACTGCCCCAGTTACAGTGACGGATGTGACTGCCCCAATTACAGTGACTGCCCCAGTTACAGTGACGGATGCGACTGCCCCAGTTACAGTGACGGATGTTGACTGCCCCAATTACAGTGACGGATGCGACAGCCCCAGTTGCAGTGACGGATGCGACTGCCCCAGTTACAGTGACGGATGTGACTGCCCCAATTACAGTGACGGATGCGGCTGCCCCAGTTGCAGTGACGGATGCGACTGCCCCAGTTACAGTGACGGATGTGACTGCCCCAATTACAGTGACTGCCCCAGTTACAGTGACGGATGTGACTGCCCCAGTTACAGTGACGGATGTGACTGCTCCAGTTACAGTGACGGATGCGACTGCCCCAGTTACAGTGACGGATGTTGACTGCCCCAATTACAGTGACTGCCCCAGTTACAATGACGGATGTGACTGCCCCAGTTACAGTGACGGATGTGACTGCCCCAGTTACAGTGACGGATGCGACTGCCCCAGTTACAGTGACGGATGTTGACTGCCCCAATTACAGTGACTGCCCCAGTTACAGTGACGGATGTTGACTGCCCCAATTACAGTGACTGCCCCAGTTACAGTGACGGATGTGACTGCCCCAATTACAGTGACTGCCCCAGTTACAGTGACGGATGTTGACTGCCCCAATTACAGTGACTGCCCCAGTTACAATGACGGATGCGACTGCCCCAGTTACAGTGACGGATGTGACTGCCCCAGTTACAGTGACGGATGCGACTGTCCCAGTTGCAGTGACGGCGACGCCTCTGCTCGCCAGCACCGATGACAGGCGGGTCACACGCCGGAGTCGGACCCCCGACACACACGCGGCCCGGCCAGCACGCCGCCCAGCCGGCCAAACGCGTGCTCAGCGCGCTAACCACATCTCACAGCACGTGCGCCTGTCGTGTCGCCGTCAATTCCTGGCACCAAACTGCACGTGTCGGCAGAAGACCAAGAACAAACAAATGGTCACGGCAAATAATAGTGTCGAGAACACACCAGCGCCATTACGGTTTAATGAATGTTACGTGCATGAGGCGCTGCCCCTGTCGCCTGGTACGGGTGACCGCCCGACCACGGATCGTATTCGTGTGTATGGTGCCGTCCCTGTCAGCTGGGGGCGCCTCTGTCGGCTGGCACCGGCGACCGCCCGACCACGGTTCGTATTCGTGTGTATGGCGCCGCCCCTGTCGGCTGGGGACGCCTCTGTCGGCTGGCACCGGCGACTGCCCGACCACGGTTCGTATTCGTGTGTATGGCGCCGCCCCTGTCGGCTGGGGACGCCTCTGTCGGCTGGCACCGGCGACTGCCCGACCACGGTTCGTATTCGTGTGTATGGCGCCGCCCCTGTCGGCTGGCACCGGCGACCGCCCGACCACGCACCGCAGTCGTGCGTCGGGCACATATCGCCCATAGCTGAATGGTGAAGCGCTTAGCCGTATGACATTGCATACTGGTGTTGTCCGCACACATTCACCTGCACGCAATTGCAGTTATTGTCAGCAGTGTAGCTATCGGCCACCCTTACGCAAGCGCTCTGCACACGGAGAAATAATCACATTTCCAACAATATTGCATCAACGGTCCGGAGATGTGCTCCAAATGGTTCATCGCGAAAATTGCTCTCCATAACGCATCACCAGCGACATTTCACATCATTTGGCCTCTGGCCGCCGGCTGATGACCTTGACTAAGTGCTCGTAAATTAGCATCGCGTGGACACAAATATATTAATCTGAGCTCATAGACCATGTAAAAGCCATGCCGCGGTGGTAGTTATCGCGGTAAGAAACTTCTGGGTTAAGAAATACATTTACACCCGCATTTTTCACACATGACACCTCATATGAAAACCATCTAACGCCTTCCATAAAGCGGAGAAGGGTTGTCAATAACCAAACAATACCACCTCATTGACGCATGGGACCAGTGGCACAATGGCGTCTGCTTCGAGTGTGGGAAGCCCTCGTACCAGATCTGACTCGGGCCGACTTTCCCTAGGTCGGCTCCCGTCCAGGAGATGGCAGTGGCTGGGGAACGGTCACCGTCCACTGGATTAACGCTGACCGAACCGTGACGGCGGCGTTCGATTCGGCAGCATCGTCTGGCTTTAAACAAGTCCCTCGGTCCTGTGTCACGCCCCGAGGACACGGTCCCGCCTCGTGTCACCGCAGCGGTCCTCTGCTCGCCAGGCCAGAGCAATCGGCAACGCCCTGTCGCGTGTACAGCCTACTACCGCAGGAATCTGAGAGGAGGCGCGTGAACGAGACCGCCACGCAAAGGTGTCAAAAATGGAGCAACTGCTGTGTACATATCATGCCCCGTAACATGTCTGTGAGTGTGTAAGCTACACAAGTCTCCGAGTATGGAACGCAAAAAATAGCCAAACCAACCGTGTCAGCGAATCGCCCTCATCAACAGGGAATTACCGTAACGGCCCAAGCGGGTCATCAGTCTGACACCCACCTACCATATCCGTGGAGGCGCTCAAACGCCCTCGAGCCGCGGCTTCAGCTGTACACCACATTAGTGTTGGGACTACTTCACCGACAAGACCCGCTCGACCTGCCCGGCCAGAGGCCAGTGCGACCTGCCCGGCCAGAGGCCAGTGCGACCTGCCCGGCCAGAGGCCAGTGCGACCTGCCCGGCCAGAGGCCAGTGCGACCTGCTCTGGCCAGTAGCCAGCCGATTCGTCGAGTCACAGTCATCACCTGGCGAGAGACTACGGCTTACCCCTCCTCGGTACCCGACACGCCTGCCAAGATCAGTACCAACACTGCCCTGAGCGAGCCGGCCCAGCGGCTGGCTGTGCTCCGGGCACGGCCGCCGACCACGCCTTCACACCTCCGCGCCACGTCACGTCACGTCACGTCAACGTCACGGTCGACGGCAAGTGTGTGGCCGCCCGGTGACGTCCGTGTGATTGCCGGTGGTGTCCGACCTGAACGACCGGCGGCTCTCCGCTGCCGGCGCTAGTGCCCATCCCGCCAGCCGGTCACATACCGAGGGGATACGCTGGCGGCGCCCCCCAGCGACGCCTCGCCCAACACCCACCGGCCGTGCCGGCTCGGTAACTGACAAACCGCGCCTTGACCCAGTCAAGAATGACTTGACAATTGTGCTTAAAATGCAATTCTCCATCAGCTGTATACGATTCTCATGAGTGGATCATGCCGGATATAATCGTGAGGAAAGAGTTCCATTTGTGGTCTACCAGGCATATATGTCGTCAAAAATCAACCATAAAGCTATCAAGACATGAGAACAGCCTCAAATTTGTGCTTAGAAATATGCCACCTCGGGAGGCAAGGCCGGAGTTCGTGTCTGGATTCTCAGGGGATTTGTGCTATTCACAGGCAGAGCTAAAAATGGCCTATGTCTCGGTCGGTACGGATCAAAGGCGGCAAAAGGGCGTGACCTATCATCCCTATTCTTGCTGTGTCCTTTTGGAACAGATTTCGGCATTTGGGATTCTTGCCGTTTCTCCCTAACTATAAGGCCCGTGTCTGCCCTTTTCGCGATTTTCGCTAAAAAGATTTCAGGCTCCATCCAGGCGATTGTGTACTGCTGTCAGCTACCGCGCCTTTAAAAGGCGACTGCAGTTTAATCTAATTGCTCGATTCCAGCTGAATAACTGTGCATTTTAGCGCTTATAGCAAGCGAAGTTTCCCTGGAAATATGCTGGATATGATCCTTGGACCAGTGTTGGTCCCAGGTTGGGTCAAGAACAAGGCTAGGTTCTTTCTTGACATGCAAAACATAGCGTTGATGTTAGAACTGAAAATTCCACGAGTATTTTGAACCTTTCCATGGCCATCACATTACCCCGGAACTTATGTACATCGCTCCACCGATGTCATGAGAGTCAAAACAGTAATTATTTGGAAATATTGGGTTGCTGTTGGCGACGCATACACGACATAATATGCTAATGCATTCCCATTTTCTCCACCGACACTCGTAACAATTTAGTGGTACTTCGACCGTGGTCCAATCACCCCATCCAGTAGAATAGCAAAAAAAGGAAACACAATGGAGAAATTATCCTAACTTAAGAAGCAATGGGTTGAACTGAGACCACTTGGTCTTTCGTCATGGACAACTGCTTCCAGCGGCGTGGGAGGAAGGTGTGTTATACAAAGAGTAGGTGTGTCTGTTCATGTAAATTATTTGGGGGATGCAGTGCATCAGGCCTGGAGGCGAAACATTCACCAGGTCCTGATATCGGATGTCATATTAAGCTATGAAAATATTGTGAGCCCCCTCAGATACAAAGACACCTGAAGGGCACGACACACATGGGGACATCTCCACCGTTCGGTCTCCCACCACACAATAGGATGGGATTTTACATTACCTCACGGGATTTACATAATATATGTCAAAATTCCTCTCCTCCCTCCAAAAGTGACTTTCTTATCCTCCGGCCGCTTAATCACCAAAACATGGCCCATCTCTTCATTATTGTTTCCCTCTTTGAATTAATGAGTAGGATTTTACAAATTTGGAACCATTTTTCCTCTTTGAAAAAATGGTGGCTCCCTAGCCAGAAAGTATCCCTTCAGAAAGACTGGAGGCATTGCGTCTCCCCATACACTCCCAAATAGGAAGGGTGGATGGTAGGCTGTCGGGAACGGTTGATTATTAGTGGATTCAGAGTGAGGGCGACGATGGCGAGATCATGCCACCATCGATCAGAAAACGGCTCCTCATCGGTCGGAGGGTGGCGATCCATTACGAAAGCTTCACTGTATCAGGGGCAGATACAGTGGGAGGCAGTGACGGGCAAGTGCCAACTTCCCATCTTAGGCGTCCCTTGAAATGAAAAGGAGCCCCTCAGTATGATCGAGTCCACACCTCCACTAAACAACGAGAGCAACCCTCCCCATTCACCCAATACAATTTGGTTTGCCTTCATGTGTATGTCGGCCATAATTTAAGGCATTTGTCGGGAAACATTTGATGGCTTATATGAAGTTGCCCCCCCCCCCCACCTTCGCCCGAAACCAACCTGTTCGATCTGACCTTAAACCTACCTACATAAATAATCAACCATGGGTAGAAGTTCCTCAGCGAAACAGGATGTCTTGCATACCCAAGGACGGCTAAAGGAGGGGGCTGTATGGGGTAGCCACCCCCATGAAATGGTGTCTTCTTGGCCATGAAGTATCCTTTCAGGAAGTTTCGTCCCCCGTGCCCGTTCAGCGGATTTTTTCAGTCAAAGGCGATCTTTTCCGACGACAGGCTCGCTGCTTAGCTAGCCTCTCGTTTCGAGCATTAGGATGCTCGAGTGCGTCCCATCCCCCATACCACGCTCAACGAATTTCTTTCCGTCGAAGGCGCCTCCGAGGTAGAAAATGTGGTCCGCACCACGAACATTCCAGGATCCATCTCTGTACCTATCCCACTACTCTCCATTTCACACAAGCACGGCTACATGAACTCTGGATGTAAGGGAACCCAACTTACCCGTAAAGCCGGCAATAAAGCCGGCAACAATACCAGCACAGTCACGATACGTCGCCTTCCAGCGCGTGGTGCCGCCAGCTAAATGATACATGGTCTTGAAATGGCTATGTGAGTTGCATCCCGGTTCCGGCTACCAAATTAGAAGGATTTATTGGGCACCTCCTGCAGTTGCTGCAAGCAATATCCTGTCATTGGAAAGGTTGATGAACGCCGAACGAGGGCTTCCAAGTTATCTAAAATTGTCATGCGTTAATACAGAATAATTCGGTATGCTCGGCCGGATCAAACTTGTATTCTGTAGGTGGCAGATTTTTATACACAATGCTGATTCAGGTTAGGTGTCGTGCTCCGCGAGCAACCAGCGATGCTATTTAAAAAAGTAGAAGAAAGAAATCGAAGTCCGATCTACTCAGAACGGAAGTAGTACAACTAATTGTACTTGGTGTAAACTAAAGTGCATCTATTTCTCGTTCTGTTTAGCTGACCTGTTAAATGTTGTCAAATAATTACTTGTAATATTTTGAATCGATTCCAAGGTGTTTTTCGCGTATATTTTCTTGACTAACATGAATTCATATACAATTAATATCGTATAGATGCATCGTTTTACTGCGTGAAATAACAAGAAATTGATATGGAAAACGCATTGTATTCCGCTTTAATTCAGTCTTCTGCAATTCAGTGCAAGTGTCTTTAATCCATAAATTAGCTTCGAAGTTACGTGCCACGTAGGTGTCCAAAGCACATCCCTCCATTTTTACATCGCCCAGTTAGCTTCTGTTCCACTTCATTTTCGTTAGATGCCAATCGCTCAAAGACTCTGGAACGTGTTTGGTTGCAAAGTCAGCTGGCTGATATAAGTCGCTGGGCATTATGCAGCTATGGCGCAGTGTTTTATGGTTTATAGCAGTCTTCGGCACTGGAACAGCGTTCTAGTTTGAGACGTGAATGGAAAGTATTATGGCGATATTATATAAGCATTTTGTGTGGAATTCTGTGGGATAATTCTGTATTCATTTTTGTCTGATATTTAAAGCATTTATAATCAATATTAAGGCATTTCGGCGCCTGAACACGTTGTGAGTACCTTGGTATATGGATGCGGAAAAGATACCTGAAACGATGTAAGAACAAGCTGTATTGAGTGTAAATTCGCACAAAACTGGTAATTTTAGAGCACGGGATGTGTGTTCTGTGATGCAGAACAAATAACTGGTGAAAGACATACTGATGCGGATTATATACGATTAATATATGAAAATACCGGACCTCTAAACGCGCTGCAGCCCCTGCGAGATCTCTGAATGGGCCACAATCACCTGCAGGACCCTCTCAACAGGTGCATACATACACAGGAACATTTGAAAATAGATATAAAAATAATAGCTACAAAATGGAACTTCCAGAACGTACCTCACAAATGTAACAACTTCGGACCCTTCACATCCGCAAATACACACATATGTGTACACGCAAGCATGCACACAGATAGCATACTATGAAGCTTCTAAAGGGGCAGTGAGCAGATCCACATGGTCCCTCCGAGTCAGCCAACAAGGTTCCTGATAAGTAGCAGACTTGTGCTCGACTCAATTTTTTTGAGTCGACTCAAATGTGACTCATAGATCTTGAGATCTGATTCGACTCGCGACTCAAACAGACTGACAGATATTAGAATCGATTCCGATCAGACTCATAAGCCATATGATTCTGTGTGCACTGCCCCGGCATGATATTTGAATAATTAACTCAGGATTCGACTAATTAAAAAAAAAAAGTGTGGTTCAACTCACGACTCAAGATAAATTTTTGGGAAAAGAATCGATTTAATTCGCGACTCACCCAAAAGCCATTTATTTATGAGTCGATTTTGGATTCAACTCCAGTCGAGCACACGTCTAATAAGCAGCAACAATTTTCCCGGGCCGACTCAACCATCCCTGGTGCGGTGGTTGTGACCTTCCGACCCGTTGAGCAGTTGAGGCCGTATGGCGTGGCTATCGTAAATGGCCTTTATATACACATACATACATACAAATTATATATATATATATATATATATATATATATATATATATATATATATATATATATATATATATATATATATATATATATGTATGAATTGGGAATTAGACACTCTACAGTCAACACTAATACATGAGATCTAGTGTATCTGCAAGAAATACATGGCTACTATGAAAAGGCCGCACATTTCATGAATGTGCGACGACCCGGTCGGGTTGTGTATTTGACCATTGTGTTAGCTGCAGCCCGGTGTGTGGCAAGTTGACGGGCGCTGTAACCGGCTCGCAGCGTCTATCTCACCTCTGGCACGTGCAGTGTCGCACCGCCGCGGTACGTCAGGTGGAACCAGCGGGGCCGCTCAGTCAATGGGTCGGCCCCGTCCAGCGACTGTAGCAACGTCAGACTGATCACATCACAACACAACACAGCATGGCACCGCGGCGTATGACATATGACACACGCAGCACACATGATATGGCACGTGATATGGCATCGGGGCGGCGTCGTACCGGCGCGGTACGTCAGGGGAACCAGCGGGGCCTCTCCGTCCGAGGATCGGCCCCTGGCTGGCTCACACACCAGTCCCGTGTTATGCAATATATGTCTGGGATGCACACACAGCACATGCGATTCGTTCACTCTGCACACCTCCGTGGAAAACTGAAGTGGGGCATTCGACCTCCAAGAGCCGAAGATCATCCCAGGCATCACTACAACAATGCTTCGTCTCCGGATGCAGACCAGTCACAGACAAAATTGTCACACACTCCAGCTGTGACACGCACACGAGACAGCCGGCATGTCGATCCCACGCCACCTGTTGATACATCCCACCGCCGAGGGGTACAGAAAGGCAGAATTGCGGCGAGCTGTGTCAGCCACCTCTTAGATATACAGCCAGTCAGTTGGCAAAGCTGCCGTAGAAACCGCCTGTTAGACGCTGAACACAAATCAGGGCCGCTGGGAGCCCATTTGCCACCCCCGGAAGTTCTCAGTTGAGGTACTCTTAAAAACGGTGAGCGCCAACAAGAAGCATCAGCTTCGGCACCAATGACAGCTATTGCGAGTCAATGTCTAGTCAACTTCGATAAGAACTTTCCAATACTAACTACAAAAAGAGGAAACAGAAATAGGAATGGAACCAATATTAAAAGGTTTTCATAGAGGTCGGAAGTAGCACTGCAACGAACTTCCTTTTACAATTACAAGGGCAGCATTAAGATTCCAGACATGTTGATGAAGCTTGCAAGAACCAGTGGTGCTCTTGGCAGTGGTTTGGTGTTTGAGTCATTCTGCGCCACTACAAGAACCGAAAATTCGCAACTGTCATGTAAGGAGAAATTGCAATGTACCTATCTATGGTCGGTTGGTATTTAGACTAGTGAGATCAATCACTGTAAAAAAAAAGATAGCTTGGGAAGGACCGGTTGTAAAAAAATCAATTTCAAGATAGTGGATTCTCACCATATAATTCACGGCGCCGCGAATCACATTCACATGATTTTTAGCGGAGGCGAGAGCGCCTATCAACTCGGTGGCGCCCAACGGACGATGTTGCTCAGTCCTGGAACAAACACGGGCGCAGTTACAGGCGACACCGTACAGGCGGAATTTTAACCCGCAACCGTGGAACGGCACTCAACTGTGCGCTGACTGCTGACGAATAGGACCACTGCTATTACTTTCCCAATAATACGTTCAAAACGCAAAAGTTGGGTGCTTCAATGTGCCTCAGCTATTGTGTAATAGCACCAAAATGTCCGCTGCAAAATCCGGGGAGCAAGTCAATCTCACTTCCTACCTTCTGTCACATACAACTTTTTTAAAGGATTATATCAAGCGTATCAAGAAATGTAAAAATGCTCCATTCAATTTTCCAACTACATTTTCTCTACAACCAGACTTCCATGGCCACTTCGCCAACTCCAAAGAAGACTGCGTCGTCATTTTCCTTGTGCTTAATGCCGCTGTTCTATCGCTAGTGCACATCCGAAGGTCAGAACCATACCGAAGATGAGCAGATGCAACTTCCAGTCATACGTCAAAAATGTGTCAAGTGTACCTCGGGCAGAGCCTAAAGTCAAGTGTACCTCGGGCAGAACCTGAAGAAGCAACTACCGCGTCTTCGGGACAATTTCTGGGTGTGCAAAACAATGTGAACAATAATTGAACTATTCCTTCGGTGACAAAACAGTGCGAGGTTCAGCCGGACACGAGCCGGAGGTGGCCACACGTCCACAAACGACGTGTTCAGGAGCCCTCGCGGCCCACGCCAGGGAAGGCTGGCTCAATCACGTATGACGGGTTTGGGATCCCACGCAGCCCACACCAGGCACCAGGACAAGATCACGTACGACGTGGCGTCCTTGTGCGCGATGAGATGAGCCATGTGCAGACAGCAGGAGCTGGCCATGTAGGAGTCGTAGCCCGCCTCGTGGGCGGCCGCCTCCTCTGGGGAGTCACAACACTGCTAAGCAAACAGCAAACGGAAATATGTACGACCATAGTTCCAAAACGAAGCGTTCATGCGATCGACCACACTATTTGATATTTCGAATAACGCAAACAAGGCTCCGCCCGAGCAGCCATAGATATGTGTGTCCAGATGAAGATATTCAGAAGCGAGCGGTCAGAATAGTGTTTTCTATTGTGATTGGCGGCCCGAGTAGCGTCTTCTGTCGTGGCTAGCGGCCCGAGTAGTGTCTCCTGTTGTGGCTAGCAGCCCGAGTAGCGTCTCCTGTCGTAGCTAGCGGCCCGAGTAGTGTCTCCTGTTGTGGCTAGCGGCCCAATTGGTGTATCCTGCAGTGGCTAGCGGCCCGAGTAGTCTCCAGTTGTGGCTAGCGGGCCGAGTAGTGTATCCTGCTGTGGCTAGCGGCCCGAGTAGTGTCTCTGGCTGTAGCTAGCGGCCCGAGGAATGCTCCCTAAAGCACGCAATTACACGTAATGTTTCCTGCTGCGGGTAGTAAGGGTAGTAGCAGGCTTTATGCTCCCATCTGCGGGCAGTGATTCCAGCAGTGATTCCAGTTCAGGGTAGTTGACGTGACATACTGGCTACCCGGGGCACCTCACCATTTACACGCATTGATCAACCCTCAGGCGATCCATCACCTCTCCATCAGCAGGTCAAGGCAGACAAAGAAGGTCCATTGTTAAAAGGGACTGGGTTTCGACATGGATTGATAAAGGCATTGTGGATATTTTCTTCTGGTAAGATACGTTTACCACCCATTCTTGATACCCGAGCTCATCAACTCTCATCCATTGAGTTTTGGCACATCGCTCGCATTATGACAACCATACTTTCATCACAAGATATCTACGATTTTGTGCTTGGGATATCTTTAGAAAAAAAATATTGTACCTAATCCAGGCAGGTATTTTTGAAAATTGTTCATCATGCACATTGTCACTCAAACAATTGTAGTTCGCAGACGTTTTGGTGTATATGTCTCAGAAATGCGTGGCTTAACTAACTGTGACATTCTCGTGGCAGACTGAGACATTGAAGCAATCGACCACGCGCACGAAAACGACATTCACGGCCAATATTTCCATATCAAGGTCAACTCCCGATAGCTGAAAGTGGTATAAACCCGGTACATAAACCATGATGGAACCACTACTTTGCCATTAAGCCACGCAAACTTGCTGTGCGCGATATACACACTACGTGCGAATTTGCCACCGAACGCCGTTTTGTTTTATTTTGGCGCCAAAAGGGCGGCTTTAGAACTAAGCATCCCTGCTGGCATTTCTTGTCGCCACTGATCCACGCTGCCACCTTGTTTGCTTATCACTAACACCACCCAGCGCATCAGCTATTTATTAGCTATCATTAATTCGTGTCCATAGCCTTATCCTGAGCCACACAATATGTCTCCGGCCTCAGACGGTGTCACATAATATCTCTAGTTTACATTAGGTTAGTTTACTGGTGTGAACGCCAACAGGTGCAGGTCCAATTTCCTGAAGCAGCCACCGACAATTAGAACAGCTAATTAATAGTCCAAAACATAACAGAGATACACGCATGCACTATGAGAATCGCCCGTCATTCGGACTGCTGACGCGGCCTCTAGTTCGAAGTCTGGCAAATGGCATACAAAACAAAATCTCCATGTCGTGCAGAAGAAGGGAACTCGCTTCATCTGATTGAATGTCGTGTCACGAGGCCATGTTTTCACTGTACTTATTCGCGCAAACGAAACATGGAATAGCAATGTGCTACAAAGTAAACCGCCTGCTGGTGTGAGACTGGACACCGACAGCAGTTTATGGCAGTCACATCTTTCGTGGAAGGCCTCGTGAAAGAACGCTGGGGTGTGTTGTGTGTGGGGAGGAAGGAGCTGGAAGGGGCGAATGAGTATCTAAGTCCGGTTCGCCCTACCAGCCGTAAATTCGACATGATATGCACAAGTGAATTTGGAGTCGAGATGCACACTGAGATCGAGCATTACAAAGCAGCACTCCAGCACGTGATTGACGACACTAGGTGTGCAGAATTGGCTTATAAAGCGTGGTGAAATATATAAATTTACATTTTGTGGTGTTCAATGTCAGTCTCCACCGGGCTGACCACTGGCGCGCTGTGACTACGTCTCACAAGAGGCAGTGGGCATCACCAGTGCAGGAGACCTCGGCGTACAACCTCACGTCGTCCACGTACATCGCACACTGACAATTGACGAAATAGGGCAGGTCGTTCACGTAGCGTGAGTAGCAGTGGCCGACAAATGTTGCCTCGGATACTCCAGACGCCACGGGTACCCAGCTGCATCTTGTGCCGCCTAAGACAATCCGCTGTCGGTGACCAAGACATCACACCCACCCAGCCGAACTTGGAGTGCAATGGCAGAAGCTTAACCGAAAGTTTAAGATATCGTGAACGCACCGACACGGCCGCCTCGGTAGCTCGTCCCCGGCCTTACCGGGCCAGTTGCCAAATGACCCTCTCGGCAGGGGGCTAAATGCAAGCGCATGAAGCAACTCGAACCCTGCCTTGCCAAGACAGGGAAGACCAGTACAGGCCAGCACTCTAACCAACTGAGCTACTGGGGCAGTAGCAAACTGCAATAAGCATTTTGCTTTACAATATGTTGAAATGTTAACGTGCTTCATCACTGCAATCAAATCATTGCACTCCTTTTCCTGGGAGAGGGTCATAAAATAACTTCGAAAATAAGCATTACACGGAAAGCAGCAGGGTGCAATCGGAAAGCCCTGGAGGAATTTGGTCCGAAAATTGTGATTTTTTAACCGATAGTTTTGATAACAAAAACGTCGGTTTTGGGAAAAACAATTCATTTTGAAGCAAATTGTATGGCAGCCTATAAGGGAAGTTTAGGCAGTGCAGTGTTTGCTTCATGACTCATACAGTCGATGGGCCCTCAAGCCAAATTAACTAGGTCGTGCAATGTAACTTTGACGCTGTTTAGGCCACGAAAACTCTAAATAAACCGTAACATAGCAGTGTATGCATAGCCTTAGCCCACATTGCGCACTTCATCGTAGCCTGACACCAAACCACTTGACGGAAGTCAAACAAATTTGACAAGGAACTTCTGATGTTTCTGCATGCATACCAAGGTAAAATGACCTTAGAAGAGCATGCATACTACAACAATGTAAGCCAAAAAAAGACCAACATTGGCTGTGGTCTCAGGTCGCTGACCTGACCTCAACCATCAATCTGAGGGACACATTTTGGTAAAACTGCCAAATTGTACCTACGCAGGAAGTTCAATTTTAATATATTTCCATGTGTGTGCGTCATTGTTCCTCAAACATTTCTGGAGATGTTCTCTCTTCAACCCGAGGTAGGTCAATAGACTTATATGATCTGAGGTTGAAATTTTCACTTCACACGCAAAAATGAACACGGAAGCGATACAAAAAAGGTTGCGCTAGCGCGATACCCAGCCCCCGGCTGGGTTGATTCCACCCGTGCCACCCACGCCCACCACAGTTACCGGCCGTGTCTCTGACTCCACCCATGCCACCCACGCCCACCACAGTTACCGGCTGTGTCTCCGTCTCCACCCGTGCCACCCACGCCCACCACAGTTACCGGCTGTGTCTCTGACTCCACCCGTGCCACCCACGCCCACCACAGTTCCCGGCCGTGTCTCTGACTCTACCCGTGCCACCCACGCCCACCACAGTTCCCGGCTGTGTCTCTGACTCCACCCGTGCCACCCACGCCCACCACAGTTCCCGGCCGTGTCTCTGACTCTACCCGTGCCACCCACGCCCACCACAGTTACCGGCCGTGTCTCTGACTCCACCCGTGCCACCCACGCCCACCACAGTTCCCGGCCGTGTCTCTGACTCTACCCGTGCCACCCACGCCCACCACAGTTACCGGCTGTGTCTCTGACTCTACCCGTGCCACCCACGCCCACCACAGTTCCCGGCCGTGTCTCTGACTCCACCCGTGCCACCCACGCCCACCACAGTTCCCGGCCGTGTCTCTGACTCTACCCGTGCCACCCACGCCCACCACAGTTACCGGCCGTGTCTCTGACTCCACCCGTGCCACCCACGCCCACCACAGTTACCGGCTGTGTCTCCGTCTCCACCCGTGCCACCCACGCCCACCACAGTTCCCGGCTGTGTCTCTGACTCCACCCGTGCCACCCACGCCCACCACAGTTCCCGGCCGTGTCTCTGACTCCACCCGTGCCACCCACGCCCACCACAGTTCCCGGCCGTGTCTCTGACTCCACCCGTGCCACCCACGCCCACCACAGTTACCGGCTGTGTATCCGTCTCCACCCGTGCCACCCACGCCCACCACAGTTCCCGGCCGTGTCTCTGACTCCACCCGTGCCACCCACGCCCACCACAGTTCCCGGCCGTGTCTCTGACTCCACCCGTGCCACCCACGCCCACCACAGTTACCGGCTGTGTCTCCGTCTCCACCCGTGCCACCCACGCCCACCACAGTTCCCGGCCGTGTCTCTGACTCTACCCGTGCCACCCACGCCCACCACAGTTCCCGGCCGTGTCTCTGACTCCACCCGTGCCACCCACGCCCACCACAGTTACCGGCTGTGTCTCTGACTCTACCCGTGCCACCCACGCCCACCACAGTTCCCGGCCGTGTCTCTGACTCCACCCGTGCCACCCACGCCCACTACAGCTCCCGGCCGTGTCTCTGACTCTACCCGTGCCACCCACGCCCACCACAGTTCCCGGCTGTGTCTCTGACTCCACCCGTGCCACCCACGCCCACCACAGTTCCCGGCTGTGTCTCTGACTCCACCCGTGCCACCCACGCCCACCACAGTTCCCGGCTGTGTCTCTGACTCCACCCGTGCCACCCACGCCCACCACAGTTCCCGGCTGTGTCTCTGACTCCACCCGTGCCACCCACGCCCACCACAGTTACCGGCTGTGTCTCTGACTCCACCCGTGCCACCCACGCCCACCACAGTTACCGGCTGTGTCTCTGACTCCACCCGTGCCACCCACGCCCACCACAGTTACCGGCTGTGTCTCTGACTCCACCCGCGCCACCCACGCCCACCACAGTTACCGGCTGTGTCTCTGACTCCACCCGCCCCACCCACCCCCACCAAAATTCCCGGCTGTGTCTCTGACTCCACCCGTGCCACCCACGCCCACCACAGTTCCCGGCCGTGTCTCTGACTCTACCAGTGCCACCCACGCCCACCACAGTTACCGGCTGTGTCTCTGACTCCACCCGTGCCACCCACGCCCACCACAGTTCCCGGCCGTGTCTCTGACTCTACCCGTGCCACCCACGCCCACCACAGTTACCGGCTGTGTCTCTGACTCCACCCGTGCCACCCACGCCCACCACAGTTACCGGCTGTGTCTCTGACTCCACCCGTGCCACCCACGCCCACCACAGTTCCCGGCCGTGTCTCTGACTCCACCCGTGCCACCCACGCCCACCACAGCACCCGGCTGCATCCCTAGCTCCCCGTGTCATACATGTCCACCTAACCGCCGGCTGTGTCTCTCACACCCCTGCACCAGCTGCACCAGCGGCGTCACACTGACCGTATCTGCTCGCACCCCCTGCCAGCTGGATCACGGGAGCGTACAGGACGCAGGTACGCATCGCGTGTGAACCCAGGCCTTCGTGCAGCCCCTGCAGACTGTTGGCGCTGAGGGCGACCGCTGCCAACAAAGCCCTCTATGGTCAGGTCTAACTACGGCTACGTGATCACACGATGACAAGAAATCACCAAGGTCAGGTCACATCAGGATCGCGGGATCACGACAGTCGCCGAGATCAGATCACGTCAGGCTCGCACGATTGCCACAGGCACCAAGGTCGGGCCACGTCAAGATCACGGGGTGACAGGTACCGAGATCAGACCAATGTGACGCGACTACGACAGTTCCCGTGGTCAGGTCATGTCGGTCGCGGGATTACGACAGCCTGCGAGGTCAGTTCACACCATAGTTGCGGGATTACGACAGCTTCCGTGGTCAGACCACGTCGTGGTCGCGAGATTACAACAACCTCCGAGGTCAGTTCAGGTCAAGGTTATCATTCGGAAATTTGAACCACTCGGGTGGGGAAGACCCGGTAAAGTGTTGAGCTATGGGCACCAAAAGGTCCCAGGCTCAATACTCGCACCACTCGGGGCATTTCGCAATCCCGTGGCCCACCTGCGAAAGTGTGAGCGGCGCCGTTACCCATTGATCGGGCATAAAGTGCGTCGAGAACCATACCATAGAGAACAAAATTGAGCCACTCGGTGAGGGTTCAGAATTCCCGCATTATAAAACGGGTCCTCGCTTGATGCTGGTTATTCCTAGCAAGGGCAAGTTCTATCGAGTCTCCTCACGTAAACCATTGAGCGACCGCCGACACGACCATCAAACTTTTGAAAATTTCATGACGTCTTGCTCCGGGTTTCGTTCAGTTCCTGGTTTTTCTCACTCAGAATTAGATATGCTATATAAATGCCTCGCCAAACCGACTTTCACCGCAGCAATCCCTTCAAACACTCATTTTGCTTCAAAGCCAAGGTGATGTGGCATTGTAGGGGTGGCGGCTCTGCCATCGGTGGGGTGTCGGGGGTGGTGGCGGGTGTGGGTGCGATGTGCTGTGGGGGTATGGGTGTGCCGGGTGTGAGTGGGGTGAGTGTGGGTGGGGTGTGGGTGATAGGTGTTCCTGATAGAGCTGCTTAACTCAGGGTGAGTGGTATGGGTGTGTGAAATGTATTTTAGAAATTGTTAACCTCGTCTGCAGCTGATTGAACTACTTGAACTAACTGACTTATTGAGGGTTTGACCTAACTCACCCCTTTGTTGATCGTGGCTATATCAGTGGTGTATTGCGTTGTTTTTCGCCGCCAACTCCACCACACATTCCCCAAACCCCAACCGACGCGATGTTGGTTTGAGTTGCCGTCCCTAACACGATTCTATATATGTGCGAGGTCAAAGTTTTGGGAACACCATATAGGTAAGTGAGCGTCTTCAGACAGACTATAATTTACACGTTGCATTAGATAATTGATAATTGTATTTATCATTGGTTTAAATGGCATGTCCCGTCTTGGGACTTTTTGCACGCTAGTAATAGTATAATTTTGTGAAATGTACCGCTCGAAATAGGTGCCTGTGTTGAGCCCCAAGCGGTTTCCGCTGATCCTTAAATCTACCTACTCACGTTCATTCCCCTCATTCACTTCACATTCGCTCGCCCTATTCATGCTCTACTTATTAATTAATGAATTGTTTGGTCCCCAAATTTAGCTCCCGACCCTCCTCCCCCCCTCAGCGGTACACAAACGCAGATCGACAGACCATTGCTCTAATTTTGATGTTACGTTGGCCGAACAAGTAAACCTTTCACTGCCAATCATGACTGGCCGAGCCATTATTGGCAGCGTTCCCTGCCTAGACAAAGTCTGAACTGTAACGAGGGGCTCATCGTACTGGCTCCGAGGGCTGATACAAGTGCTCTGGTGTCTTCGACCGACATACCTAGCCTTAAATTCGATCGATGCCGCGCGGGGCCTTATTCGTCGAACACTTGCGACCAGGTCTGACGTATCCCACGGGCGGGCACGGATCCCTACCACGTTATACCCTAGCCGGCCCTACCATTTTTAGCCTCGGGACTTATGGCATGCCAAACCTGTCCATGTGTCCATCCCTCGAATCTGCACCAACCGTGCCCACGTGCAGAGTTCGTGGGTGGACAATAATTTGTCCACCCGGGCAGTATTTTTCCTCTACCCTATAGTCCGGCGCCAGACTTCCGGCGAACGTAATGTGGTAGCCCCTTTATCGGCCCCTCCCACATGCATACCACGTTCGCTCCTTCACCTGCACCCCTGGGTCGCAGAGGCCAGCGCGATTTTGCTGTCAAAGATCCAGAGCACAGTGAACTAATTGCCCCGAAGTGTCCGTTCATCGCACCCTCTCGCAATTAGGCATTATCCAAACGCACGTCATATATATAACAACAATAATATTATAGGCAATTTAACTGGCTTCAACAGTCACTACCACCACCCGGAAACGCTCAGTCTATAGGAGGACGGCTCGCAGGTCGTCTGCCTCGCTTTCAGTTTCGCCGCGCCCCCGGCGAGTGTGGTGCTCCCTCCTTGAGGGGATCCCCAATGGGCGGGGTGTACCTGGGAGACTGCCTCGTTTCCGCCGCCCTCTTCCCCTGTCAGTTCTACCCACCATGTCGTCGGAAGAAGAGCTCTGTTTTAGTGAGGAGGAGAGGGTCGAGGCGGAGCTGATGTTCTCCCGGTTAGTGGACCAGGACCCAGAGGACATCCCTCAGTTCCTGCCTAGGGTCGTTTCAGACCTGGGGCCCGACGATTTTAGGGGCATTGCCCATCTCTGAGAGGTGGTGACCCAGAGGCGGAGACGGCTGGGAAGAACCTTTCACTCCGACAGACACGGAGAGCGTCCCGGAACGGCCTTGCGGTAAGTCCCCTCCCCCTTCGGATGTTCCCATGGATTGTTCACGAATTCGGAGCCCGTCCAGCGCCCTTTCCATTGGAGTGAACTGAAATGCTGTATTTGCCTTCACCAACGTCTGTTGCTTTCTTCTCGTTGCTTAAACCATGATGGCGTCATTTAGCCTGGCTCGAGATCTTGTGTGCCAATATCGATTTCAATTCGGCTTGACGGGGAGGGGTGGTCGCGTTGGCCCTTCTGCTTTTGCTAACCGCTTGATCCTGTTGCAGGGATGTCAACCGAGCTGCGTCCTTGGACGAGTTTGGGGGAGGGCGTACGCCGTCTGGCGGGATTACGCCTCCGACGTGTCGCCACTCCCACCCCTGCCCGACAGCGCCCTCGTGCGAGCGGCGGCGCGTGCCGCGTGGCTGCCGCCGGAGGACCGGGCGACTCGCCTGGCCCCTTTGATACGCGAAGGTGCCCTCGCGGCCCTTCTGAAGGACCTGGTGGCTAGCCGGAGCGCGGTCCCGGGGAGCCTCGCCGCCCGTTTGGTTGCCGTCGCACCGTCTGCGAGGGCGGTCCCTACTCTCCCGCCGGACGTTGGCGGTTCCACCCCATCGGTGGTCGGGGCCGCTCAATGGCTGGCGCAGCTCCACCCGATGATTGAGGGATTGTATGCGCTTCACCTGGGAGCATTACCATCTCGAGTGAGGCTACGCCTCTGAGGCTACGCCTGAGGCTGCCCGTTTTCGTGCACACTTGGGACGTCACTAAAAATACTATCAGAGACTACGTTCTTCTATCGCTACGTCGGCACTGCGGGGTGCCGGAAGATGTGTCGGGGCGAAGATAAAGGGGGTGGGGTGTGTGGTGTGAGCCGATTGAGAGAGCGACGATCTAATCGTACGGTAGGTCGGGGAGGATGGTAAACAGAGAGGCTGAGAAAATAGAGGAGTGAGAGGGAGAGAGAGGGAGAGAGAAAGAAAGAGATAGATCAAGTGAGAAAGAGTGAGAGTGAGTGAGAGAACGAAAACACAAGGCGGAGGATGAGTCTGTCTTGCAAGAGGATGAGTCTGTCCGTAATACACTGTGCATATATTTGCGCCGTCCCCGCAGGTACATAGGGACAACAGGGAACCACCCCCCTGAGGAACGTCGCGGCACATACTCATCAGCCCCGTAGCATGGATCATTATTCGGTTTTTGACGTAACTACCCTCCCCTCCATCCAGCAGGTCGCTGAGGTATTTACTACGCGGGCACCGTTTCAAGAGGGTCGTAGTTCTCACGTCATCCACTGCTGCTGGTCCCCAAGGATCATCCTCTCTCCCTCTCACTCCTCTCTTTTCTCAGCCTCTCTGTTTATCATCCTCCCCGACCTACCGTACGATTAGATCGTCGCTCTCTCAATCGGCTCACACCACACACCCCACCCCCTTTATCTTCGCCCCGACACATCTTCCGGCACCCCGTAGTGCCGACGTAGCGATAGAAGAACGTAGTCTCTGATAGTATTTTTATTGACGTCCTAACTGTACACGGAAACGGGTCTGTAGCCGAGTGAGGCGTAGCCTCACCCGAGATGGGAATGCTCCCAGGTGAAGCGCACGCAATTCCTCAATCAGCGGGCGGAGCTGCGGCAGCCGTTGAGCGACCCCGACCACCGATGGGGTGGAACCGCCAACGTCCGGCGGGAGAGTAGGGACCGCCCTCGCAGACGGTGCGACGGCAACCAAACGGGCGGCGAGGCTCCCCGGGACCGCGCTCCGGCTAGCCACCAGGTCCTTCAGAAGGGCCGCGAGGGCACCTTCGCGTGAAGACAGAGACTTCGGTCAAAGACACCAGAGCACTTGTATCAGCCCTTGGAGCCAGTACGAGCCCCTCGTTGCAGTTCAGACTTTGTCTAGGCAAGGAACGCTGCCAATAATGGCTCGGCCAGCCATGAATTTCAGTGAAAGGTTTACTTGTTCGGCAAACGTACCATCAAAATTAGAGCAATGGTCTGTCGATCTGTGTTTGTGTACCGCTGAGGGGTGGGGGGTCGGGAGCTAAATTTGTGGACCAAGCAATTTATTAATTAATAAGGAGAGCATGAATGGGGCGAGCGAATGTGAAGTGAATGAGTGGAATGAACGTGAGTAGGTAGATTTAAGGATCAGCGGAAGCCGCTTGGGGCTCAACACAGGCACCTATTTCGTGCGGTACATTGCACAAAATTATATTACTAGCGTCAAAAAAGTCCCAACACGGGACATGTCATTTAAAACAATGGTAAATATCATTATCATCAATTATCTAATGCAACGTATAAATTATAGTATGGCTGAAGACACTCACTTACCTATATGGTGTTCCCAAAACGTTGTCCTCGCATATATATAAATTCATGTTAGGGACGGCAACTCAAACCAACATCGCGTCGGCTGGGGTTTGGGGAATGTGTGGTGGAGTTGGCGGCGAAAAACAACACAATACACCACTGACATAGCCACAATCAACAAAGGAGTGAGTTAGGTCAAGCCCTCAATAAGTCAGTTAGTTCCAGTAGTTCAATCAGTTCGAGACGAGGTTAGCAATTTCTAAAATGCATTTCACACACCCATACCACTCAGCCTGAGTTAAGCAGGTCTATTGGGAACACCTATCACCCACACCCCACTCACCCCACCAACACCCACACCCCCACAACACCTCGCACCCACACCCGCCACCACCGCCGACCCCCACCGAAGGCAGAGCCGCCACCCTTACAGCATCACTTCCAGCGCCGACGCAGTTCGCTGCCTCAGGTCGGCCGGCAGCACTTGACTGCGTCATGTCACGTGACATGCCTGCCCCAGAGGCAACGCGACACTCTCCGAAAAGACGATTTTTATCATCGGGGTATCGGCGTGGAAGATTTCTTGTTCCCAAAAGGTAGTGCAAGTCCAAGTGTGAACACTTGGAAGCTAAAAGTCACACACAATTGTGTTTTAAAGTGGTGTGAAATAGGTTTATTATCCTGAACACTTACCGAACCGAAAAGAGGGGTGAATTATTACCGAGGAAACGGTACAGATGTAGAATACCATATTAATTTCTGTGAGTCGCCTTACACCGGAACCATGGAGAATGTGTGACACTGCAGGGCGTCGAGCGGCGTATGTCGCACCAAAACAATGCGTGACAAAAACCGGACAGGGACACTTCGAGACAAAACGGAACGCGAAACCTGCCGATACCATTTTGACAACTTTGATACAGAGCATTCCTGTTTGAGATAAGCACATCACATTTTGCCGACGAGCCCCCTTTTGGCCAGAATGCAGCCATCTTCGGTTCAGGCGCATTCGTGTGAATGCGGATATTTCGATATTGGATGCACCACTGTCGAGATTGGACTCCTCTACTGAACATGGTGTACGCATACGAAATTTTAATGCACCATGCCAGACCTCCAGAAGCAACATGGAATGCCTGCACTTCGGTCGAGATTGGTCGCCATCATGTGTGCATATCAACGGACCGGCGCCCGCTGCCGGCCCACAAAGCTTCTGTCGCAATGCCAGGATGTCCGATCCCGCGCATGTCACACGGCAGCACTGCAGTCCGGCTCTTGGCCTCGGTCGTCCAGCGTCCTAATGGCGTCTCATGCCGGTCATATAGTCATATAAACCGTACTTAGGTGTCACCATACAACTGAATTTGCATCGCTTTACCAGGGAAATGGGATACAGACTGATACGATCTAATGAACCCGCCACTATTTAGACATCCCAGAAATATTGCTCACCTTCCCCATAGCTGACGTTCCTAAGGAAATGTGCGACATGCTTGGTGTCATACACCTCAGGAAACCAACTATGGATGGTAGACTTGAAACGTTTGTAGTCGCCTGTAATACACAACAAAAACATGTAAGAGATGGATACATTTGCAGCGTTGTCCGTGAAACGTACTCTGCATTGCGTTGGATAGAAACACTGACAATAACGGATATTCATCGTGGGAATACACAATGGAAAACAAATTCAAAGAATAATATAATGAAATGATTAGTTGCGAGTAGTACCTGGTTGACGGCTTGTAGAGCGCCCAAGTTCAGTTATGACAGTGCAACGTCGGTAGCATACGGAGCGTGGAGACATCATACGAAATAAATAAATAAAGCAATGGCAAATAAATGTATCAAGAAAGAAATACATATATAAATGTCACAGCCGACTTCGGAGACGTGAATAACATGCGACCGTGCGGGTCTGGATGTCCATGGTTGGACCCACAATACCAAGCATCACACATTTGAGGCTATCATGTAATCACAACATACAGAAATTCGCGACTTCGGTGAAGAAGAAGGCCGACCAGGTCGGTGTATCCTTTGACGTTGCAGCCCCGTGATCCGGCATGACGCGGGCGATTGCTCACACCAAAATTGTGGAAAAGGTGCCCTCGTTGGCTTTGTAGAGCCAGAACGGAATGTGGTGGGCGGTTTAAAAAAAAGCATCAGGTGTAACATCAGCGCACTGCTCTGGCAGAGGAGGGAGGAGTTCCACGACAGATGCACCAGTGAATGGCCGAAATTACATTCACATCGCTCAAATTTCTACTAAAACTGGCGTATAGGGTAGTCAGGTGCTGCGAATCCCCCAATGCAATTTGTACGCCGATCCGACCAACGGATTTTGTGGTTTGGCGTGTCCGTTGTCTCCATGTACTGGGCCCGTCAATAATTAGGCATGTGTTGGGCACCGGCCCGCTTTCTTCCCACATTTTTTTTTAGGCAAGAGAAAATACTTCAGGAACTGAAAGGAGGGTCTGAATTGTCCACAGACTACAAGCGATGACTGCAGATCCTCACACCGTACTTTTCCACTACCGAAACAATTGCACAATTCTTCGGATCTACGCCCTGCATGGCCAATGCAATTCGCCAGTTTAAAGCCGAAGGTGGCCTGCTTCCGCAGGTAGACGTGGTACCACTTGAAATACAGTACAATCAATCGATTAATCGATGTGTCATGGAATGGCCCAGAGGCTAACCATGGCAACAACAGAATGGGCGTCGTTGTGGGCACGGTCTGCACTATCCATCCTGCTGTCACCACTTGTTCAGATCACTGATGACTGGACAAAGGACACCTCTCATTGTATATTCCGTATGTTCAAATAGCGACGAATAGGCCTAGACATATTTTGGCAGTAGGGAATACGTCCACTTCTCCTGGTTTCGACAATACCTCATAAACGGGAACGGATATTGCAATTAAATCTTGTGATCTCAAAACATTGAAAAGCACATCATATGCAAGAAAAAACTCCGGTTGATATATATAGGAACTGCGGGAGTACGAAGTCGACATACCGGCCGCCGACCGACCGCCGGCCGGCTGCGGACCGCTAAGCTTCACAAAGGCTTTGTCAGTGCGATGGCGCGGCACCCGATCTCGACCTCATTTGGCCCTGAAGGCTTTGACCTAGTCATACAATTTACACCGAATCGAGTTTACTACAGCCGCAACCTACCATCAAAATTGTGTACTCTTAGCTTCAGCAGTTTCCGAGATCTTAAGGTGTGCTGAATCACCCTCCCCTCTGGTGCGGGTCATGTGATAGACCCTCCGGTGGGCGTGTTTGCTAAAGATACGTCGGCACTGGCACGGCAGTCAAACGGTAAATTCCGACATGGCACAGCAAAAAGCACGCGTGTCATTTGACAGGTTACAGCGCCGTGCCGCTGTTGCGTGTCACGGTGCCAACAAGCGGCAACTAGTCGAGACAGAGGTTAAGTGGATCACGGGCACCGCACAGTCTGGTCCACTAGGCCAGAGTTAGGTGGATCACGGGCACCACACAGCTGGGTCCATTAGGCCGGGCGCACCACTCCGTCCCAGTTGGACATGTGACAATTTATCAGCGCTGGCGTCAGCCAAGGATGCATCAACCCTAGAATAACACATCATGCCACGTGACCTATTCGTAGCCATCATTAATTACCAGGGACTGAGGAAGCTCCATCAGGAGTGCACAATGAATGGCGGACTGCATTACCTCGTGGGGGTCGGAAACGACCTCGGCTAGTTGCGACTGTCGGTGAGCGACGCAGTATTAACAGGGTCAACACAAACTTGTCGTGGTGCCAAAATGCAGTGGAAGCCAAACTTGCGTCGCTGAAGCATCTCAAATTGAAGTACTATACCCAGTTTCAAGCAACTTATCCAGGCCAAAGCCAGAAAGGTTGTCAAGGTGTCCCCACACGACGCCAGAAGAGCTAAGCAGATGCACACACGTAGCAAAACTTCAAGATCAAGTCAAGCACCCTGATGTCCAGCATAACATCTCATAAAAACAGCCACTTTTCATTCTTCTACACTATGACAAGAGCAGACAAATGTATCTCACTAGTAACAATTAATACTTCACTATGGTCAAATCATGAATCTGAATGGCCAGTGATCAAGGCTGGATTTGTACCTTGCGATCCTGAATGTGGAGAGGAAAACTGTCCGGTAATCGAATGCGGAGAGATTTTTCTTCACACCTGTGACATCAGAATCTTAGCTTCAACTTTTTGGTGAATCTTCAGCATCTTACAACAGAGCAGTGCATTTTCAAGCAGCACCAATCAACCACCAAATGATAAAAAATTCGGATCGTTTTCTAAACATGATGACTTTCTGGATGATAAAAATCCAGGAACAAGCTATTTTGCAACCTTGCCAGTGATGCCGGCCAGGAAAGTAGTATTCCGACACTTTGAGACTTCTTTTGATTTGACAACTCCCAACACAATGAATGAGAACAATTTATCGTGCTGGCATCCATTACTACAATGTAAGACATCTTGCTCATTGCACACCAACCATGAACTGAGCTAGTTTTTTTACTTCATGACAGAGATACGCACACCGGCTCAAAGTATGAAATGCATTCACAATTTATAATTCCTTTTCTGTTAAAAACTCAGCTTTTCATTTCATTCATGACACGACTTTTTGACCGAATTTAAATATACTCCCCTTCACTTCATCCAAAAAGAGCTATGGTCTGTACACGAACGTGTCAACCCTGCATTGGCGTGGCTTGCTGATTAAAGGGACTTCAAAAGGAGCTAAAATAGACAATATGTACTTTGGAAGTTAGGAAAACTCCACGTCCATTATTAAATGAAGACCGTCTTGATCGCTTAATTTAAGCTTCCAAGTGCCAAAATTAAATGTGGCTACCATAAAACATAGGTGGTTTGGCACGTACTACGTAATATTTCCCGCACAACATATGTAGGGCTTTCAATCGATTTTCCACAGGTAATTTAAGGAAAACAACTATTTTATTTTGATGCATACATTTGACGTCCTCTCCCAGCTAGGGTCCCAGGATGCTTAAGAGCCACAGTGAGTGCTTCGAGTAGAGCAGCAGTGCTCTATAGACGACCACGGTCGCTGCTCAAAACAAATACTAAGAACATTAGAACTCGACCACGCATTTTCGTCCTGGGGTTGTATCTGATTACTCTATTTGGTCTTCTGATTTTCGTTTTTAACCAGACTATCACGACGATGATGATGAATTGGGGTTTAGGGGCGCGTCGACTGCTATGGTCATTTTGCGCCCATAGACTATCACGAGAAAAGCTCCTTCCAAGGTAGACTAACCAGCAAACGAACAAAGCGTGTGTTTCTTTTCAAACCGTAAAAGTTTGCGACCATGTCCGTAGTCCTGTATGTCTGTGTCTGTGTTGGTGTCACTCACTGGGCAGCGGACCGATGAACAGGCTATGGATCAGCATCAGGTCCAGCAGACAGTTGTGACCCACGATCGGCTTCTTCGTCTGACTCAGGTGGCGCATCACGCGCGTGAAACCCACCAGTGAAGTCACAAACCGTTCGTCAAGGTCGTCGTCAATCACTTCAAGTTCACGGCGCAAGTCCGTGGCCACGCGGGTCACGAGCACCTGCAGGCGCACAGGGTCAGGCTAAGGTCGAACCAATGATATCTGTTTACACTCAATATCAATGCATACCAAACATATGAAGACTGACAGATATAAGTTAGCAATATACACGAGCATGAAGATCAGGCCGGTCCACAATAACAGCATGTGTTGGCCAAACACATGTGGGCAAGCACCAAATGGGAAGTTGTTAAGTTGCACATCCTTTTCGAAGAAAGTCCATATTTTTTGTTCAGATATTCTAAACAGCAGGAGGTATTGCAAGGGTAATCATAGCCATGTCATAACAAACATCTCCCAGCAACCTTTTAAACCGAAGTACATATCCGAAAGCGAATGGATTGTACCAGCAATGAAGTGAACTTTTTTCCTTGTTGTGGTTGCTTTTAACAAAATTTAATTTTACGGTTACACTGGTCGGCCCGTGCAAAAACTTGGTGCTCTGGCATCCCTACGATTACCCTATCCAAGAAAGCTTGCGAACACATCAGCAACGTTCATGCATAGTGTTCCAGTCACAGAAGAGTATTTCACATAACATTAACTCTAACTTCACCTTCTAATGGATTATAATACCACCAGGCATGAACATCACTACATGCCTCCACTAATTCTAAATAAAAAACAGTCACAAAACTACAGGATACAAAGGCCCATTTTGAACCAGTGTGCCATGAATTATTTCATAAAAAGAGTTAAAGACTGGAGTAAAGATGATAAACATTGAATTATGCAGTACAATGGATGGAATATAACCATAGGTGGTTGCCAGACCTGTCAACATGATACTTTATCCCTAATTCATGGTGAATGTTTTCAGCTTGAAATTGCTCTTATTACTTCGATATAGGGAACTGTAAATTAAAAACTGTTTATGACAGCAGGACGTAAAAGTGAAAAACTACCTCAGGTGCGACTTCTCAACCAAATCTGCACATACTCGGACTATGCAAAACTACAAGAGCAATAACCTGGTTCTTGGACGGCCTTACAATTGGTTACTTCCAAAGCGCCACCTATACTGCTTCATCCACCAGGTGGCTGCGGAGTCCATAGCACAACGATCTGTATGAACAGTATTCTAGTCGATTCAAGGAAAACCATGAGCCTATCGAAATGTTGATTCGTGCAATGGATGTTTGCCATATGCACAACTTGCGGAATTGTGCCGCACGGAACATCACAGAATTAAGTCCGATGTAGGACGAGGAACGTGGAATAAAATCTTTCCATGGAATGGGTCGACGGCGACTGACCCGCGCCTTAGGCCATCATTTTACGATGCACATTCATCGTGGCATAGCTGCATGCCTGTGGCACATCCAGACGCTGTTGGGTTTTTCTGTCGTAGCAACAGGTCCATGGATCTACATTCCTATCTAGCATGGCCCGACTAGCATGACCAAACGTATAGACGTGTCACTAGGCGCATACCTTCCTGCCGTCGCTGGACGTCCAAATGTCATGGAAACTGCGTCGTAGCTCCTTTTGCACCAGGTAGCGTAGCGACATTTCAGTCACGTCGATAGTCCAGGGCTGCTGGCCGCCGGCAGGCTCGGACAGCCAGCGGGACACAGACGAACAGGCGTCCTGAGGGTCCGGTACGGGTCACGGTACAGCGGGACACAGACGAGCAGGCGCCCTGAGGGTCCGGTACGGGTCACGGTACAGCGGGACACAGACGAGCAGGCGTCCTGAGGGTCCGGCACGGGTCACGGTACAGCGGGACACAGACGAGCAGGCGCCCTGAGGGTCCGGTACGGGTCACGGTACAGCGGGACACAGACGAGCAGGCGTCCTGAGGGTCCGGCACGGGTCACGATACAGCGGGACATAGACAAGCAGGCGCCCTGAGGGTCCGGTACGGGTCACGGTACAGCGGGACACAGACGAGCAGGCGCCCTGAGGGTCCGGTACGGGTCACGGTACAGCGGGACACAGACGAGCAGACGTCCTGAGGGTCCAGCACGGGTCACGATACAGCGGGACATAGACAAGCAGACGCCCTGAGGGTCCGGTACGGTCACGATATAGCGGGACACAGACGAGCAGACGTCCTGAGGGTCCAGCACGGGTCACGATACAGCGGGACATAGACAAGCAGGCGCCCTGAGGGTCCGGTACGGTCACGATACAGCGGGACACAGACGAGCAGACGTCCTGAGGGTCCAGCACGGGTCACGATACAGCGGGACATAGACAAGCAGACGCCCTGAGGGTCCGGTACGGTCACGATACAGCGAGACGCAGACGAGCAGACGCTCTGGGTCTCGGTACGACGGAACACGGACGAACAAGCGCCCTGAGGGTCTCGGCTCGAACCACGCAGGTCAGTACAGCCTGATGGATATTCCGAGGCTAATATCACTATTGTTTTTGTACTCACAGTTTGTTAGCAAACAGTGTGATGTAAATCACAAACTGTGGTGAATCACAATTCACAGATGCCATGGTTTGTAAATACAAATAGTGTAATGAGGACATGATTTTGTGATCATTTTAGAAACGATGTGCTTATGCTATGCTTTCAGTGATAAAACAACACATATTCCAGAGTAATATTCTGTATTTACAAGATTGATAGGTTACTTGAGTTTTAGGGCGCATCCACCAGGTTTGGTCATTTAGCGCCCATGCGTTTCTAAGAATGATTAAGCGAAAATATAGTATAATATATATATATAATTAATCGATCAAACATGAAACAAAATGTATCATATTATATTTCCGTTTAAATAATGCCATTCAATTGCATACATCATTCATAAGAAAGTCAGCTGAGCTCGGAATGCAAACAAACAAACCAGAATTCCATCCTAGCCACCACATCCATCAGATAATAGCATTGACATTGGCAGTGCAAGCATGGAGACCGACGTCGAGAACAGGCTTGAATCGCTTTCATGTATTCTTCAGTTCTTGAATTGCTTGAAATTCATCATCGAAAATAAAAAGCACGTAAATACCCCGCACCCGAATTCAACGGCGTATGCATCAAATACAAATAATGCAGCATACAAAAATACAAATTTACTGCATACATATAGGAAGGGCCACCACCAGGACAAGTAGAGAACCTGACAATGTTGGTGCAGGGGACGGTATCCTCTCACGCCAAGAGTTTTCGCTAATATGCGAACTGTACCTTCCCCCGTCAAGTTGTATCACATTGCTAGAATGACTGGGGTGCAGTACAGGGGAGGTGAACTCGGTAGGTTGGATGTGGCACCCATCAACATTAATGACAACCCCCACCCACAATGACGGATGCAGGGAATCAGCGGGGAATTTCCAGATTACGGGGGAAGGGGTGGTGTTCATTTCCATCCCTCACCTCCACTGTTCTGCCACCTATGACAGATAAACAGATAAAGATAGAGTTGGCGACCTCCCTGCAGTGTTTCAAGACCCACTAAATTCCCAGCTGCTCACTGCAGCTGAACTATGTGGAAAAGAGATCAAGTTCATGCATTTTTTAGCTGATGACAATGCTCTCCATAAAAATTCACAAAACTAGAAATGTGCTATCACAAGCAGTGTATTTGCCACGAATGTAGACAATCTACAACCGTCATGAAATACATAATGACATGCATTTTCTCATAGTGTGTGATTAACAAACAACATACTTTGGATTTTGTAGTTTTATTAGATCGTGATGTTAGCGAAATGCCATCCTTACAAGCAACATGAGGGGATTACTCACATCGAATTCAATGTGAATGCACATATTGTGATTTAATCGAAATTAGACTCTTATGGGACATTAAGATGACAGTTCAAAACTTCTTGGGATGCAGATGGATGCCTTGAGGTGTGACAGTAGCAGTGTCCCGAAACCCATTTTGAGTTGCGTGATGGAGTGGAAAACTATCATTCAAAAAGTTGTATGCTGTGGTTAGCTCAATGACACCAGCAAAAGTCATTCAGGGATTGATGGACGTTTGTGGCTTCCATGCTATTTTTAGTGCAATGAGAGGAAGACATTGAAGTGGGAAATTATTGGTGGCATTGGGAAGTAGGGATGTAAATTATTCCAAACAGCACATTTTCCACTCAAATTACCGAACTTTGAGATGCTGATCAGCAGTCACCATACAGTCAGCCACATAGTTGGTGAAGGCAGTATGGCAAGCACTACAGCAGCAATACCAACTGTAGATGCAACACTAACTCTGCTTCTTCTCAGTGTACTAACTACATTGATGTATAAATTTTGCTACACAAAATGCATAGCTTGATAAAATCAGCCTCACAAACTGCAGCATAAACGTTGTTTGAAACCTTCCACAGATGGCGGATTGCCTGCCCGCAGATCACCTACAGGAAGTGCCCTCCCTGTCATCATCCTCTGTTGTCTGTTCAAGCCTGCAGAAAGTGATCCCCCTATCATCGGCCTCTGCTGTCCATCTACACACACCTGCAGGAAGTGCTCATCCACACTGAGTCTGCACTCCTCGCCGCGCATCCGATCCGTCCTGATGTCCTCTCTGAGGAGCAACTCATCTTCCTGGTTCAGGAACGGAATACCGCTGCAGATAAACTGAAACATCACCATAGTTATATGGAGGGATTCACTCTCAACATGCTTGTGCTTGTCTGGCATAATAAATATGGTAAAACCAACATCCAACATCCAACCAAAATTGGTGCAGCACTGAGTAACTGATCTTCCCATCTCAAAATCTACCTTCAGTCATCCAGCAACTGGACGACCTTGCAGGTAGAATACCCATTAGCATTCACACTCCTAGTGGGACAACTCTGATCCATGCTCTGTAGGAGCCTGCCAGATTGGACTGAATTGCACAACAAACACAAACTTGCCATTCAGCTTCTCGGAATTGCAACACTTATAATCACAAGATTCAAGGTACAACAAGATGGCAACTCGCCATCTAACCTTATTGAAGTCGAAGTTGTGACGCCGGAGGAATTCGAAGCTGGATGCCTGGCAGCAGAAGCGCATGTCCAGTCGGCCAATGGAGTGCGGGAAGAGGTAGAAGTTGTATGGGTGTGCCACGAACGTGCCAGGCTTTGACCCTTGCACAATGGCAGTCAGGCCAAACTGAGTGATAATGAAGGGCGAAATTGCCTCCCGCTGCAGTGAGTACCGCTCCGGCATGCTGTCAAACAGGCTGACCAGAGGAGCTGGCATCAGCTGGATGGCGACTGTTGCCGGCGTCGATCCCCACATCCAAGAACTTCAGGTGACAAGATTTTAAAGCATGATAATTTGATCATTGATAAACAAGCAGCACCAATCTTCAACAATGTTTTGATAACATTTTGTCATGTGTCTATGATGAACTCATAGATTGAACAGTAAAAGGCAATATGTGCAAAAAGATAAAAATACCATGAGATGTGACACATGGATACACAATAAAACCTGGAATCTGGACAAACAATGAATGAAACGTCCATACCTCCAATGCAGCTTTGCAGAAGAAGATATACCTGAAAATTCTGAGTCAAAACCAATGATGACAGACTGATCAATATTTTTCTGGATAAATGGCCACATTTCTTCAAAGTTGTCCACTGTAATATCAACCATGGCTGGATGATGTTGAAGGCCTGGAGGTTAAAAAAAAATGTCAGTAGTATGGCTAATAGGAATTTTGTATAGAATTCAACCAGATGAAAGGTGGGATGAGACTATTCACAAATCATGGGACTAATTTGCTAGAACTGTTGGTTACAAATGATGCTGGAACAGACTGGCTAGAAGTGTGCACTGGCTAAGGTAAAATTTACTTTTGACAGTCATTTCCAGTTTCACTTCTATGGAACATTCCATGAAAGCAATTCAACTGATGAAGCTTACACCATTTTTTGGTGAAACAAGATCTTCCATGGCATTTTGTAAGGGTGGATAAAATACAGATAGAAGTAGCCTGATCTGTGCCAGTAATTTCCTTAGATATCACCAATTAAACTAGCCTTCACTACATAAAATTTGTTTGACATATAACTTTACTTTACTCACTTTCCTTTACTTATGTACACCAAAAATGCCTCTAACAGAAGGAACATGACACATAGTCTGATAGTTTTGCATTCATATTGTCAATTTACATAGCAGTCAGCTTCATAGATATAGGACAATTGACCTTTCACTTTGTACAAATGAACAACATAACTTTAAATTAAGTTAATCATTTGCAGCTACACTGGTTACTTTATGCCAGTATCAATGTACAATAGCATGGGGTACTGGCATGCATGCAGAGAAACTATATTTTACTGGTAATTATATGATGATGAGCTAGAGTCTAGGGATACATCAACTGCCCAGGTCATTTTGCACCCACCCCAGGAAATATATTTGAACAGTTAGGTGCACACATGCATGGATGCCTGCTTATAAAGCTTGGAATAAGAAAGCATATGACTTTAAAATAAACTTTTAAAGCTTGTCAACTTTGAAGAAAAGCCAAAGTTAACCTAACCTAACCTAATCCTGGCTAGTGATGCTAAATGGTACAAAGTCATCATGGCAAAATGTTCTTAGTGGAGTCCCCCAAGGGTCAGTACTAGGGCCATTACTGTTCATTATATTTGTAAATAACATTGAAAGTGGCCTAAGCAGTAAAGTTTTGAATTTTGCGTATGATTTGAAGGTCTTTAGAGCAATAACAGGTCAGGATGAGCATATCTCGCTGCAAAAAGACTTAGACAAACTTGTGAAGTGGTCCGAAGAATGGCAAATGAAATTTAACTTTGATAAGTGCAAAATCATGCATGTAGGTAAGCAGCATATGAAGGCTCCATACTTGATGGGTGGCCAAGTGCTATCAGTGACTCAACAGGAGGATTTAGGTGTTATTCTAAACACAAAACTGGGAGCATCAGAACAGACCAAGGAAGCCAGGAAGAAGGCACTGAGAATGCTCGGGGCAATAAATAGGAATGTATCATACAGAAGTGAGGAAGTGATCAGGAAGCTTTACTGTGCATACGTCAGGCCACATTTGGAATACTGCATCCAAGCTTGGTCTCCTAGCTATGAAAAAGATTGTTGGCTTTTGGAGAGAGTACAAAAGAGGGCTACAAAAATGGTTAATGGCATAAGCAACCTGGCATATGAGGAAAGATTGAAGAAATTGAATATGTTTTCACTTAGATATAGAAGGCTGAGAGGAGATCTCATCGAGGTCTTTAAATTTGTCAATGGTCTGGAGAGGGGATACCTTGGGGAAATGTTTCAATTTAACAGAAATGATGCAATTAGAGGTCATAAATTCAAAAATTAAAGTTAACCACAGCAGAACAAGGTTAAGGCAAACTTTCTTCACCAACAGGGTAGTGGAACACTGGAACCAGCTGCCAGAAAACATCGTCGGTAGCAGCACATTGAACATCTTTAAAAACAGCATAGACAATCATTATAAGAATATAGGGCTTGCTTTTCAGTATTACAGGGAGGGATGATTAACAGTTTTGGTGTGCAACTGGTTCAGTGTACAGAGTGCAACCAAGAAGGGCCCTTGTGGCTCATAGTTGCACTAATCGTTTATGTCTTTATGTCTTTATGGCGTGGCAGAGCCGATGCCGCTTAGTATTGTTGAAGGGTGAAACTTTACGTTACTTTTTGTCATGCTACCGCTCGGCGGACCTCCGGATCCTCTGCGCGGCAACCGTCGACGCTTGACGTGCATTGGTCATGCCAGAGCCTCAATAATTACGGACAGCTTCATGATAAAAGGAAGAAAATGACAGGGTTAGATACTTATTAAAGTAGTCGAGTATGGCATCAGAAGACATCTAATTCTATGGCGGTTCATTTGAGACCATTGGAAATTAATTCGCTAATGTAGAACATCTGATATCCAATTTGAAGGAATAGAATGTGATAATTTCAGACACAAATCTTCGAATTGAGTGCAAAAATGACAGGGTTAAATATACATAAAAGTAATGGAGTATGACATCAGAAGGTAGCTGATTTTACGTTTATTTGAGACCATTGAAAATTATTTTGCGTATGTAGAACATCCGATATTCAAAGTGAAGGCGTAGAATGTGATAATTTCAGACACAAATCTTTGAGTTGAGTGTAAAAATGACAGGGTTATCTATCTATAAAAGTAGTTGAACATGGCATCAAAAGACAGCTGATTGTATGCCTATATACTTGAGACCATTGGCTATTAATGGGGTCCGCTACACAAATTTGGTCAGCATTGGTTTCCGATGTATAAAATCATGCTGAGTTCAAAAATGCTCATATTGAATGTTGAAAATGCCGAAATCATGGAGAAAATCCACTTTCTTTAAATGCCCTCGGGGCAGTATTCACGCGTGACGTCACTCGATAGTAAGCCAAATGGCGCATACGAGACAAACAATATAAACGCGTATACAAGGTGGGAAGTTCATACGGCCTTGGGAAGTTCGTTCGTTGTGGAGGGTATCTATTAGTGTTTTGAGACATATTTTTTGCATTAAAGTCAGTCAGATTGGACTATTAACTGGAAGGATGGAGCCTGGGTATGTAAAAGCGGATTCTAGAAACCTCCCTGACATAAATCACATCATGGTAGCTGAGTTTTTCTCCAAGTCCGACCTCAACGTGTCTGCTGAGATCCGGGCGGTGAAGAATCAGAGGTGAGACATGATGGTTACAGGGGGGGTTTGAGATTGTGGTACAGGAGGGCAGGGGAGCAGCAGCTGGCATAATTTATTCATGCTACTGGTTTTACCAATTAAAACTGGCTGGCAGAAAATGCTGGTGGCAAAAAGGATTTTAGTAGGAATGATGACATCAGTTGGCTGCCTATGGCTGATGGATATGGCTACATCCACAGCAATCTACAATTTCATAGACTTTTCCCCATGTTTGTACAAGGGGGGGGGAATATATAACATGCATCAAAGGTGGTAAATGCAATGAATAGGTTAGGGCACCATTACTCCATATCATGCACATAGTGCCCCCTAAGACAAGTATGATGGTCATAATTTGGCCTTGTTACTTGTAAGTTGGAATTTACCCCTATTCTTTAACATGCCCATCAGCTGATATTCTACATTTTTGTAGATACAGAAAATAATAGTTAGCAACCATAGATTACTGACTGACATGGGGCCTAGTGATCATTTGGCAATTTCAAACAGGTCAAATAATTGTATTGTGCACAGAAATGCTTAAAGCTGTGTCAGCAGGCCTCGCATACATGCCATGGCATATTATTTATGTGCATGTTAAGTTTGCAGGTACAAATGTGCTTACCTAGGTACCTATACCCACCATTTAGATGTGGTCAGTTGACAAAAGGATCATGAATTTCTGTAAAATTGGAATGAATCATTTCATGCAGAATATTAAAAGACAGGCTCACACATACCATGTGTTGACAACCTGGGTGGGCATTTCTGGCACTTACCAGTTTAAAGCAAGTTTTTCCTTATCCTCAGTGAAAACAAAAATAATGACACTTGTTTGTTTTCATGGTAGCACTGAACAACATATCTAACTTACCAGTTTAAGCCAGGTTTAACCATGGAAAATTGGCAATAATTAAAGCATTCACTATTATGCACATGGTAATTTGGGTGGCTTTCTTTGGTTGGTATCATGTCACCACATAAATATGAATTCATATCATTCTGCTAGTAGGTAATGTTTTATTCCAATTTGCCATAAATTCATGATCATTTTGTCAACAGACTACATTGACATGGTAAGGAATTGATGTGCCCACAGACCTAACATGCATGGAGATCCTGAACCATGGGGCATATGTAAGAACTGCCTTCCTAGCTTTAGGCACTTATGTGCACCAGACAGACTTCGGTATGTTTTTACATTGTCAAATGACCACTAGACTCAATGTATAGGTATGCATGCTGAAATAGTTTTTGCCACTTTATGCCACTAGCAATTTCTGCTAGCTGGTTTAAATGACTAAAACCTGGTGGCATAAATCGTTTCTGCACCAAACTGTCCTTATCGTCACGCCTCGCCATTTGGGCCCATTTACGTCGGGGTTCAACAGCACGGGGTACTGGTAGAAATATTTTGTTAGGCGTGAGAGAGGTAGAATTAGTGCACTGAGGCACAAAACACCACTTATAAGTCACAGTTGAGCTCATTTTCATGGACTTTTACGCACAAATTCGAAACTCTCGCCAGCACGCTATTTCCCCACCCTCGTCAGGCGCAAATAACCTTGTAAATAATACCCTTGGCAGTCGTACTATCGAGTGACGTCAGTGCTTTGTCAGCCAATCAGATTATTGGAATTAAATGACGTAATTAATAGGTTTTTAACAATTTTTGTACTTTTTAGCTTATATAAATCACAAATAACAAGCACATACTGACTTATAATTTATAGCACATATACCCAACATAATCTTTACCCGGCTCAAAAAAGTGTAGCAGACCCCATTCGGTGATGTAGAAAATCTGATATACAATTTAATGAAGTACGGTTTGATAATTTGTAACACGAATTCTGGAATTGAGTGTCAGAGTGACTGGGTTAAACCTTCATGCAAGTTATTCAAGATAATATAAAAATGTAGCGCGCTCGATTTTAGTTTCGTTAAGAACATTGGAAGTTGTCAGTACATCACACAGACGATGTATGACGCGCTTTTATCACAAGATATTGATTGGCCAATTGCTTTCCTTTCACTTTAACGGCAAAGTGACAGGGTGAAATGATTTGATAATATAATGAACTACGTATCATAAGAGAGCTTGTTTCAATGTTGTTCAAGTTTGACCATTGGAAATCACCTGCACCTTCTCTAGAAACTGAAATATAGCATTAATCAGACCCAACCCACTCTGGTGGTGTTCTGTCACAAACCTACCACCAGAGGCGCCACCGGTATTATGTCCGCTCATGACGCCTAACGGCATAAAAAGGTATGCTTTCTGAATTCACTGACGGATCTAAAGGGATCACAGAGGTCAAACAAAGTAGCGCCGGGTATCAAGCATTCGTACCCGATCCCACACAATCGTGTCCGGGTCTGAAATGCTGACGGGTCCCCCACCTCCCCACCAAAAAATAGCGTCAGGGCGAATATAAGCGCAGCTTGGTCTAGAAAATCGCACCAGGGACAGAAAAGTTGCACCGGCACCGGGTTCAAGAAAGCCCATTGGTGACCAATAATTACACTTGCGAACTCAAAGCATTCGTGTCAATGGGCACAAATTAATGCAGTTGAGTCTCCAAGCATTGCGTAGGGGTCCCCAAACGTTGCTTACATATTACCATCGGGGCTCCCAAAAATTTGTGTCGCTGGTCCCGAATAAATATAGGGCGGCCATGAAAGCTCACTCCGGGACCAGGAACATCGTGCACGAATCTCAAAAGTTCGCGCCAATCGAGCCACAAAAATCTGCAAACGAGTCGGGTTTACCAAATAAACACAGATTCCCTCTAAAAGCACACAGAAAACCTTAACACGCGCCCTGGAGGGCCACTGAAAATTGCGCGCACTGGAGGGGTAAATTTAATTTACTTCGCACTGGAGAAGTAAATTGACGGGCGGGGAAAGTCGCTGGTATGTCCGTCCATGGATGACCTGCTCACGATCAGCGGAGGTCCCGCGCCACGACATCACATTCATGGTGTCGCTGCTGGACGACGCGGCTCAACACGAGTCCGACTCATCGGCGACTACGACGTAGCTCAGCCACCACATGTGGTATTTGTCGGAGAAACTGGTGGGTCAGGTGTTCTTCGATGCCAAAGTGCCATTTGTAACGAGGCCATTGTTGGCTGCGTCGTTGGATCGAGAGGGCGAATACGAGGATGGCAGCCATGACCAGGTGCACAAGTGGCCATTCAAGGAGCGCCGCCATGACTCATTGGTCTCGCGCAAGACTAGAGACCTCCCGAACAAGCTAGAGCTGGCTTCCTGCCTCTTGCAGGCGGATGCCGAGACGTGGACTGTCCGAGCCAACGGAGGTGGTAGCAATCATCGCCGTCACAAATGACCGAGCCGAGCGGGAGGGGAGGGTGCACTCGTACAGAATACGACAACCTCCTCACGAAGAACAAGGAGCAACCCCACGTCCTCTGAGCGCCGTATGCCCACTCAGGCGATGCTCCCCTAAATCCCAATAACCAGCCAACTGAATGTCCTTCTTCAGGTCGTCGCCGAACACCGGCAGGCGTACCCCGACAGCTGGAAGGGCGCCATGGCGGCTGCCAAAACCAGGCAACAATGAGTGGGGTGGAAGGCCTACAATACAACTGTCCTCGGGAAAGTAACACATACCAGGGGGACTGGAGTGGTATCTCAGGCTTATCAAGAGTTGCATGCATGTACATATATATATATATATATATATATATTATACAATAAGTGGCACCTTGAGAGAAACTATATTTCCACCACAAAGCACATCATCTACGTTTCGGCCACAGGCCTTCAGGATGATATAACTGCAAAATTTAAAAACTTTATAAAACAAACTTGAAGCACGCAATCATGCACTTGAATTATTGTGTCCAAAACGTGATACGAATTCCAACCTCTCTCTGGGCTGATGAACGACATAACGACATTGCGAAATACTGCTTCGATGGCGAAAGGAAATATAATACAATACAAAAAACCATGGCTGGCTTTCGAGAAAGTCACATCAAATATCACTCACATCATCAAGTGAGTGTGTGTGTGTGTGTGTGTGTGTGTGTGTGTGTGTGTGTGTGTGTGTGTGTGTGTGTGTGTGTGTGTATGCGGGTGTGTGCCTGTGTGTGTGTGCGTGTGTGTGTGTGTCTGTGTGTGTGTGGGGGGGGTGTATGTGTGTGTGTATGTGTCTGTGTGTGTGCTTCTGTTTGTGTGTTTCCGTGTGCGTGTGTGTGTGTGTGTGTGTGTGTGTGTGTGTGTGTGTGTGTGTGTGTGTGTGTATGCGAGTGTGTGCCTTTGTGTGTGTGCGTGCGTGTGTGTGTCTGTGTGTGTGGGGGGTGTATGTGTGTGTGTGTGTGTCTGTGTGTGTGCTTCTGTTTGTGTGTTTCCGTGTGCGCGCGTGTGTGTGTGTGTGTGTGTGTATGTGTGTGTAGGTGTGGATCAAACTTTCTAGCCCAGGTCAGATTACCGTTGCACCTCCCCCACATCGTCCCGCACCAGGTGCACTATCATGCTAGTGTAAGGAGGCTTACATTTTTCGGCACCAAAATTGGTATACTTTCCTATCCGAACAGGCCGCCAGACTCCCAGCCAGCTCCCGGCCACCTTGCCCGTCCCTTTCAAACATTTGCCCGGGAAGCGCACGCGAGTAGCGCCGGCGCCCAAGATCAAACGGGCGGTCCGACAATAACAGACGGCGAGCGCAAGTGACGGCTTGGCACCTCCAGCTGATCACCGGAGGTGCAAACACCAGCTGGAGCACCTGCGGAAGAAGGGTCATCGGTCCGTGAGGTCGGTGGCCAGGACGTGAAGACGTCGCCAACCAAGCCAGAAAAAAGCCAAAACCAATCAGGAGCGCGAACTCACCCCGAAGCCCTGGGATTGGGTACATCAGAGAAAGAAGGCGTGGCTAAAGAAAATTCAAGCGGGCAGACCAGAACAAACGAGAGAAGAGAGACGCAGGGAGAAGGGTCTGGAACACGGGCGGCGGTGGACGCCTGACCGACGCCTGAGGGCCGTCTACCGGTAGCCAGATGGCTGAGTTTTCGGATTGAGAAGAGGAAGCACTCAGCCAAGGCCACTCGCCACTCACCATCGGACATGTGAGTGCTAAACTTCTGGCATGTCATCCTCTTTCCCCAAACCTTTCCGAACCAACCTAAATTCTCTTCCGCAGCTTCTGCCTTCTCACAAAATTCATGGCTGGGAGCGACCTGTTTCATGGGGGGGGGACCAAATATGATAAGTTCAGGATGGGGAGGAAGTGGACGGAGATGTCGGAAATGGCGGGAAGTATATGAGCAGTGTGTGTGCGTAATGCGATGCGATGCGGTGTATGTAAAGGCAAATATATTAGATTAAGCATATAAATTCTCTAGTGGCATCAGCAAAGACCGGTGGTGGAATTTCGGCAGTGACGGACAGGAGGAGCGGTAGAGCAGGGCCGGATAAAATAAGATAGAGTGCAGCAATGGATGAACTACGACCAACTTGAATCGGTGCCTGCGTAGTAAATACCTCAGCGACCAGGTGCGAGGAGGGAGGATATTTACGTTCAGAATTGAAATGGGGGCCGTGCCGCGGGTGATAATGGGTGCCCACCGCGCTTCTCGCCCTGACCGGGTCATCAACAGCCGACCCGTACACGGAGATAGCACCATGAGTACTTCCCGACAAGGTGGAAGGATTCACACAATTATGCTTGGATCGTGCCTGACATTAATCTGTACGATGAAGTAAATTTATACGCGAGGCAGCCGACCTGCGAGCCGTTCACCTATGGACTGAACGTTTCCTGGCGATGGTGGTGAATGTTGAAGCCAGTTTAATTGCCTATAATATTATTGCTGTTATATATATGACGTGCGTTTGGTTAATGCCTGATTGCCAGAGGGTGCGATGAACGGACACTTCGGGGGTATTAGTTCACCTGCTCTTGATCTTTGACCGCAAAATCACGCTGGCCTCTGCGATCCAGGGGTCCAGGTGAGGTGGTGAACATGGTATGCATGTGGGAGAGGCCGATAAAGGGGCCACCACATTGCGTTTGCCAGAAGTCTGGCGCCGGACTACAGGGTATAGGCAAAGCATTGCCCGGTGGTTTGTCCGCCCCCGAACTACACGTGGGCACGGTTGGTGCAGACAGTTCGAGGGACACATGGACGGGTTCGCCATGCCATAAGTCCCGAGGCCAAAATTCATAGGGCCGGCTAGGATAAAAAGACGACCGGGTACGTGCCCAACGTGGTAGGGATCCGTGCCTGCCCGTGGGATACGTCAGACCTGGTCGCAAGTGTACGACGAATAAGGCCCGGCGCGGCATCGATCGAACTTAAGGCTAGGTATGTCGGTCAAAGACATCAGAGCACTTGTATCAGCCCTCGGAGTCAGTATGATGAGCCTCCTCGTTGTAGTTAAGACATTGTCCAGGCGAGAAACGTTGTCAATAATGGCTAGGCCAGCCATGATTGGCAGTGAAAGGTTTACTTGTTCGGCCCGGTAATACCATCAAAATTAGAGCATTGGTCTGTCGAACTATGTGTGTGTGTACCGCGGAAGGGGAGGGGGGGGTCAGGAGCTAAATTTGGGGACCAAGCAATTCATTAATTAATAAGGAGAGCATGAATGGGGCGAGCGAATGTGAAGTGAATGAGAGGAATGAACGTGAGTATGTAGATTTAAGGATCAGCGGAAGCCGCTTGGGGCTCAACACAGGCACCTATTTCATGCGGAACATTGCACAAAATTATACTAATACTAGCATCCAAAAAGTCCCAACACGGGACATGTCATTTAAACCAATGGTAAATATCATTATCATCAATTATCTAATGCAACGTATTAATTATAATATGGCTAAAGACTCTCACTTATCTATATGGTTTAAGACCCTCACTAAGTTCAGCAGTTCAAGTAGTTCAAACAGATCCAGTTTAGTTTAGGCAATAATTATAAACCCATTTCACACTACCATACCAGTTACAGTCGAGGTTAGGCAAAATCTGTAACACATGGAATGTGTACGTGTGAGCTCACGAGCTCTGACAAAGGTGGCGGCGTTGTCGTGATGAATTCGTTGGACTACACTACCAAAATGAATAATCTTATTTCGGACGCGACTACCTACCAGACGTTGAGTGTTGGGTCTGTGAAAAATGGGTCGGACAAATTTAATAAAGCAGTCAGATGGACTCTGAAGAGGTCATCAAAGGGTAAGAGTTTACTGTATCTCCTCGAGGAGAACCCAAGGTCACCCCAGATGCGGGGTCTGCCTAAGACACATAAGCCAGAAATCCCTATGAGTCCTGTCACATCGGGTATAGGCAGCGACCCATATCGTATTGGGGAGGTGCTGGCACAACCTTTATCGGCCTCTCTAGGAGTAATCAGTGACAGTCATGTCAAAAATTCAGGGGACTTCTTGGACAGAGTGAAGCAGATATCTGCTGGGGGGACGAAAATGCCCAGCTTGGACGTGAAATCTTTGTTTACTAATGTGTCGATTACCGGGGCAATGGACGCAGTTAAACGTGTGCTGGACTTGACTGATAATGACTTGTTGCCCTTGCTGAGAAGAGACTCCATCCAGCTAGTTGAGCATTGTGTTAGATTCGATGCTTTTGAGTTCGAGGGTGTAGAGTTTAGGCAGATAGAGGGTTTGGCGATTGGCTCTCCACTGAGTGCGGTATTAGCCAATCTGTTCATGGAGGTGCTGGAGGGTGACTACTTCCGCCCAATAGTTGGTAACGAGTGTTTCTGGGTCCGGTATGTCGATGACTGTTTTGTTATGTTATCATAGCATGCTGACCTTGAGGACTCGTGAACACACTAAACAACGTCAATCCACACATACAATTCACCATTGAGATGGAACGAAACGGAAAACTTCCATTTTTGGACATGCTGTTAGATAGGACTGATGATGAAATCCTTTCTAATGTCTACCGTAAGCCAACAAATAGAAACGATATTGTGCATTTATATTCAGGTCATTCCATGAGGTCAAAGAGAGGGGTTGTTGTAGGCTTCTTCCTGCGAGCCTACAGGATTTGCTCCCCAAACCGCCTCAATGGGGAGATCAACTTTCTGATAGATACGTTTAGAAGGCTAAAATACCATCATGATATACTCGTAGGACTGAATGAGAAGGCTCTAGAGATCCACAGGACGGGTAGCAGGGCGCGGGAATTGGGGAACAATCACTTTATTGTGGTCCCTCCTTCCCACACCGTTGCAGGAATGTACAAGTTCATGGGGTAGGATGAGGTTAGTTGAATCGTCAGGACGTAAAATCAGGGACTTAATAGCCAGGGCACCGATACCTAAACCTATAGAGAGCAGACGTCGTTCTGTGGTATACAGGATCCCATGCAGTGGGTGTGGGAAGGCATATATTGGTGAGACAGGGCGTTCTCTTCAACAACGTGTACAGGAACACAGGGCTGACCTTACGTACCACAGGGTGTCGAGCGCACTGGTTGTTCATGGTGAGGAGGGGCACCTTCCGCGGTGGGATGGTGCCTGTGAAATAACCCAATTAAAGGACAAACTTAGGAGGAAAGCTATTGAGGCCGCATTTATCGATACCAAGGATTGCATCAACAGTTCACCTGGATTTGTCAAGCTTCCTAGCATGATAGCGTACCTGGTGCGGGACGATGTGGTGGAGGTGCAGCGAGAATCTGACCCGGGCTAGAGAGTTTGTCCTACACACACACATACACACACACACACACACACACACACACACACACACACACACACACACACACACACACACACACACACACACACACACACACACACACACACACACACACACACACACACACACACACACACACACACACACACACACACACCCACACACACACACACACACACCACACACACACACACACACACACACACACACACACACACACACACACACACACACACACACACAGAGACACACACACAGACACACACACAGACACACACACACACACACACACATACACACACACACACACACACACACACACACACACATACACCACACACTCACTTGATGATGTGAATGATATTGGATGTGACTTTCTCGAAAGCCAGCCATGGCTTTTTGTATTGTATTATATTGCCTTTCGCCATCGAAGCAGTATTTCGCAATGTCGTTTTGTCGTTCGTCAGCCCAGCAAGAGGTTGCAATTCGTGTCACGTTTTGGACACAAGAATTCAAGTGCATGATTGCATGCTTCAAGTTTTTTTAAAAAGTTTTTAAATTTTGCAGTTATATTATCCTGAAGAAGGCCTGTGGCCGAAATGTTGATGGTTTGCTTTGTGGTAGAAATATAGTTTCTCTCAATGTGCCGCTTATTGTATAATTTGTCCAGATATTATTCAATATATATATATATATATATATATATATATATATATATATATATATATATACATATATATGTATATAAATATATATAAATATATATATATATATATATATATATATATATATATATATATATATATATATATATGGAACTTGTCAAATGCTCTGCACTATCACTCAATACTTTTAAATTTCAGATTTGTGTTATAAAAGAAACCATTTTGGAGGGTGACACCACATATTTTCTGAAATCAAGAAAATATGACCCATCACTATGCATATATAAATGTGAAGCGCTATCGATCAATCTGTTTGGCTGCAATGATTTCCATGTTCAGCATCCTTCAATTGCGGAATCCGCGGCCTGCTGTTGCTTTCCGCTACCGACGAGCGGCTCAGCATGCTTTTTATTTGGTTTATTTCACGACGCACTTTATGCAATTGCTAATCGGCGCTGCCCACACTGTTTCAGCCCACCAGTACCGGGTCACGGAGATTCTACTACTGGAGTGACCATCGTGTCCGGCGACTGACGAAGAGTCTGCGTATGCGCAAGATCTCAGCATGGGTGCCGGAAAACGCCATATTTGCGGCTTGCGGCTAAGGTGATTTGCGGAGATATGTCAACCCGGTTGACTGGATGACTGTTCTCTGACCGTCTGGCTGACTGGCTGATTCTTCTCTAGAGGCCTGTCGAATCTGCAGCCGCCTTCTGGCGGGACTGCAGGCCGGCTGACCACTCTCTGCAGGCCAGCCTGACAGGCTGACTGGCTGATCGCCCCCTGGCGGCCCGACCGACCGGCTGACCGCCCACTGGCGGGCCGGTTGACCAGCTGACTGTCCTCTGGTGGACCGGCTTATCGGCTGACCGTTCTTTGGCGGTCAGGCTTATCGGCTGACTGCTCTCTGGCGGCCCGACCGACCGACTGACTGTCTTCTGGCGGCCCGACCGACCGACTGACTGTCCTCTGGGGGCCCGACCGACCGGCTGACTGTCCTCTGGCGGCCTGACTGACCAGCTGATTGTCCTCTGGCGTCCTGACTGACCAGCTGACTGTCCTCTGGCGGCCTGACTGACCAGCTGATTGTCCTCTGGCGGCCCGACCGACCGACTGCCCTCTGGCGGCTCGACCGACCAGCTGACTCTCCTCTGGCGGCCCGACCGACCGACTGACTGTCCTCTGGCGGCCAGACTGACCAGCTGATTGTCCTCTGGCGGCTCGACCGACCGACTGACTGTCTTCTGGTGGCTCGGCTAACTGCCCTCTGGCGGTCCGGCTTATCGGCTGACTGCTCTCTGGCGGCCAGACTGACCAGCTGATTGTCCTCTGGTGACATGGTTGGCAACAAAAGTCACCACACTGACGCTCCGCGTGTGTTGTTCATGGTACTCGCGTCATGGAGGATGACTGACCGTATTGTAATTTGCAATCCTCGGTATTTTATAGTATCGGCGCAACTGAGGCATGCATGACGTGCGTATAGTTTAGATAATATACATCCATCATGTTTTGCGAGTATACGTTAAGAGCGGCGGCTTTGTCAAGGAATCCTGACCCCGTCATTATATCCTACAATTACAGCTGACTCAGTGAAGTCCCGAAGTGAGTATGTCGTCAGCCAAAGACATTCCAGGCATTCCAAGCATTCCCCACCGAGCTAACGGGACAGCCGAATGCTAATAACCGGCATATTCATTTTTTTCAGCAGGAGGTTCTTCCAAACCGATGCAAACATGAAGTGTTAGGGCAGCCTCTGTCAGTTATGGAGCTTTCAGGTATGGTAGTCGTTACACTTGCAATATCACATGTTGTCGGTAGGTAAGGGGTAACCATTGTCACCTGGAATCTGCGGGCGAAATCCGTAGGTTGGGGTTGAAATATGTCTGGTTGGCATCCGGGTGCTATTTTTTGTTTTGTTTGTTATCCAATTGCATTCACAGCTATGCCACGTGATGACCAAGGTACAACATTAGCGACTGTCTCTTGCAATTGTGTGCCTAAAATAGCCATCCTCAGTATAATTACTTTGCCGGTTCTCGCAGTTTGGGCTATTTTCTGCCATGCTTTTGCTGTTAGAAAACTCATTAGTCCCTTGGTGGGCGCTACATCTGTTATCTCAAGCATTTGCCCTCGCTAAATGACAGCACTCTTTCGCTTTTCCCCACTGCTGTGGTCGAGAGTGGCCACTCCAGTGACACATTCTCCGTGACCTGACAAGACAGCTGCTACCTCGACTGCCAGCGTAAGGGACCGCTGTCGAGCATGCGTGCTGTGCGCGGTCCCCGCCACTGCGGGTCAGCACACCGGGAAGTGGTGCTGCGGGAGGCCTGCGGGAGGCCTGCGGGAGGTCGGCGCGCACGGGCGCCGGCGCGAGGACCAAGATACCACGGTGATGCGCCGCCGCCCGTCAGGTCCGTTACTCCGCCAATCTGCACATTCCGGCGCTGACAACACGGCTCAGAGATGGTATCTGGCCGGCCACCGTGCGGCCGCCGACCGCCAGGTGTCGCGCCGGCAGCGGCGGCCGACGACTGACGACTGACTGACGACTGACTCACTGGCTGACCGCCGACTGACGGCTGACTGACGACTGACTGGCTGACCGTGACTGACTCGCTGACATTGCATCGATGCGACGGCCACTGAGACTCCTCGCCAGAAGTCAGTGCAGGTGGTGTGTCGTCCATGGTGGCGCAGGTTGACAATAGTCCGACCCCGCTCTGCCCGTGTCACGCGTGTGACAGGTGGTGTGCCGTCCATGGTGGCGCAGGTTGACAATAGTCCGACCCCGCTCTCCCCATGTCACGCGTGTGACAGGTGGTGTGTCGTCCATGGTGGCGCAGGCTGACAATAGTCTGACCCCGCTCTGCCCGTGTCACGCCTGTGACAGCGGCGTGCTGCTCCAACTCCACCACATCAGCTGGTGCCGCGGATAGTACATACATAAAGGTGATCTCCACTGTTGTCAGATGATCACAGCTTCATGGGCACCTCACTTAGAGTCATTTAAATCAGGAGGGTGCTCAGCGATTAGGGTAAATTGGTGCCTTCTTCACATTCTTTCGCTTCCCTTGAAGACACTGACTCACATCCCCACCTTCCTGAAGAGGTCCTACGTTTTGATATATTTGTTGTATTGTGACAGAGCCAATATTTTAGGCTCGTTAAAAGACAGTCCATGCAGTAAGAGCACATCAACATACATTCATCCTATTCATCTGCAAACAGATGTTCAGCTTCACTTAGAGGATTTACGCTGCACCTCTGCGCTTCGCGAACCGTTGTCACCAAGTTATTTGTGCTGGGCTCTTTACAACACGATGTCCAGACCGTCAGTGGCGGATCCAGAAAGCTGGTTTTCGTCCGGTTTGGGGGACAATTTTTTATCGATTGCGAAAACCCTCCAAATTTGGACATTCGGTGGGTCTGCTTCATACAGTGTTTGCCCCTTAAAATGTATGTTTATTTGAAAAACAATATCATTTCAGTGCAAAAGTTCGGGAAAACCGGCTTTGTGGGGAGGGGAAGGAACACGGCACCATGCCCACTAGATTCGCCAGTGCAGACCGAGACATCGAATCGGTGCTCTGGCGCGGTGACGTCCCTTGGATGTCACGTCGGAACCGGGACCATCCTCCCCGCCCCCACGTGCCCCCTGTGGACCGAAGGTGACGACCATCCGACGGGGCGACCCGCCGCGCTGACGGCGATGACGACCGCACGACAGCGGCAGCGACCGCCAACGGTTACACGGACGGAATTTCGACCGGCGGCCTCCGCTAATGTATGCAAACGTACAAACTGGGTCATCTGGTAACTACTGAGCGACCGTCAGTCGGCTGCAGTCCCGGCTAACGGAGTCGCCGCAGATGTGGACGGATTTCTTAAAGCGATCCGCGTAACGGGCCGGCCTGTGGCGCCTCGGCCACCTGCCGGCAGCGATGGGAAAATTGACGCTCCTGAACGGCGCCGAATCGACGCTTCTGGGTGACGAGGAGTCGACCAAGACGGCGACGGCGCAATCCAGCCTACGCTCCTAAACTGACGCGGGAATTGGCACGCATCAGTTGTGACCAAGGCACGAAGTCGTGAAGCCTCTCATCATACCATTTGTAAGATTATCACTTATGTTGCTTCATTTTGGAGTACCTGAGAGTCAGAGTTCAAGAAATATGAATATCTTAGAAACCATATGTCTGCAACTAATTTCGACAGATCTGGAGGGCCACGGCGGGCACGGCTCATATTTATTAAATAATGCCTTTAATTCTGTTTAGACCAGTGCCAATGCACATTTCCTGGGACTCTAGACCGCATCTTCACTGCGCCTCCAGTTTCTGTGGAGGGTGACGATAGCCGCCCTGGTAGCTCAGTTGGTTAAATCGCTGGCCTGCACCGGTCTCCCCTGTATTGGCAACACAGGGTTCGAGTCGCTTCGCGCGCTCGCATTTAGCCCCCGGCCGGGAGTGTCAGTTGGCAGCTGGCCCGATGAGGCCGGGGACGAGCTACCGTGCGGCCGTGTCGGTGCATTGGCGGCACGTAAGCTTTCGGTAATGCATTAAGCTTTCGGTCTAAATTCTGCCGTTGAACTGGAGCTCATGGATCGGGTGATGGGGCCGGGGTTCACGCAACAAGCTCTGCTTAGCAATAGAACCCTGGCTCCTCAAGCCACCCCAGCAACAACTCGGATCAAATTTATTTATTAAAAAAAACAAAAAAAAACACGCCGCGTCCAGTCTCTGTGGTGGGTGTTGGATCAATGAATACGCCGCATCCAGTCTCTGTGGTGGGTGTTGGATCAATGAATACGCCGCATCCAGTCTGTGTGGTAAGTGACGGACAAATGAACACGTCGCATCCAATCTCTGATGCGGGTGACAGACCAATGAGCACGCTTCGTTGTGGTTGAGAGCAATGGATCAGACACGGTTTAAAAAATGCGGTTGACAAAAAAGAATGCGGTTGCGGTTAAAAAATGATGAGGTGTATGACATTGACCGGAGAGCTGGATCTGGCAAAATATGCTGCAGGAAAGATGAGCTGATCTTGCTTGGGTAATTAATAAAGCATCTAGAAAAGCATCATAGCCGATGTAGATAGCCACAGCTCTTTATCTGTGAGCTGTGGTTCCAATCGGAGGCCAAAATTAAACCTCAAGCCAAAATAATGTTAAGCCAAACAGCATATATAAAGCAGAAATGACATCCAATTTTGACAAGGTGACGCTACATGCCATTTCATTTCTTACACTTTTTCCACTTGGTGTATGAACAGGGGGTACCAGTCATGCATTTCTATTTGATGGAAAATATTAACGAACCGGTTTTCATTAACCTTTGGGTGTTGAATTTACATAATCGTCTTAAAAGTTACCTATCGTTCATTCCCTTTTTGTTACGTTCATTTACCCTTGTTTCTTCAGGCCTTCAGACCTTCAGTTCACAGTCTTGCTGCTGCCTTGTCAGTGAGTCATGCAATTAATGAAAAATGACTGCCGCCAGCGTAATTTCGTCATCCAGAACCAATCGGCATGATATATTATCGTTGCCTAATGGATTTCACAGCTGAATACATCGTAAACGACAGCAAGAAACATCCGCGCTTCTATATCGACGCCAAGTTCAGTACGGACGTCCAATCAGCGCGCACCACGCGGAGCTGGAGTTCCGTTACAGAATATGCTTGAACTTTTGCCTCTGAGTCTGCGAATCACAGGAGACCCCCAGTCAAGCGCGTCACAAGGTACAGACGGGCAGTGTGTGGCCATGTGATCGCGGTGTTAGCTCAGTTAGCACAGTTAGCTCCCACGTATTTATAATAAAATGATTGACGGATCATGAGCCGGATGACATGGACACCACATAGTGAAACCGGTGGATTAACTGTTACGCCCAAATAGCCAAATGAGAAGGAAGATGGAGGCGCATTAACAATAATTGTCACATCGCCAGCAGATCATGTGGCAGACTATTGTATCATAGGAAGATGTTGCAAAGTAAGCAATTTTTAGCGCCTAGAAGATGACGATTACAAAAGCTGGTCATTTGCAAATGTCATACACCAGATATTCTAGTCTTTAGTGCACGTCACACACCAGGGTTTCTCGTCATTGGCGCATGCCAAATACCGGAGTTCCTCGACATTGACGCATGTCACATACCAGAGTTCCTTTCATTGGCACATGCAACGCGCCAGAGTTCCTCGCCATCGGCGCATGTAACACACCAGATTTCCTCGTCATTGACGCATGGGACACCAAAAATCCTCATCATTGGCGCATGTCATATGACAGAGTTCATCAGTTCAGGCATAGTAGAAGCTACAAGTATCAAAATATCGATAGGTGCTTAATACTCGCACGTCCGGAGGTCCGCGCCAACTTCGCATGTCTGGGGGGGGGGGCAGATGTTTGCCCCCTAAGATCTCTGGAACTATGCTAGCTTGCGACAAACGGAAAACGGCATTGGATAGCTGGTGACAGGCTCTATCGAAAGTGTTTCGGTCATTTGTTTCGCTCAGGTCAACATTCAGGTCACTGAACCATCATAGTTCAAATTCGACCAGATCAGGTGGGACTCAGATATTGACACATATCTCAGCACCTGTAACAGATAGAAACAAAGGGCGACCGCTATTTGCCAGTGCTTGAAATGCGCTACCGACAATAGGCGGTGTAATTTAAGGTCAGGTCAACCGAACCTCAGGTTAAGGCCATGAATTCATGATCTCAGGTCAAGGTCATGAAGTGGCCTAGGGAGGTCATGTAATGTATCAATCGACACGTCTTGGCGATACAAGCACAATAACGGTAATTTTAGCCTTCTAGCTCAATGCAGTGCGATATAATGCGCAGAAATGTGTACCGATTTCAGGTGACCTCAAAGACCTTGGTGAGGTCACTAAGCAAAAATTTCAGCGGTAACATTGAGCATAGCTTCCACCTACATGTCACAACCATTGTGAGGTCATTCCGAGCGAAAATATGTAACCAGGAAACATTTCTAAATTTTACCGTAGCCCTATAATGGGGAAGCCATGACCGCGACCTGACCTAAGATCAATGCTACGAAAAAATCCGATATACATGTTATGGTCCCTGATGAGATCATGACATGTTATAAGTTTGAAAGCAATCGCCCAATTATTGTGGAAGTTATGTCACCTAGAACTTTGAGTGTAGTTGGATCATTTCGCCTGATCTGGTGGCCTGACCTGAGATGACCCATGATTATAAATGTACAAGGATATGCGGAAAGGACCAATGAACAGCTATACGAGGTTTGGCCTTGCTCACCCGATTAGCTTGGCGACAAATGAGGAAAACCCGGAGGAGGCCTGCCCTGCCCCCCCCGGACGTGCGCGGGTTAAAACAAATTCCATTCTGCGACAGTTTAATCTGATTACTTCTGGAATAAAGCCAACGTGCACTCATCGAGAATACGAATTCCGTTAAGCTATGATCGTTGCTACCGTTTTTGCATACTAAAATAGATAACGGTGACCATAAGCTAAGGAGGAATCCAATATTGGTAATTATAGATGTTTTTTTTGGTGAAAATTATTGGGGGGGGGGGGAGGAGCAAAGTGTTCCAGGATATATGCAGGTATAAGATGTGGCTGATAAGACACGCATACCGAAGGACGGGTAGGGGGTGGAATCCGCCCACTTCTGTTTGCATACTCTATCCCATAAACGGGCCGCGATATTGTAATGCAATTTTGTGATTTTGTTCAAAAATATATAAACGCATCATATAGATAAAAAATATAAAACCGTGAGAAAACATAGGAATTGAGGTGGTGCCGAATCGATCACCTGGCGGCGGCCGGCGAACACTGAAGGTCACAAAGGCTTCGTTGGTGCGGCGGAACAGCGGTGCAGTGAGGCAGCCTATCACGACGTCATTTGACCTTAAAGGCCTAGGGTCGTGAAATTTGTAGTTCATTACATCCATAAACTACCCTTCAAATTGCGTGCTTATAGTTTCACTAGTTTCGGGTATGGCCGAATCCTCCCCTCTCCACTTCTTTACGATTGATGTTAGAGGTCCCCCGGCGCTCGTGTTAATCGACGCTGCCCTCAGTTATGTTTGTATGCTAGGTTTAGACCACTTAATCAGCTAATTGGATAAATTTTCAATTGATGCAATGCTCGAGACAAAGGTAAAATCCAATCACATGTCCATAAGACCAGGCTATCACTTCAGGGGTATAAATGTGTCCGACTCAATTGAAAGCCCAACAAAAGAACAATGAATGCAATTTTCGAAACGTTCCTTACTATCAGAGTGCAAGAGTTGTCCAGGCACGTTTCCTCCATTGCACAAATATCAACGAATAATCTACAAATCCTCCCACACACAAGCGTGATGTCGAACTATTAATATATTAGTCATGTTAATATTTGTGGGTAAGGCACACAGAAACGCACCCAGGTGTGCAATCATGGCTACGAACGCAACGACATGGAATACACATACTGAGACAGGGGAGAGCACTGCGTTCGGACATTCAATATGCAACGTGTTCCTATGGTAGAGTTCTTTTATGCAACTTTTTAATCAATTTAAAGTCCTGCTTATGAGTTCTTTCTTGATGGTGAAAATGAGAATATTTAATCGTTATAAAGTGCAGTTCCAAGTTAAATCTACCTAACGCACCATCTTCACGTCAGTTCATCTCATACAAATATCATCTGAAAAGAGGCTGAGGTCAACATCTGCAAACAGGCCGCCCCGATAACTCAGTTGGTTAGAGCGCTGGCCTGCACTGGTCTCCCCTGTCCTGGCAACACAGGGTTCGAGTCGCTTCGCGCGCTAGCATTTAGCCCCCGGCCGGGAGTGTCAGTTGGCAGCTGGCCCGATAAGGCCGGGGATGAGCTACCTGGCGGCAGTGTCGGTGCATTAGCGGCACGTTAAGCATTCGGTCTAAATTCTGCCGTTGAACTGGAGTTCATGGATCAGGTGATGGGGCCAGGGTTCATGCAACAAGCTCTGCTTAGCAATAGGACCCTGGCTCCCCAAGCCACCCCAGCAACAACTCGGATTAAATTTATTAATATATATATATATATATATATATATATACATATATTAATAAATTTTATATATATATATATATATATATATATATATATATATATATATATCTTCACAATCTAAGCAAGCAAGACCAAGTAGGTTTTAGCATTTGCATCACTGCGTTCGCTCGGAACGCTAGCTCATTATTTGAACAATCAGTGCAAACAAGTGAGGTGAAAGCTGCCTGGAAAACGCCTGTTGACGAATATATGCCAAGTGTGACTATATCTGCCAACTTAAATCAAATCAGGCACTTTCTGACCATCACATTCTAGCGACCTGTCATGAAAATATGAAGTTGTGACAACTGTTCCAAATACCATGATTAAGAAAATAATACAACGCATCTGCCTCTAATAATCTTGGGGCACATATCACATAGCTAAGAAGTATTCATGTACGACTCCGTCATTTGCCATCTGTGTTGCTCTCCCACCAACAGCCAGACTACAAAACTAAAGGCCAGTTTACACGTGGCAGAAAAGCGACAGAATCCCGGCAGAATCGTGACATTGGCAGGATTGAGCAGGACCAGGCAGAACCGAGCAGAATCGAGCAGAACCCGGTGTCGGCGACGTCCGGAGCCTCTGACGTCACAACAGAAATGGATGACGCCACGCAATGTATTAGTCACAGCAATTTTGTTTCAGTACTTTCATCGACGTCGGCGACGTCGGCGGCAGGAAACTTGAAATATTTAAAGTTGCCTGCCGCGTTCTGCCGTCAGACGCGAGCGTCGGAAGGTTTATTCTGTTGTTGTTGTTCGAGTTTCGGGCAGGTAGGCAAAATTAGCAAAATTAGTACTGATTGCCATGCGTGCAGATAATGGTGAGTAAATTGTACTTTCCGTTGTCTTTTGCAATATATCCTGAACTCCATAATGAGTACATGACAATGAACGCAATGGGCTGACTCAAATTAATTCAGGGGCTAAGCTAAAAGGATCTGTAATTTGGGGTAGCAAAGGCTCCTCAGAAATATTTTGACCATATAAACATCAGCCATGCATGTGCTTATCTCAAATTAGCATGCCATATTGCCATGCACTGATTGAATAGGTACAACATATCTGAACCCACACTGCATGTGAACCTATTCTGATATAATTCACAATTGAATGCAGCCTCAAGTTCGTGTCTCTCGTCACCAGATTTCACTTTCACCAAAGATTTTGTTCTGCTTGAATATTTTGTCCTATAGCCCCATGCGTACAAAGGGAATCTGGGAAATCTAGGGATGGTGAACCCAGAGTAAATAACGCATTTAAGGGCACTACTGGATTTTATTGCAAAAAAATAAATGCACTGTTTTTAACGTTTGTTTACCTGATTAAGGTGATGCGACCACTAATTTGCATCGCAAATACTTTCTTTTCAATTGATGTGGGTATTAATCTAAAAAATGGTGACTGGATGACATAATGCATACACACACACACACACACACACACACACACACACACACACATATATATATATATATATATATATATATATATATATATATATATATATATATATATATATGTATATGTACAAATATATCACGAAGCAGTCGTCTGCGGGCTTCAGTCAGCAGTAACAGCCGCAGCGGGAGCACGGACAGCGACAGCAGGAACGGCGGTAGCGGCAGCGAGAGCTGTCCTAGCCGGAGCGGGAGCAGGAGTAGGACCGGCCGTAACGGGGGCGGTAGCGGTCGTAACAGGAGAGGCAGCGTTCGCGCACTAGACGTCCATATTGACCAAAATTATGGCCTTAATTATTGTACGATGCCATTTCATTTGCATAAAGCTTTGTAGGGAGGATAATGTCAGCATTGTAGACGGCGCCAGTCGGCGCAGTGTCGTCCGGAGTCAACTCGTAGACACTGTCGTACGCTGGCCACACTACAGGGTACAGTCGCGAAGTTAACTGTGACGGTTAGTCGCCTGAAACAACCGTCCTGAGCTTCCAGTCACCAGATTTAATGGGCGGACCTCACTAATTCTAGTGCCATTAGCGGAGCCATCGGTGGAACCATCGGTGGAACCATCGGCGGGGTCATGGGTGGGACAATCGGTGGGGCCATCGGCGCTCCCGCTCCGATCGCAACCCGCAGCATTATGCTTTTTGCCTCATGTCCATTTCCATTTCATATTGTGAAGGGGGAAAATTAACTATTGGACAGGCAAAACTGAGCATTAAGGAGGCACATGCCCCTCCAAAAATATACGAAACAACGCTCCTGTTGGGAATGATGCAATAGGGTGAAGTGTGAATGTCACCCTCGGAATATCACGACACCGGCGCCCAAACAGATGGCTGTCGCCGCCAGCTCGAGACCGCCGTACTCGGACTGCAGAACTTCGCCGAGGAGTCCACAGTGATGATGTCTGATGTAGGAAACTGACCTTACCTGCAGTCAACTCCTGCTTAGTCTTCTCGTGATAACTATGGCAGCATGTGGTGGTTGCTCGCTACAGAACTGAACTTGACCACGTTAAATGAACCTTAATTTTACAATGATGCATATTACTGTAATGGTAAAATTGCTAAGCCAGCATCATTATGTATGTATCAATTGTCTCTAGGATCGTGCCTATGCACGGCACGTGGTGCTTGTGACCAGTTTACTTCAAGAGACAAAATTGAAGTCTACAAGATTCTCAGTGATTGATATGTACTATTTGATACATATTTACTATGGCTTGAAGTTTAGTCTTGTCGTTACTGGTTAGCCTTTTAACTTACTTTTTACCAGGGGAATCCTGTCACGGTCCGAAAATATCAGTGCCAGAGTAAGTGGCACGAACCGTAGGCATCATAGTGAACCAATCAAATATATACAAAATGGCATGGTATCAAGAAATAATATGACGATGCACACACACACACACACACACACACACACACACACACACACACACACATACAAACACACACACACACATACACACACCTATATATATATACATATATATATATATATATATATATATATATATATATATATATATATATATATATATATATATATATATATGCACAGTGGAATGTGTTACACAATTATCTCAAATTGAAGATCGAATTATTTAGGACATCATATCTTATCACAGCATCAACAACAACTTATATGCTTTATAATAGCCATGCATGCATATAACCACTAAAGTTCTTGCTAAAATTGCAAAATATTGGGACATGAGAAACGTTCCTCAGGATGTTACATTCATATTTATGAGATCGTCACCAACAAACTAAGATAAATAATATAAATTCAGATGCAAACCTCTTATTATGGCAGCTCGACGATGATCCACACTGTGTCCACTGCTCTTGTTTATATTCATAAATTATTGGAGTAATTCTCTATAAGAAACATGACATTTTTCGTGATATTGCTGCCGTCATGATTAAAGGTATAAATAAAAAATGAAGTACGAATTCAGGTCAATGACATTGTTGCCGTAATAACCGAATGGTTTCAAACTTAGAGATTAGGTATCTCTGCATGCCACACAAACGAATTTCCAAATGCATCCAGGTATGCCAAGTGCTGACTTAAGCATAACCATAAGCGCTCTAAAATTTAACAGGAAAGAGCAAATTACATATCTTGGCGTCAGAGTTCAAGAAAAAGCAACAGTGGGAGATCATATGGCATATGTTGCTGCAAATACTAGGATATATTTGACATACTGGGAATAACTATTTTTTTTACTCCACAAATCGCGATACAAATTATTTCTCCATTAATGTAAGCTTACCTTAACTTCGTGTACATTCATATATATATATATATATATATATATATATATATATATATATATGCATGCACATATATATGTATACATATATATAGATTGGTGCGTGTGTGTATCTAAATATGTAAGGTATGTGTATGTTTAGTTGTGTACTTGTGCATGTGCATGTGCACATGCAAGTAGGTATTCGCACATGGGCACATGTGCCGGTGTAGGTATGTGCTACAATGCATGGATCAATCTTCTCCCTTTCCCCTCATAACATACTTCACTATGTGACCCCAGGAGTCTTTGGTGTTGCCAGCTTGCTGCCAAGCTGAGGTGCTCCTGTGGCCATTTTCACTAACACTTGGTGGTGCAAGTACTGATCTGCAAAAAGAAAAACCGCTAAAAAGGGACACATTTATGTGTATTGAGCCAGAGTGATGGCGAATGATGACGTGTATGTCGGTATCATGAGGAATTCCCAAGCTGACTGTCCTGACAGCTGGCAATAGGAAGGCCCGCCGTAAATCGAGCCTGTAATAGTGCGTGCGACGAACCATGATTCGCTACTGCATGCAGAACAAGAATCGACATGAGTGAACAAAAACTTCGCTGAGCGTACCAATTTAATAGCACATGAATAGCGCTGCATGCGCAGCAGATAGTCTCACTATTGTGCTATGCGACTTTGCTTGCAATCGACCAGGAGATGCTATTCATAACATGTGACCAATTGCTGAACTTGATTTCTGATCATAACAACGCTTTCTGTAGTGCACAGGCCAGATTTGAGGAAATCAACTCGAGGAGTAAACAATCACAATCATACATCAGAACAATCACACTAAATGATTATCCTGCTTGGGTGGTTCCATGGAAGTGCAGTTCCTGCAAACAAACTGAGGCTGACTCACCACCACCCATTCGGGAAATTCTAAGCCTAATGATACACTTTTATCCGGGAGTTCAGCGCTCCGGAAGTACATAGCTATCCGCTGTCACAGTCCGACCTTATCCAACCGGTCGTCAGCTAAACTGGCAGCTCGAGTGCGAAATACCCGATCCCGCTCCTCATCCCCCAGCCATACCGGCTCAGGTGCCAGTCCATCTTCCCTTCCGGAGCTACATTCGAGTGGCGCGCAGCGCGTCAACAACTCGAACCCTCTCTTGCAAGTCCGGTGGAGGTAGGCTGCCAACTAATCGCTGGAGCAATTGAATTACTGGGAATTCTCACAAATATGCAGCATGTCAACACAAATTGCATGCATATAACATGTCATAGAACGCAGTCAGAAGCTGATGCATCTGTTTCGTTGTATACCATAAAATAATAGCCTTGATGTAATCGGGAACGGCGTACTGATTTCTGTGTACTGCAAATATACCAATTCGATGCTCAGTAAGCGAGGCACCATCACTCATCGGACACGTGACATCGATGTGGAACGTTAACCCGCGCTGTCTTGGGGGTCTTCAACTGGTTTCTTAAGGTTTTCCGCAGACAGTGAAAGAACGGCGTGAGGCAGCGCGCCAACATCCGGCATACCTTTTCCCACATCAATTTGACATGTTGTGTCAACATTTTTAGGTTAGATCATCTAGTATCAAGGAGTTAGACGAGGTCAAGTGAGGTCACCTCCAAAAAGTTCAACCAGTCGTCACGCTTTAACGGATAAAATATGTCAGTGAAACTTTCAGCGTTTGCTTTATCTTTAGGGACGCAACAAAACGGACCAGCTGTTTTTTCCGCTCTTGATTACTTATCAGTTTTGCATGTTTGCCCAGTAGAGCTAAAATATAAAATTCTGGCTGAAGTATACATTTTTATTGGAGCAAATGGGCTTAGAACAACGTTTTTGCGGTTCGCTCTACCTACTACACAAAGGAAAGTTAACGACAACTTGAAAACTTTTTAAAAATTGAAATTTCAAAGAAACACAATTTTTATTTTTGCGTATCTAAAAATGTTGTAGCCCTGGTTGATTTTGCTTTCCTTTTCTGTCTCCAAATATTTTATCTTCTTCAAATCTCCCGCAAAATGAATTCCCCAGAGCCAAAAACATGATGTAAGTCGTGAAAACCTAAGCCCCATAGTGACGTTACTTTTGGGGAATTGTGGGGTGGTGTCGGGCCCTAGTCGTCAAGCCCTTTCCGATGACACATCTTTCGTTTTCGTTCGACGCTTAGATAGGAGATTATAGGGAGGACCCTATCACCCCCCCCCCCCCCGCCGCCCCCGAGACGTGGTGTGAGGATATGACCGGAAAGACGGGGAGGGTTAAGCCGGGGTCATGCCGAATCGTCATAGCCCATCGTACACCTGACATCAATGTGGACGCTAAGCCGGGGGGGCACGGTGATGCGTCGTCCATAGGAGGCCGCTCGGCAGAACTTTAGGTTCCGGTGACATAATTAGGCGGCCGCGTGTGACCAAGAGCTGGTCATGGACACCCCAGCGGTGCGTGCGTACCCGCGCTAGGTCGTGACCTAGCTGCCTGACTGATCCAAGCGACGGTAAAAAGTGAAAGTCATTGACCTGCCGAGTGTGGGTCGGCTGCGGCCAGGCCGCCGGCGGCGACGATGGCCTAACGGTGCCCGGCCGGTCGGCTCGGCCGACCCACCGCCGAACTCAGTTCATACCGACGGACGCCGGCAGACGGCACCGCGACCGCAGCGCCTCCGCAGCGCTTCCGCAGCGCCTGTCAGCCGATCACAGTGTCAGGTACGTTTCCAGAGCGGAGGGCTATCGTCGGTACGGGATACAAGCGTATGGTAGGTGTCCGGCTTACCAGTAAACTAAAACCAAGGGGATCTTCTGCTGCTTCCGTGTGAGCAGAGCTTTGATTTACTTAGTTCCTGTTCGCTGCATCTGTGGTTGATGCCCATGCACCAAAAAGCAAACTGTTTTGATGCCCTATGCTGGGTAGTAGCTGGGCCGAGTGTCGGTGAGGGCCAAAGTATCTGATGTTTCGGTGCGGCAGCTGTGATCTGACCGTGTGCATGTTGCCGCAGCGCGAAGCCTCTCCACCACCGGTCACACCGGCTCGGACGGATCTGGTGACGCCGGCGGACCACGTCACCACCGTCGAGCGGCGTCTCTCTCTCTCGCGCGCGCGCGCCGCCAACCTGCGCGGAAGGCGTGCTCAGTGACCGACGGAAGCCGAGCCAGGCAGTTGCTGGCGGACACCAGGCGCGGCAGGAACTGGCAGAGGCCCGAGCCGGGTCACCATGTCGGCGCACTACGTCCACCCGCTGCTGCTGCTGCTGCTGCTGCTGCTGTGTGGTGCCGCGCGGACTCAGAGTGCCGCCGCAGTGGAGGGCTCAGGGGATGGTGATGGTGGTGCCGCACTGCTCATGGACAGCGGAGACGCGCACGATGTGCTGAGTGAGGAGCTGATGCACTCGAACTGGCCGGAGCCGGCGTCTGACGGCGATGCCGCAGCCAGGGCCGAGGACCTAGCCACAAGACCGAAGCAGGCCAAAAAGTCGGACGACCTTGTCACACAACAGCAGGAACTTCAGGCCCAAGCTCGCCCTAGCTCTGCATCTGGGTTGATTGCAAGTAAGTTCCGCGAATTTGCGATGGCTACTTGTGTGGTTGGACGATATCACAGGGGTATCCACATAGGTTGCTGTTACATTTGTTTCGTTCCTAGTATCATCTGGTTGGTCGGGCTGACTGATTTTATTTATACTTATCCAGCGCGTAAATACGTTTTAAAAAAGGTGCTATGTCACCAGTTTATACGATATGTCGGAAGAGATTGCAGCACTACCCTAACATTCACAGGTTGACATCGGGGCTCAAGAGCGGGCAAAATTACGACTGAGCAACAACTTACTTGAATATTGGCCAGATGCAGGATTCCAGACACACCAGCACCTTCACGTTTGGTTTCGTCTTCTCTAACAGTTTCTAAACTTCACATGCGGCCTGCAGTGTTCTAAAGTGATTCAGAATGATTAATTTGAAAGATCCTTTAGAATTAGTCGCATATTTGACAAACGTTGGATGGCGAAGGCAACGGCTTTAAATGTACGCAATTTTGCGGCCAAAGAATAGTGAATTACTCCATACTGAGACTGTTTTTCATTGCGCCACATCAAGGGGTAGATACCTAGCTTGCCATTGGGCACGAAGCAAGGCTTATTGATGGAAAACAAACTGTACCATAGTCTTACATTCCGACACAGAGCATGAGTATGCAAGGCATAAAACCCCTCATTGTTTTGGACATTTAAGAATACGCCTGCAGGAATTTAAAGACAAATTAATGCAAAGTAAATCCTGACATCCAGTGCTTATCTATAATATCCGTTTTTTTAGGGAAGCAGAGCTACTCTAAGGCGCTGTTATTGAAATAACCCCAAATGCTTCATGCTAATTTTAGAAGATTTGTCGGAGATCCGGTCATACATTCCCACCCTAGAATGGCAATGCAAATATCCTCTTCCCTCCCAAATATGTGTTTGTGTGGGAGGGAGGACTGCTCGAATATGTTAAATCATTTGCCTTCAAAAGAAACTGCTCTTGCCATTGTCACGCACTTCACTTCCCATAATTCATCCTTGTTTGTCGGATAACGTGATGGTATCAGCGATACCCTTAACTGCTCCCATCATAATTACCAAAAGTGTTTCAGAGGCATTTCTACCTTCCCTGATGTTTATCATTTGACCCAAAACACGATATTCTACTCATGGAAAAACTAACACTGCAATGGGAAAATCGTTGCCGAGCCCAGCGAAGACTACAACGGATGAATAACAGCACAACGGAGACATCAATTCATCACAGGACAGAAAACAGCCAGCAATGCATTAGCAAACCGGAGGCCCTTCTGACATGACATGGCTCGTCTCAAAGCACAGGGTGGTGCCACGATTTCACGTCGCGAATTCACGAATGGCAAAAAGGCCAACACCGGGCCGCAAAAACGCCACCTTTGTTCAGCCATTTGATGCGCGCCGAGAGAGCGAGACCGTCTCGATCGGGTCGCTGCCGGGTCATCTGCCCACACGAGCACGTGCAGCTATTCTTGTTGTCGATAAAGGCCGTATGGGCGCAGCGACAGATGCGGAACCGCGCCGCAATGTCGAGCTAGCGGTTCATTGGGTCACTTAGTCAATGGCGACTGTCGGACCGTTGGTCGGCATGGGAGGATGTGAGCTTCATTTGCTCACTCAATTCGTGGACGAGCTATTTTGCGACAGCGACTCTTTTCATCATTTTGCATCACTTTCACGTTATGTCAATCACAAAGCACTTTGCAGTAAGTTTGCATACGCGAGGAATTTCGTCATTCTGCGACTATCTGAAGTGCATTCCATCTATTGTTTTCACCACTTGTGATTTTTGGCAAATTGTGACGAACATTCAGATATTCATATTGGCAGGGCATGATTTCCTAGCTCCTTATGGCATTGATTCGACATGGAATTGAACACAATGCTGTCCCTAGGGTAACGTTCGCTGCGATTTGAAGGCCCCTCGATCCACTCAGTAGTCACAGCATTACTCCAGCCAAGCTGACTAGATTATGCTAATATGCTGTATTAGCATTTCGTCTTTGTGGCGGATGTAAAAGGGCACTGTCCTGACTTGAACTGCTTACGTTCAGCTCTCCGGTTGACGTTACGTTTTACGGTAGAGTAGTCGCCGCGGAACTCTAATGACGGCATGAGCTTCACGGCGGCGGCAACATGATCACCATCCGAAGCACTCTCGACACGAGCAACCATTGGAGGTACCATTCCGCATCAAACCTGCCACACGTCTGGTTATTATTGGGAATGAGGATGTGCCGTCACCACAAGCCGGGCGGGGTTCCAACCTGCGCCGTGACCTGCACGCGGGCGGCTGGTGGATCTGGCACTGGTGTGGCGCCGGCACCGATCGTGCAGCGTCACATCCGTGTCAGAGGTCACTGATCTGGTGCCCCACAGACGGCCAACGGGTTCGCTGTAATCTATGCTTGCCGCCACGGCGGAGGCGTGCGCGCGCGTGCCACCGGCCACCGACGGCCGAGATGAATGCGATGTCGGCGAGGTCGTTACCCTTCTGACTGGAAGAACGACCTTGCGACGCATAATTCCAATGGAAGTCGGTCGGATTCTGCCGCGGTGACGGCGACACCGCGGACGCCATCGTCCGGACTCCGCCTGGGCGTGCGCCAGAACAGTGCAGCTGGACATCGGACACGCGCTGGTGTGGAGCCGCCGCCGGCCGTGGCACGTCACACCCTGGCTGTGGCCACCGTCACCGGGCCTCCGGCCGCGGCCGCTGCCGTTGCAACGACACCGCTTGCAGGCTGCGATATTACTATGTTGCATGGTCGGCTGAGATTGCACGTCGGCCATAACCAACCGGTGGCGACCTGCGGTGGTTGTGTGCTGATGTGGGTCAGCAGGAGCGCCGGGGCGGCGCCGCGTCTCCGCTGGTCGGAAGTCGTTCGCATTTTTGCGGCCACCATGACACAGATTTGGGCGTGGGCAGCCATGTGGTCATTGCACGTGTGTGGTCGCTTCACCTGCAACTGTTGCTTGTTCAAATATGGGATGCTTTATTCGGTATTCATGACACAACCACAACGAGAGGATCTGCTGGAATACATGTCGTTCGAGGCATCACCTCAGTCGTAAACAAACGCGACATCAGCACCCCGATACACACACACACGCCTACACAGCCATACAACACGCGCACGCGCCCGCGTTTACATACAAGTACACAAACGCCCATTCATCCATTCATAAAATTAAAAAAAAAATACATATATAGATACACACACACACACATATATATATATATATATATATATATATATATATATATATATATATATATATATGTATATATATATAGGTGTGTATGTATATATGTATTTTTTTCATCCATTCATAAAGTAAATAAATACATATATAGATACACACATACACATATATATATATATATATATATATATATATATATATATAAATATATAAATGTTTATATGCATAAATATATATACATTTATATATATAAATATATATCTACATGTGTGTGTGTGTATGTGTGTTTATCTAAGTTGCAAAAATAATGGCTGTCAGTGAGTCCGAATCCTTTAATCCTTCGGAATCCTCACTGATACTTGAACTGGCCGGACACCTGTCAGTTAATTTTCGACCATCTTGGACATTCAATGTGGAACTCACGGTGGTGTGCCATGCTATTGACTATTATTGATTACTGTGCTATTGATTACTCCCCACTTCTTTGATGCATTTCGCTTTTTGTGTGAAGTCACATGGCGTCCATAGAGTACACGACACAAACAGAACGGCGTGTGGGTCAGGACTCTACACTTGGCGAATTGTGCTACTCCTGTTATGTACGTTACTATGGGAGAGGTGAGCGAGTGGTGTGCTATGCTTAATACGCTGTCATTGCACTTGTGTGGCACCATGTTATATCGCAGTCGCATCATTTATGAGGCAACAAAGCACGTTCACGTGCACGCGCGCGTAAAATATGGCTGCAATCCTGGCCACGCGCAGACAGGTCTACTTTCACATCATGCCATTTTTCTTTGAACACGTTTGCGTTCTTCATAGCTTGGCAAGCACCGATTTTGACATACACTGCTCTATATGCATTCGTCATGGCGTTTCATTTGGTTGCAAGACTGGATGAGAGCGCCCTTCTGATATACTTTGCAGACCCTAATTCCGTGCAGACGTCTGCTGTGTTCGCTGTCTTGTATACTGCACAGTGGCTCAGGCAGCGGCTAGCTCAATCATTGTGCGGTAGCATGTCAATGTGGCAAAGTTTGAGAGACAAAATAACATATATTCCCTGTTCTGTCGGTTTTTGTTTTAGACCGCCCATTGCTCATTGGCGCACACAGGAAGCATTGGCTTCCAGCACTGCATCCAAGCTTGGTCTCCTAGCTATGAAAAATATTGTTGGCTTTTAGAGAGAGAGTACAAAAGAGGACTACAAAAATGGTTAATGGCATAAGCAACCTGGCATATGAGGAAAGATTGAAAAAATTGAATATGTTTTCACTTAGATATAGAAGGCTGAGAGGAGATCTCATCGAGGTCTTGGGGAAATGTTTGAATTGAACAGAAATGATGCAATTAGAGGTCATAAATTCAAAATTAAAGTTAACCACAGCAGAACAAGGTTAAGGCAAACTTTCTTCACCAACAGGGTAGTAGAACACTGGAACCAGCTGCCAGAAAACATTGTCAGTAGCAGCACATTGAACATCTTTAAAAACAGCATAGACAATCATTATAAGAATAGAGGGCTTGCTTTTCAGCATTACGGGGAGGGCTGATTGACAGATTTGGTGGGCAACTGGTTCAGTGTACAGAGTGCAACCAAGAAGGGCCCTTGTGGCTCATAGTTGCACTAATATTTCATGTCTTTATGTCTTTATGTCTTTATGGTGTTTACTAGGTTCCCGGTTTCAGGGCATGAGTGGGTTTCTACATTGGGGATACTGGGCCTAAAGTTTGTCCAAAGCGGGCAACATGCGAAATCACCGGGCATGCGAAGTACCAACATGGGAGCCAGTCAAACTGGGTGAACCTCGTGAATGCAGCGGAACGGGTGGGAGGAGACACCGGGACACAGTGGCCTCTTAAATCCGGAAGTTTGGCATTGACCTTATTGTGTGTATGCTAAATGTCATCGTGCCACGTCGATTGGTTGGAGCTGTAACCGGGTGTGATGCATCTCAAATGAATCTGAGCTGGCGCATTGGAAGTTGATCACTATTCATGTCAGTAGCACGATAACTTTGTATTTTGCTTCCGGAGCGGAAATCTGAGCGGATCAACTATGGAAATGGAATGAGAGAAGATAGCTTGCTGATCAATCTTGATTTAATGATTGCTTCCATGCAAAATGATCGTTCAATACGGATGAAGTAATTTACATACATTCTTTGCAACATATGAGAAGAAACTTAACCTATCCTAGCTAACCACTGCACCAAGGACAAGCAAACTTCTCGGAAACGGATGTGGCCTGCGGCTGCGTCAGCCGCCCATCGCTCTCTTCCTCAACGTCCGCGGGGCTGGTGACACGCTGGCGCGGAACGGGTCGCATTCGGAAACTCCAGCTCTCCGGAACAGGCGTGAATCGTGACGTCACGTGGCCTGCGTCATGAGCCGATCCGACCCGGATCCAGCGCGCCGGTGTCACGACGGCGCACTTTCGTTGTTACGCCACCGCCGCCGTCGCTGCTCCGCTCTGCTCTGTTTGCCGCCAATGCAGGCGGACGCCGCCGGCTAGCCGACACCAGCCGCGACCCGGCAGCTGAATCGCGTCACCGTTGTGAAACTGGTGACGGTCATGTCATGTCGTCGCTTATTTCCGCCAGGCGCTGACAGTCGTGATGCTGGCTGAAGTAACCCGCGACCGGACATAGCACGGATCACTTTTTATTCCGGCTGTCGGCTTTTGTGACATGTTCAGATCGTGCGGGTGGGACACGATTGATAGGCTGGTTGATCCATCCTGTTCTCCGCCAGGTGTGCATTGTTTAAGTAAGAGCTATTGTGGAACGTACCATTTCTACCGGATATACAAATGGTTTGCATGCTCGGATATTAAGTAATGCCGAGCTGCGTGGACGTTTCGCTACAACGATGCTTGAGTCGTGAATTCGTGGCAGTTCAATAAACTGCACAGTAAGGATCCCGACAACGACAATGGACACAGATGGTGATAGACATCATTCCTTTACAATAATTTGCCAGTCACACAAACAATGGTTAGGGGGATAAGGATCCCACTGGCGGCACACTGACAAGGTGGGGCCGTATAATGGGACTACAGGTATGTCACGGTGTCAGCATTCAGTAACCCGTGGACCTGTTGAGCTGTTGCCGTATCATAGGACTACAGGTATGTCACGGTGTCAGCATTCAGTAACCCGTGGACCTGTTGAGCTCCGGCCGTATCATAGGCCTACAGGTATGTCACGGTGTCAGCATTCAGTAACCCGTGGACCTGTTGAGCTCCGGCCGTATCATAGGACTACAGGTATGTCACGGTGTCAGCATTCAGTAACCCGTGGACCTGTTGAGCTGTTGCCGTATCATAGGACTACAGGTATGTCACGGTGTCAGCATTCAGTAACCCGTGGACCTGTTGAGCTCCGGCCGTATCATAGGACTACAGGTATGTCACGGTGTCAGCATTCAGTAACCCGTGGACCTGTTGAGCTGTTGCCGTATAATGAGACTACAGGTATGACACGATGTCAGCATTCAGTAACACTTAGCCCTGCCGAGCTGTGGCAACATAATGGGATTGTAGGTATGTCATGGGTGTCAGTATTCAGTGGGCCCCGGATCATTATTGTCACAGAGGTCCCCAACTGTTGTTGTGAATCTCGCAGTCGTCAATCAAACCTCCGAATTGGCTTCTCTTTTGTGGAGCTTCATGTACTCGTTATTCCTGAAACATTTTGTATATCGATTAGCAAACAGCTGAAGGGAAATCCCAATAAAACAATGCGACAACAACACGAAGAAGAGCCATCACACGCAATCTAACTGCGGCCCCAGCTGAGCTTGCGCCCCTTGTTGCAGACTTGTTCAGCTCGCTGACCAGGCCCGAGGAGAGTGGCCAGTGTCCGGGACGGTGCTACCACGCACTGGCAGCTCTCATGTGCGAGAGGGTGCTGGACGACAAGCCGTGTGCACAGCCTTCCATGCGCTGTTGTGTGCTCTTTGAGGACTTGGTGCCGTCGTCGCCGCCGCCGCCATCCACGGTAGCCACCACTCAGGCTGCGCCCGTCGGCACCGAGTCGACGGTCTCCGTACAAGAGGTAACCACCTGGGCAACCGAGAGCACGCAACCACCAATGCCACTCAGTTGACTGCCGGCCAAGTCATTGCAGGTTCAAGACTGGCTTCGCCCGTTGTAGTTTCATTATTAGCGACTGACCCATATGATAAGACTGATGCTTGAAAGTGAACGTAATTTAAGTGGTAGTGTGTTACTTACTCGACTCGGCGAAGCACGGCAGCCTTGTCAAAGTTGCAAGAAGCCATCCACGATGTGGTGACCAAAATGGCGAGTAAGAAGAACATTCGCAACACAATACCGGTGTATAAGACAGCCTATCTGGATGGAATGCAACGAGCTAGGCTGCCATGATGTGCTCCTGACGTACTGCCAGTGCAAATTAGAGCTTTTTCATTTGCATAATGCCAACTCACTGGCCCATGACTGAGCTTTAGGTGCTCAATCATGACCAAGCTTTCTCTTACACCTTTATCTCTCTCCCGAGAAAGTGCAGATCATGTCCTGATTCGCTGTCTGCAATGCCAGGTGTTCATTCTATCCAAGAGTATGAGAGAAAACAATTATTAATGAAAATACGCAACGCATTTGAAGCGTAAATTCTGTGGCTACACATGCCTTTCCAGGACGAATGAGCGCGTCGCGTGACAACGCCAAAAATGAGGTAAATAACAACTTGCAGGTGCCAGCAACTCCTAAGCCGATGGCTGCAAAGCCGACCACTACTGCGTCGTCGCCTGGCGCCGCCACCTCTGCCCCGGACATCGCCGAAATGCCGCCATTTTTGGGCCAGCTGAGCGTCGCCGACGAGAAGGTCGACTCTGAAGAGACGAAGCCTCTGCAAGGACTGCCACAGCCTCAGCCATACAGTTCTCAGCAGGGCACCAGTAAGTGGCATTCTGCGCTTTAGTGGTGTCACTATACGACCTCACTACATTTAGTCACTATACGACTTCTGTAGAGCAGCGGCGGTGGCTGCCACAAATCAGAAGAGAGGAGTGGAACTGCAAGCTGAATTATGGTTGCATTTCTACTTATTCGGGAAGGATCCTTCTCTAACTAGAAATATGCACAAGGTCAAGTTATCGAGACCAGTATATTTGCGCGTAACAAAAAGTGCCACATTATCAATATTTTCTATTCGTATATGCTTCCGGTCTTCATTAACTAAAAGTAGGTGTATATTTATTGCATCTGATACATTTGTCTCATGCCTTAACTAGTGGTGCGGCCATCTGTCGACAGCCATCTGCCCGGGAGTGTGTGTGGCCAAGCGGATCGCCGACTACTGTGAGGCGGCGCTGGATCTGCCCGGCGTCTGCTCGTCCGACCAGCGCTGCTGCGTCGCCAAAGACCTGTTCGACGGTGTCGACGAGAAGCCAGTCCAGTTCGTCTTGCTCGGCAAACAGCCCAAACCCGACCCTGACCGGCAGCCCGACCCGCCAAAAAAGCCTGGTACGGACGACTAGATAATAGTGACTAAATGTTGTCTGTATCAATGCTGTTCTTAGTTTTTCTTTGGGGGTTTACGTCATTGTGCATAACTTACCACGGATAAATATAGAAGTGCGAAGATATAGAAACGAAGAATGGCCTACAATAAGAGTAAGCAATAAGAGAAAAACGTAAATAAATGTAAGTAATAAATAGTAGTAAAAAATAGAGCTTGGAATACCTAGACGATGAAGAAATCCGTCATAACCGTAAGTATATTTATATATTCCAAATATTTAACACGAAATAAAATGTCTTTCGGTGGTCGAAGCCACCCAGCAGCACATTTGCTACTTCGGTTTCGCTGGGCGAGACAAGCTGGTTTAACCCAAAGGAATCTCATTTCCAGCGAGCACCACCATCACCATCCCCGAGCAGAAGAAGTGTGCCGGGCAGTGCGTGACGGGCCTGTTCTCCTTCCTGTGCGACCGTGTCGACAACAGCATCAAGTGCGGCAACGGCGGCCGCTGCTGCCTGTCGCGCGCGCGGCCCGACAAGACGCCCACCACCACTGCCAAGCCGGCGCCGGCGGCCAGCGCCAAGTGTCCCGGCGTCTGTCTGCCCGGCCTGATGAAGACATTCTGCAAGGCGCCGTCACGCCTGCTGCCCGACAACCGCAGCTGCTCCAAGGGCCAGGCGTGCTGCGACAACACCAAGGGCGCCGACCTGAACAAGGAGGACGGACCGGGCGCGGCGGGCGTGCCGCCGCCGCGCCCGACGGGCGGCTCGCCGATCGGCGCGTTGCTCAGCCAGGCGCTGAGCGCGGCGGCCGCCGGGGGCGGCGGCGGCGGTGGCGGCGGCGCCGGAGGCCTACTCGGCTCGCTCGCGCCGCTGGCCGCCTCACTGCTGGGTGGCGGCGCGGGCGGTGGTGGCGGGGGCGCCGGCAGCCTGGTGCAGGCGGTGCTGCCGGCGCTGCTGGGCGCTGGCCGACCGCAGACGCCGCAGCGCAGACCCGCGCCGGACAGGGTGGACGCCAACAGGAGACCGCCGCCGCCACGGGCGCGTCCGCCGCCGCCGCCCGTTCCGGTCGACCCGCGACCGCAGTGCCCCGACACATGCATCGGACCGTTCCTCTCGTTCACCTGCTTCGGTAAGGCTCCCACACGAAATGCTTTCTATCCTGAAAGGTCCCGATCGTGTTGGGCGGTGTTGTGTTTACCTCATAACTAATAATTATCATGACTAATGACTAATAACTAATAACTACATACTAATACTACTTCTATAATAATTATATTAGGTAATGGCTAATGACTAATAATGAATAATTCAAATACTAATGAATAACAACAAATAACTAATAACTAGGCTAAGTCGTAGCAATCTTGACTATGTTCTTTTGCTTCATCGAAGTATTCGTGTATTGTGTAGCAGATGATCGATAATTTCGTCTTTCGCAAAGATCTCAGCCTGCATTTGGTCGAAAACATATCATGCGCACTAACAATAAAGAAGACTTGCAGGAATACAGTTGCATTATTTATTCAACTTACCTGGCCATGACTTATGACATCAAGTTATACTTTTTTCATGATATATGATTTGTGTTATACATACGCAAATATATATACATATATATACATATGCATATTAGAGAGCGAGAGAGAGAGAGAGAGAGAGAGAGAAAGAGAGAGAGAGAGAGAGAGAGAGAGAGAGAGAGAGAGAGAGAGAGAGAGAGAGAGAGAGAGAGAGAGAGAGAGAGAGAGAGAGAGAGAGAGAGAGAGAGAGAGAGGGAGAGAGAGAGAGATTGAGGGTGGCGACTATTATTACTATATCTGATGATATTATCGTGATGCCTTCTACTGGCATTAGATAAAACCTGCCCTCTGTGCAACCTCAGGCACCACTGTGACCTTAGGCATCAGTTATCTGGCTGTTTCCTCACAGCCGATGTGCATGTGTGTTCCCCAGGTAGTGCCGAGATAACGGACCTCTTCAGGTGCCAATCCAAAAAGGATCAGTGCTGCGCCAAAAAGTCAGCCATCCGCCGGCTGCGTGACCAGCAGTACTACAACAGCGTCAACACCGAGTACTCGGACCGGCCGGCATACCAAGAGGGCGGCGAGTTCAACAACCGGCCGCCGTTCAACCCACCGCCGCACGGCGAGTACCAGCCCGAGTACCAGCCCGAGTACCAGTCCGAGTACCAGCCCGAGTACCAGCCCGAACAGGAGTACCACGAGTACGGACCCGAGCAGTCGGACCAACCCAACTTCCAACACCCGCCGCAAGAGTTCAACGTCGAGGTGCCTCACGGGCAACCGTCGCGAATAGGTGGGTGGTGGTGGTGGCTGTCAGGGTGCGGGCAGGCTCAGCCCGGCGCATGCCTTCCATGCTCAGCTGCAGTACGCAGTGCGTTGTCTCAGGCTGTTCTCCAGACGGATGCCGCCAGGTGCAGGCGATGCGCATTTGTGTCGAATTGATCAGTTCGCTTCACGTGATGCTTGCAGTTGATGACGATCGATAGTTGGAGTCGGGTGACTTAGAAACGATGACGATAGATTGGATCCCTCCACTAGAAAATTAAGTTGGTCACTAAAGATTTTAAGCAAAATACATAAACAATGGTCCGTTAAAAAAATAGCGGTCGAAATCTGGAGACATAAAATATGACAGTAGGTGAGCCCGTTCTAAATCCGTTTGTCCTCTCCCCCTGACTCAAATTCTAGGTACGTCACTATCATTGTCACGTACTACTTTTCTGCCCCTGGTAGTTGGATTGCCATTTTACACCTTTACAGATATTCCTCCACTTTTTGTGTTCCGCTTCAAACACATTTATAATACTCATTTTCTACCAGCTAAATTGGAGAGGTGAGCCATCACATTGGAAATGGTAATGTGATTCACACTGGATTATGTTCACGCAAACCATAGTCGTGGCGATGGCCAACCAATTGGTACTGTTCAAACAACAAAGTACCCATTGAATGTGTGCAAATCTGCCGGGGCAATGCTTCTGCCCAACCTAGTCACGTGCCAGGCCCTAATGATACCACCAGCTTCAAGACTGCGACAACAGCAACTGATCGAAAACAACTGGACCTGCTCGTCTCCGGCCGTCACGCGAGCACGACTGTTCCTCAGATGGCGGTCCGGGCCACATCCAGATCTACCAGACGACGCCGGCGGCGCCCCCCATCCCCGTGCACAAGAACAAATACGTGTGCGGCGTGAGGGGCACGTCCAACAGACGAGGTCGGGTGGTCGGCGGTCGGGATGCCAATCCCGGCGAGTGGTGCTGGCACGTAGCCCTCATCAACTCGCTGAACCAGTACCTGTGCGGCGGAACACTCATCGGCACTCAGTGGGTGCTGACGGCGGCACACTGCGTCACCAAGTAAGTCCGACGCCGGGCACTTGCCGTCACCCACGCTGTTGATGAATCTGCAGATTATACTTGCGCTATTAAATCGAATCGCAAATGGCATGCTCCAGCTGTCGCCGTACCCGTCCCTCCTCGCTGTTATGTTGGCAGTCACTGATCACGTCACCATCGGACATCGACTTGAAGACTACACTCATTTATGTCGAGTATGACGTCGGCGATCATTACGAGGTTACACTGGCGAATTAGCCGGGATTGCCCACATGCTGTCTCACCACTGGTATCAGCGATGCCGTTTGGTCGGCCGGAGACCGCCTCTTCTGACGACGCTTCTCCGCGATGCAGCATCGTGCGGTCCGGTGACGCCATCTACGTGCGCGTGGGTGACCACGACCTGACCTCCAAGTACGGCTCCCCGGGCGCGCAGACGCTGCGGGTGTCCACCACCTACATTCACCACAACCACAACTCGCAGACGCTCGACAACGACATCGCCCTGCTCAAGCTGCACGGACAGGTCAGTGCCGGCGAGCGGTGACGATACCGTGGTCGAGATCGAAACCGAGACGGATAGCCACAGCGAGAACAAGAGCGATATCATTTGTGATAGCAAGAGCGAGTGGTTTGGTTAGACATAAAGACATAAAATGCATAAAAGCTAAGTGCAACAATGGGCTACAAGAGCCCTTCTTGGTCGCACTGTGTACACTCAACCAGATGCCCACCAAATCCGTCGATCAGCCCTCCATGTAATACTGAAAAGCAAGCCCTCTATTCTTATAATGATTGCCTATGCTGCTTTTAAAGACGTTCAATGTGCTGTCACTTACAACAGTTTCTGGCTGCTGGTTCCAGTGTTCTACTACCCTGTTGGTGAATAAAGACTGTCTCAACCTTGTTCTGCTGTGGTTAACTTTAATTTTGAATGGATGACCTCTAATTGCATCATTTCTGTTAAATTCAAGCATTTCCCCAAGGTAGCCCCTCTCCAGACCATGGACAAATTTAAAGACCTCGATGAGATCTCCTCTCAGCCTTCTATATCTAAGTGAAAACACATTTAATTTCTTCCATCTTTCCTCATATGCCAGGTTGCTTATACCATTAGCCATTTTTGTAGCCCTCTTTTGTACTCTCTCTAAAAGCCAACAATCTTTTTCATAGGTAGGAGACCAAGCTTGGATACAGTATTCCAAATGTGGCCTGACATATGCACAGTAAAGCTTCCTGATGACTTCCTCACTTCTGTATGATACATTCCTATTTATTGCCCCAAGCATTCTCAATGCCTTCTTCCTGGCTTCCTTGGTCTGTTCTGATGCCCCCAATTTTGTGTTTGGAATAACACCTAAATCCTTCTCCTGTTAAGTCACTGATAGCACTTGGCCACCCATCAAGTATGGAGCCTTCATATGCTGCTTACCTACACGCACGATTTTGCACTTATCAAAATTAAATCTCATTTGCCATTCTTCGGACCCCTTCACAAGTTCGTCTAAGTCTTTTTGCAGCGAGATATGCTCATCTTGACCTGTTATTGCCCTAAAGACTTTCAAATCATCCGCAAATTGCAAAACCTTACTGCTTAGGCCACTTTCAATGTTATTTACAAATATAATGAACAATAGTGCCCCAGTACTGATCCCTGGGGGACTCCACTAAGAACATTTTGTCATGATGACTTTGTACCATTTAGCATCACTCTTTGTTGTCTATCTGAAAATCACAATTATATCCATTTTAAGATGCTACTTCCAATATCATGGGCCTGAAGCTGTATTAACCATTAACCGTGTATGGGGTACCTTGTCAAAGGCCTTACTAAAGTCAAGATATGCTACATCAACCTGATTTCTCTAATTAAATTGTTCTGTGGCGAAGTTAAAAAAGTCCAAGGGATTTGTGAGGCATGATCGCCCTTTCCTAAACCCATGTTGAGTATCTTGAATCAATGTGTTTCCTTCCAGATAACTAACTACTCTATCCTTGACAATTGATTCGAGTACCTTGCAGACTAGAGATGTGAGACTTACTGGCCTATGGTTTTCAACTTTCCCTCTTTGTCCTTTCTTGAAAATAAGAACTACATTTGCCTTTCTCCAATGTGTTGGAATTTCATTTTGTGAAATAGATCTACAAAATATTATACTAAGTGGTAATGCCAGTTCCCTTTCAGCTTCCCGCAATACCCTAGCATAAAATTCATCAGGTCCTGCTGCCTTATTTGGCTTTATTTTCCTGATATGATTGAAAACAACATCACTATCAATGAAATTAACATCATTTATCCGATGACATTTCACTGAACTATGGTGTACGGTTGGCAGATTGATCATATCTTCAAATGTAAACACTGATTTAAACTGCTTGCTCAGCTCCTCAACCATCTGAATATCCTCACCCAATATCGTCCCATTTACTTCCAGTGGACCAATTGTACTAGAAACTTTACTCAGCTTATAGAAACTAAAAAAACTTTTTGCTGTCCCCTTCACAGTTCCTAGCTAAATCCAGTTCTCTTGCTCGTTTTGCTCCTCTAGTTTTTTGCTTCACAGTGTCCCTTCCCACAGTGGCTTTGTTCCACAGTGGCTTTCCTACCCTTCTTTTGCGTCTTTGCTTTTAGAGGACATGTCTAATCTGAATTTCCTTCAAGTAAGATTTGAACTTTTCCCACATTTCACAGGCATTTAAATTGGATAATTCTTCTTCCCATCTTATGGCACTTAAAGCCGCTTTCATGCAGTCAAAGTCTGCTCTGTTGAAATTTGGAACCTTTACCAAATTATCCTTAATAATTTCCACTACATGCGCCTCGAATCTAACTATGTTATGGTCACTTCTTCCCAGCGTTTCTCCTACAATCAAGTCTTCAACCAAGTCACTTAATCCGAGAATACAAGGTCCAAGAATGAATCATGCCTGGTAGGTTCTGTTACAAATTGGTGTAAGAACAGGTCCTCTTCAAGGCATTTCCTAAACATTTTGCGTGATGCGGAGCCAGCACCAACATTTTCATATCCTTTTAGATTAAAGTCACCAAGAATAAAGCACTTTCTTCGAAAGTTTCTACTGATTTCCTCACAAATCACCTTGTCAAGCTCCAGTTGCTGAGAATGTGGCAAGGTTCCTGATCGGTAGAAAGCTCCTATCCTCAGTGTATTCCTGTTGCCTTTCCCCACAGCGACATCAAGCCAAACGGACTCAGCAGACACACTTTTATCCCCACCTGCTACTTTTTGAAAACTGAATAAGCTATTTATATAGAGCATTACACCACCCCCTTTCATTGCTGGACCCCTATTGCACGAAAACATAATGTATCCCTGGATCTCATAGTCCGGCAAGTTATCTCCAAAATAACTCTCACTGACCCATGCCTCCGTAATGCAAACAAAGTCTGGTTCCTCCTCAGCAACGTTACACTTCAACTCATCAAATTTGGACCGGATACTCTGAGCATTAAGCATCATATACTTAACATATGCTCCATAACCACCCTTGATTTTTTCATGATGAGGAGTTCTTTTATCACTGGATGAACTACCACTCTGCCTCCTTGGACTACTGCTGTCCCTATTTTTGTTAGGTTCTATGGCCTTGGCTGATACTATTGGAATATCCCTGAGATGGCAATGCAATTTCATTCCACTGGTGTCCGTAACCCACTGGTTACGAACGATACGAAATTGTATTATGATGTAACTTATGTGGAAATCTTCCTAGCGGTCTTACACACTTAGCCACCAAGTGGCGTAAGTTATCGGTTGTAGGCGTCATTTTGGCTGGACGATAACCTTTGTTAGGGGACATCAAACTGGCCGCCAGACAGCTGAACTGAACTTAGCCAACCATCCAGCATTCCTGTGACGTCACATGTACCTGTTGCCAGGTGGAGCTGAAGGAAGGCGTGTGTCTGGTGTGTCTTCCGGCTCGCGACGTCGAGCAGCATGCCGGGAATCGCTGCACCGTTTCCGGCTACGGCTACCAAGGAGAGAGTGAGTGCAGCGCCGCCTGTGTCCCGACAGCACCGACTGTAGCGCCACCTGCGAGTCATCCACGACGACTGCAGCGCCACCTGTGGGACGGTGCTATCTCAGTCGAGATTGATGGGATAGCGGTGTATTAGCGTGGCGTCAAATCAAAACAGGCTACTGCTGACGTGCAGCCAAGCTGTGGTGGTGTGTCATAGCAGGGCATTAGCTAAGCAGATCACGGCTGGTGATTCCTGGCACTGGAGGTTATTGATAAATACAATTTAATACTATAGTAATTTAGTCACTTTAGCATTAGGCCCACGGCGTAACCGTGTATTTTGGACACGACGTATTTCGGACGCCGTATTTGGGATGAAGGTGGAGGTCAGAATAGAGGTCCCATCGGTGAAGCATGTGCGGCCATCTGTAGATAACAGATCAATAAAATGTCAGCTACATATGGTTATGAGCACCATTTGTGCGAGTTAGGAGGGAACTGAGCAAATGGTGGATTTTCAATCGATCGCCCCGCCGCACCACCTCTCCGGACCGCGTTGTCATTCGCCGTTATCCGAAGACGACGCAGTGAATATGACCTCGACTGCGCCCAACGCTCTCCGGAGAAGAGACGTGTACTTTGGTACTTTGACACAGCCTGTCTCCAGCTGTGTGCTGCTGAGCGACACCCCCGGCCCGCTCCCAGTGACGTCATTTTGATCGTGACTTTGACCCGCCAGCTGGACCGATACCGCTGATGGTGCGAGCCGCCGAGCTGCCCATCGTCTCCGACAACGAGTGTGTCCGCAAGATCAACGCCGTCACAGAGAAGATCTTCATCCTGCCCGCCTCCAGCTTCTGCGCCGGCGGAGAGGAGGGCAACGACGCATGTCAGGTCAGAGATCCGACCTTCAAACATAGGTTAGTGGTCAGTGATTGGTCTAAGGCTATCTCTTCATATCAGGAATGAAGAAATTTTACATGACTGTGAAGTTAGTTTAGGGAGACAGCATTCCGACCACCATTGTGACCTCTCGAAATCAGTTTAACCAATCAATAATCCAACCAGACTTAACTTTGAGAACTCCATCATATGTATTCCGCACCAAATTGTCCCGTTAGTAACACAGAATGATGGCGAGGTCCGCTGGTGTGTTCCCTGTTCCGCAGGGATGACAGTCTGTACTCTGCATTAGAGGGTGATGGCGGGATCCGCTGGTGTTTACCGTACCATAGGATAACAATGGGAGACCGCTGGTGTGTTCCCTGTTCCGCAGGGATGACAGTCTGTACTCTACACCTATACCGCTAGTATGTCCCCTATACCGTAAGACTGGCAAAACGTGTATGTACTCCATACCACAGGATAACGGCGGGGTCCGCTGATGTGTTCCCGTACCACAGGATGACAACGGCAGTCTGCTGGTGTGTTCCATGTTCCGCAGGACTGCCAGTCTGTACTCTGTACCGCAGGGTGACGGCGGGGTCCGCTGGTGTGTTCCCGTACCATAGGATGACGACGGGGGTCTGCTGGTGTGTTCCCTGTTCCGCAGGAATGGCAGTCTGTACTCTGTACCACAGGGTGACGGCGGAGTCCGCTGGTGTGTTCCCGTACCACTGGACTGACAGTCTATACTCTGTACCACAGGGTGACAGCGGGGTCCACTGGTGTGTTGCCGTACCATAGGATGACAACGGGGGTCTACTGGTGTGTTCCCTGTTTCGCAGGACTGACAGTCTGTACTCTGTACCACAGGGTGACAGTGAGGTCCACTGGTGTGTTGCCGTACCATAGGATGACGACGGGAGTCCGCTAGTGTGTTTCCCGTCCCGCAGGACTGACAGTCTATACTTCTCATCACAGGGTGACGGTGGGGGTCCACTAGTGTGCAACGTTGACGGCTACTACGAGTTGTCTGGAATTGTCAGCTGGGTAAGCACCGAACCATGACCATCCACCTAATGCATTTTGCCACACTTGCAGCCTTTCTTGCTGCTGCGGAATTTGCTTTCTACTTCATTGACTCAAGTGATATGTTCGTTTTAAGTTATACCTCTTCCACTGTTTGTGGAAATATTCTTCATAAAGTACACATAATAATTGGCGAATGAAAGAGGCTCAAGACGGCCGTTCTTTTCCCGGGAACTCTTCAGCAGCGTTTCACATTGTAATGTAGCGCTTCAAGTTCTCATATGTTCAGCCTGAGTCAGATCAGTTCCTACCAGCTTGAGAATTAACAGCTTTTAGCACAATCATAAGCGCATTACCTCAATTGTTCATGCAGTCACTTGCCTTCAAACATGTATGCAGAGTATGTGATTTCGGAAGCGAATCATTTTCCTATCTGCATTACAAAAAGTGAAAGCATAGTTCAGTCATCCCCTGAGTTCCCGGAACACTAATCACCCGTTGTACCAGAGCTCTAGGTAAGGGGCCATAGTTCCAGCTGTGGTGCGATATGCACAGCCCTAGCTACCGATGCGAGATGCATAGCCCTAGCTACCGATGCGAGATGCATAGCCCTAGCTACCGGTGCGAGATGCATAGCCCTAGCTACCGATGTGATATGCATAGCCCTATCTACCGATGCGAGGTGCATAGCCCTAGCTACCAATGCGCGGGAATGTCGCCGCAAGCAAGTTCGCTCGCAACTTTCCTTCAACAACAATTCAGAGTAATTCAGGGGAGATGTTGTGATGGAACCTGGTCAATTTGACATTGACAAGACGAAACTGGCTCAGACTGAGAACATGAGACCCTGCGTTACATTACAACGTGAAACGCGCTTAAAGCTTCCCGTGAACGGAACGGTCGCCTTGAGTCTCCCTCACTGAGCTATGATTAAGAGCACTTGGTGAAGAATATCTACATCAATATTGTGGAAAATGGATGCTAAAAGGGAAAATATGACTCGGAGTGCCGAAATTAGAACGGAAACGTCTGTACAAAAAAAAAATTACTAAGATTTCGAAGGGTGATGATCCGACAGGGGCGGGTCAGGTCGCTCAAACGCACTTCTGCACAAAATACAAGGTAGCCGACGCACTGGGGCTTCGTATTCGCTTGTAATGAAGGCGATCAGTTTTCCCTTGTTTGCATTTTAGTTACAAGAAGTACGATATGTGTGCAAAAATAGCATGATGGACTAAGCAACAAAGAATATCTATACTTCCATGTCAATATCATGAAAGCGTTTACAACAAATTGACGGAAGGCGGCCATGTAAAATGTCCTGATGGGCAATACGTTCGCCTGGCTGCATCAACCTGCAGCCTGCTCAATGATATATCCATCAAGGTACGTGTAGATCAACGCGTTATCTGTCGCCCGCGCAATGTCATATTGCCGAACCCTTCCACAAGCGCATGGGTCAGATGCCTAGACTGTGTCACCGTCTCACGATGAGAGCTCGCCGGCCGGGCCAGCTGGGGCAGCTGGGGCGGCTGGGGCAGCTGGGGCAGCTGGGACGGCGTGTGACGGAACGGTTCTGCCGTGTGCACAGGGATTCGGCTGTGGTCGCGAGGACGTGCCGGGCGTCTACGTCAAAGTGTCATCCTTTATCGGCTGGATCAACCAGATCATCAGCGTCAACAACCTCTGATGGGCCGGGCAGCCGCGCTGCGTCCGCCAAACGGTACCGCCGGAGCCAACACTGGCGGCACCGCCGGAGCCGCCAGAACCGACACTGGCGGTACCGCCGGAGCCGACGGCTGCCGACTGACAGGACCGCCGGAGCCGACACTGGCGGCACCGCCGGAGCCGACGGCTGCCGACTGACGGTACCGCCGGAGCTGACACTGACGGCACCGCAGGAGCCGACTGACAGTACCGTCGGAGCTGACACTGACGGTACCGCAGGAGCCGACTGACAGCACCGCCGGAGCTGACACTGACGGCACCGCAGGAGCCGACTGACAGTACCGTCGGAGCTGACACTGACGGTACCGCAGGAGCCGACGGCTACCGACTGATGGTACCGCAGGAGCCGACGGCTACCGACTGACGGTACCGCAGGAGCTGACACTGACGGTACCGCAGGAGCCGACGGCTACCGACTGACAGTACCGCCGGAGCCGACACTGACGGTACCGCAGGAGCCGACGGCTACCGACTGACGGTACCGCAGGAGCCGACGGCTACCGACTGACAGTACCGCCGGAGCCGACTGACAGCACCGCCGGAGCTGACACTGACGGCACCGCAGGAGCCGACTGACAGTACCGCCGGAGCCGACACTGACGGTACCGCAGGAGCCGACGGCTACCGACTGATGGTACCGCAGGAGCCGACGGCTACCGACTGACGGTACCGCAGGAGCCGACGGCTACCGACTGATGGTACCGCCGGAGCTGACACTGACGGTACCGCTGAAGCCGACGGCTCCCCACCGGCCACATCACGTGCACCCGCGACCAGCCCGGTCACTCTAGCCGCCACGCCCGACCAGTCCGACGACCGCTGCTCGACGTCTGGCGGCCCGTTCGAACCGGTGTCTCTGAGTGCCGAGGTGCTTCCCACCCGCGGCCTCCGATCGCGACAGCCACAGCTTCTGGACTGATCGGCGGCGAAGACGAGTCTGGTCATCTTGTACTCACCTCGGTGCGGATACATGGGCGCGGGTCGCCCGGCGGCCGGCGGCGAGACCGGAGCGCGTCGTGACCACGAGCAGCGACAAACCAGGCATATCGACCCTGAGACTCACAGCGGTGGTGGCACACCGATCACACCGACCCTGAGACTCACCGGGGTGATCGCACATCAATCATACCGACCCTGAGACTCACCGAGGTGGTGACACACCGATCACACCGACCCTGAGACTCACCGGGGTGGTTGGATATCGATCACGCCGACCCTGGGACTCACTGAGGTGGTGACGCACCGATCACGCCGACCCTGAGACTCACCGAGGTGGTGACACACCGATCACACCGACCCTGAGACTCACCGGGGTGGTTGGATATCGATCACGCCGACCCTGGGACTCACTGAGGTGGTGACGCACCGATCACGCCGACCCTGGGACTCACCGAGGTGGCGACATTGGTGCCGGAGGTGCGCTACACTGTACAGGGTACCATGTACCAGATTGATTTGCCGGTGTACAATTACGCGTTTCTCGTGTACGTTAAGCACGTTTTGTCTGCTAACGATGTTTGTACCATACCGGTTCTTTACATAGGCAAGGCTATGACGAAGGACGAGGGGCGTGACTCTGACCAAGCCTGCAGTGAAAATAAGAGTAGCTTAAACAATATATATATATATATATATATATATATATATATATATATATATATATATATATATATATATATATATATATGCCAATATGAGGCTGCAGCTTGTGATAATACGCAGACATTAACTGACTATATGGAAGCATTCGACTGCAAACTTGGCCATCGCTCATGCCAAGGGAAGAATGTGACGGACATATGGACATGACAAATGACGATGTGTGATATAGCCCCTATTAGATCACTGTAGTGGCCAGCGGCATTACTTCCAGCCAAAGGAGATGGGCTTATCTCAGGACGATGTAATAGTGTTATATTGGTTGTCTTCTCAATCAAATTGCTTGCTTTCTTTTGCCACGAGCTATATTTCTTGCACGAAACATAATCATCCGTCGCCCGAAGTAGCGCTACTTATGCACCGCTGTGTAAACTATAACACGTGGTGCATACGTTATCAGTTTGGAGCATACTTACGTTGTTCTGATGCCCGTTTTATGCATGAGTGTGGTGCTTAGCAGCTATGTGAATTGTCCTGTGTAGTTAGTTTGTGCACCAGTGTTTCGCTTGCTGTCTGCAGAGGCCACCTGTGCAATGTCCGAGGGCGCTTGCTAGCGACGCAGCTGACTACTTTGCTACATTGACAGTAATTGTTAAGTAGCTACGGTATCAAGTGTTTTGGCTGCTAGTGGGCACGAATCCCAATTCCGCACTTCGACAGTTCTAGTGAATACACAGCGCAGAAGTTCAGACAAGCGTCCAGCTTGTGCTATGGTGAATCAGACGGACAACAATTGTCACGATCATGACTGCAAATCACGAGTGTCAAAAGCAGTATCGCATAGATCTGCGGCACAGCCGTGCTGTCTCCGAGTCACAACACTACTGCTAAACTTGACCAGGCTGGACTTCTGGACTTAGCCAACAATGGTTGTGCTATTGAGAATGTCTCTGCCGTCACACAGCTTTTGATATGTGAAGTATGTGCATGACCATTGAATACATTGCTTGCGTATAATGGCGTATGGAGATACATCTGCGTGCTTCACAATCGTCATAGCATTACTCGTTAGTTTCTGCATAAGCCACACACCCTCGACAATGCCTTAGTGGTACAACTTCCATTAATTATTCACTCGAGTGCGAAAGCATGCGATCAACCAACGTACCTTCTCAATGTCCTGTGAGTGAGCGAGGAGAGTGCAGGGGGACACCAAGCCACGACAGAGTAATGATGCTCAGCAAGGCGCTGCAGCAACATGCTCAGATTCATTTTCGATTGGACGTCAAGTAGAAGTAAATACTTTGAATGCTCGTTTTCAAAGATACAGATACAATGTTGTCCGCATCTTTCCTATCGTAGATTCGTACGATGCATTTCGTGTGCAACAGTCCAAAATGCAAACGAGGCAATACATAATCTGACTTAACATGTGCATACGCTTCCCGATATTTACGTTTTACATCCAAATTCCAGAACTGAAATACGGTGAGATCCAGCAAGTTTGGACTGCAGAACCGACGATAGAGTCCACGCCACCTGCCAAGTGGATTCCCATGACGTGATGCTTGCTTGAGCTACACAGCTCGGTTCTTAGCGAGCAACGTTACCTCAATGCATTTCTTTTTGGGTAGGAGAAGCCGATTTCTCTCCAGCTAACGCCATAGGGTGAATGGCTGGTATTGGAGGAAATCCGGAATATATATAAATATTTCTCAGTTTAGGATGTTTGGATTTTGTCACACTGCTGACATGTGGAATCATTATCATGAAAAATTATTTCGTTCTTCCAATATAAATTTTGTTTAAACAAATAATTTCATGCTGTCACTTCCAGGGTTACATTTTTGGTCGTCAGGGTATTTACCATAAGCAGAACTTGTTGCATTGACCACAAGTGTTATAAATTATCTCATCGAGGTCTTTAAATTTGTCAATGGTCTGGAGAGGGGATACCTTGGGGAAATGTTTGAATTTAACAGAAATGATGCAATTAGAGGTCATAAATTCAAAATTAAAATTAACCACAGCAGAACAAGGTTAAGGCAAACTTTCTTCACCAACAGGGTAGTGGAACACTGGAACCAGCTGCCAGAAAACATCGTCAGTAGCAGCACATTGAACATCTTTAAAAACAGCATAGACAATCATTATAAGAATAGAGGGCTTGCTTTTCAGTATTACAGGGAGGGCTGATTGGCAGATTTGGTGGGCAACTGGTTCAGTGTACAGAGTGCAACCAAGAAGGGCCCTTGTGGCTCAGAGTTGCACTAATCTTTTATGTCTTTATGTCTTTAAATTCCTTGAAACCAATGCAGCATATGACCTATGGCCATATGGTGTCCTATGGACCATGGCACTCTGTCCTTCATACTGATGGTACATTATAAGGGAATCCAATTCGTATCCGTAAAATTCATTTTCAAGAAGTCATTATAATGATTTTGAGAAAAAGATGTCTCAATGCCATGTTGACCAGCATGATTAAGATGATGTGACCACTGAGCTCAGTAAATCTGTGCTTATTCTTGTTGTTCTTGTGGAATTTATCTTCCCAATGTAATGTTCATAAATGTGACCAAGATGTTGACATCCCTCATTTTCTGTGCAAATGCTTGGTGTTCAGTTTATGGACAAAATTACACAAACAAATATAAGCTAGGTAATATAGCATACAAAGTTGGGTTATCCCGCGCCGTCTCTCCGGTCAGATCCTAACACCCCGTCTCTGGGGGGGGGGGGCGGATAGTAACCCCCTCTAAAATCCAAACTAAGTGTCCCACGAAAACGGAAGAGGTGTCATCGGAAAGCGCTCGACGAGGAGGGCCCGGATCCACATTTTTACGACTTTTCATAACTTACATTATGTTTTTGGGGAGTTCATTTTATGGTATATTTGAAAACAAAAACAAAAATTATTCTGAATCAGAAAACAGCGAAATCGACCAGTTCCATACCTTTTTTTTAACCCATATTTTTTTCAATTTCAAAATTTTGAGTTTTAAAGTTTTCTTTAATTTTCCTTTCTCATGGGTAGAGCAGACCGAAAAAAGTTGTTGGAAATCAACTTCTCCTAATAAAAATGATTACTTTAGACAGAATCTTCGATTTGAAATGCAATAGGCAAATATGCAAAATTTGTATGTAATCAAAAACGGAAAAAATAGAAAATTCCTCTCATACCTTTTGTTGCATCCCTAAAGACAAGCAAACGCTAAAAGTTTCGTTAAAGTATCTGCATCCGTTAAAGCGTGACGACTGGTTGAATTTTTTGGGAGGTGACCTCACTTGACCTTGACTAACTCGTTGACCCTAGATGACCTGACATCAAAATGTTGAAACAGCGTGCCAAATTGATGTGGGAAAAGATATGACAAATTTTATCGCGCTACTTCGCGCCGTTCGTTCAATATCCGATAAAAAAAAACCTGACGGGGGGAGGGGGGGGGGACGGTTGAAGGCTCCACCGAGACAGGACGGGTTAAGAAATCATATACAAATGCAAAATAAACTAACACAGCCTAGCCTAAATCTTCGTTTGGAGAGAAAAGAATTCAAAAATTATCAATTGAAAAAAATATCCTTTAAAAATTGTGAAATTTATAAATAAAATGCCTATTCTAATCTAACCTAACCCATCAAACCGGTTTTTGAAGAAAAACAATTCAATTTTTTTCCTACCCTTTGGAATCTTTTCTTTTGTAACAACAAAATCTAAATTGTAAAAAGCAAGGTTAACTTGTCGGATCCTCTTCCACAACTTCGGAAACTTCCCGTCCGGTCGGAGTCCCCTCTTCGAAACCTTGGGCCTCCTTTAGCATGCAAGAGTTCTCCTGTGCGGTTCTGGCCCTCATGGGTCCAGGACCCTTCATACCGACTCTGGACCATCCCTGATGGCCCGGCCCTCCAATAGCTAGGGGTCCTCTTCGTCAGCGCAGGCGACCTTAGCGACCCAGGGTCTCCTCTGCCAGGCCGAAGACCCTCTTTCAACAGCTTTGGCCCCCTCCATCTGGCCAGGGACCTTTGTACATTTGAGACCCATCCGTCGGCCCATAAGCCCTTTCCGACGGCTCAAGATCCTCTACGATAATTAGACACCCTCCGTCACTTCAGAATCCCTCTTTGATGACCCAAGGCTTTTTTCAGCAAATCGGAAGGCGTCCCTTTTGAAGCGCTTGGGCCCTGTTCGTCAGGTCAGGGACCTATTCTCGGTTTGGGTTCCGCAGGCAGCCCGGTCGGGCCAGGTTAGAACTTCAATCCCCGAAAACCTTCAAATATTGTAAGGTGTGCACATTCCAAATGAGCACTTGTATCACAACGCGGTTATTTGTTGCTCAAACACAAAGTAGTAAGCAAAAATATGGTTTTTCCTTCTTGTCAGTCATAAAATACATTTTACGGGCATCGGTGTCACCGGAGGTCACGCTGCTTGGGGAAGGAAGTCATTGGATTACTTTCCAATAATGTATCACACATAAAACTCATTGGCCTTTTGCGAGTAAAAAATGCCTGGATATATATATATATATATATATATATATATATATATATATATATATATATATATCAGGATCAGGTTTGAAATACGTTCACTCAAAAACGATGGTGGCAGAGTGGGCCACCCACACAGGGCACTCAAGTTTGCCACTAATTTTATTTTTTAAGCTAAAAAAGGACGCCTTCGAAAAAAATAGTGGCCGAGATCCGGGACTTTTTTTTCCTAAATAGTAGGTAGGACCCGTTCAAATCTGTTTACCCCTAACGCAAATTCTAGGTATGCTTCATAATTGTCAATTGTTCTTTATCCCTTTCATGCACGGAATGGCACACCGTGCATGAAGATCAAAAAGTTTTTCAGAACAACTTTTTGATCCTCATCAGCCATGCATTCCAATGACTCTGAGCTAATTGAGCCGTTCGGTTAAAGCGATTACACTGAGCCTGGGGCTGCCACAAAGTCACACCGGAGCCCCTGAAATACACGCCAAGGGCTCGGCAGGTCGCACCGGAGCCCCAACAATCGCATCTGGACCAACAAGCAAAAGCATCCGAGTCAGAAAAAGTCGCTCAGATGCGCCAAGCATAGTACCCTATACCGTCAAAAATATCGTACAGCCCCGAAAAACGTGCATCGGGCCTGAAAAAAATCGCGGGGTTAAAAAAAAATGGTTCCGGGGCCAAACAATCAGGCCGTGGCTTCAACTTGAGAAAATTAAGAAGAGGTCCACAAAAACCGCGTCCAGCCCAGAAAACTGGAGTCGGGACCCGCACAGAACCACGCATCTGGGCCCGAAAAGTCTGACCGGAACGCCGAGAATTCGCATCGCAAAATTGTCGTCAGTGCTCAAAACAGAAGCAACCACTCCCGGAAAAAATCCAGGGTCTAAAAATGTGCTGGGCCCCTAACAAATGTGGGCTGGAGCCTTAAACACATGTGTAGACAATGAAAAACTAAACGGGTAAAAAAACACCTGGTCAGGGTGTCAGTCAAGCAGCCAATTTGGAGTAAATTTAACACAAGAGTTGAAGTGCATCAGTGGATCCCTAGAAAAAATTCCATTAGGAATTTACTAATGGTCTTGCCCCTTGGAAATTGGAACATTCCGAATGGTCTAATGGTCCTGATGGTACCTAATGGTCCTAATGGTCCTAATGGTACCTAATGGTCCTAATGGTACCTAATGGTCCTGATGGTACCTAATGGTCCTGATGGTACCTAGTGGTCCTGATGGTTCTAATGGTACCTAATGGTCCTGATGGTACCTAATGGTCCTGATGGTACCTAATGGTTCTAATGGTACCTAGTGGTTTCCTGATGATTCCTGGGATCCTAATGGACCCTCATGATCCCAATATCTCCTGGTGGTTTCTAGTGGTCTGAATGGTGGGCTTTCTAGCAGAAATAAATATTGATATTGGGAACAGTTTTTGGATGTTTACCCTCGATGTATAAATCGTGGTACGAATTCCCTTGTTTTATTTCATGCCTAAAGTCAACACGCAACGCTATGACTCTTGCAGCGTTTTCTCGTAGCTGTTGCACACACACACACACACACACATACATATAAGTAATCATTTCTCAGCACTGAGCCGCCTAATACAATGCACCACGTTAAAATCGGGCGTTTAATCAGGTTCATAAATCAATGCCAACTACTAGAAGTGTTGGGTTTTGCTTTCATACTTATTGATAGGGGTTCACGCAGTAGCCATACTTTTGAAGCCATCAGTATGGGAGTCAGCTACGGAATCGAACAATGCCAAAGTTCTGCGCACAGCACGGTAAAGTTCTACCAGCTTCCAACGATATATTACACAACATACGGATGGATGGCATAAATTGAGGTCTTTTCCTATCACAACCAGGCCAAAATCAAGGCGTGTGGCACGACTGTTCAGCGCGAGAAGCGTAGTGCCGGTGGCTCAGCTTCTTTCTGCATTTCTGGTGCAGCAGGATACTTCGGTTTTCTGCGCAGGTCGTGTTTTTTTTTATTCAGGAACCTGGACACCTTTCGTTCCACAAGCGCTATGTAGTCAGCCGATCTCCCGGTCGGTTGCAGGTGTCTTTTTAGTTCATCTGTGGAAAACAGTTGGCCTGAAATATAATATGATATATAAACTGTACGGCCATTGATGCATATGCAATTAAGTGTTGTTAATCCAGGGATTTTGCTTCATAACTTTTACAAGGGCGATCACCTTAAGGAATAAAACTATGACTGCACCCAAGTTGGAACTAACAAAAACAAAAACACTAACATATATATATATATATATATATATATATATATATATATATTAGCCTATAAAAAATGAAATTTGGAAAGGGCCAATGCGCCATCTGTAAATGGGACCACGGGACTATTCCATTAATCGACAGTGGGGAAGAAGATCGGAGAGGTTCGGGGAGACTCGAACAGGAAATGAATGGAACAGCGGGCAGACATTTGGGGAGATATCAACTTATGAGCTGCTTGGGAACTGATCTTGTCTTCCAATAGCACTCTGGGTTTGTTGGGTCTTGATTCATTCTCATCTTGTCCTTGAACAGCAGCGGGCACTTCGTGCTGTAATGCATGGTTCAGCTCCTGCAGCTGCTTGGCATAATCCTGAAGGGCCTCTTTGTTGGTCTCGAGGAGGGTGACATGCTGCTTCAGCTGAGTAACCTCCTCATTCTGCTTTGCCATCTCTTTCTGCAAGAGTCTGAACTTCTTGTACCTATCAGAAATTGATTATTTGGGTTTAGGGATAACCCGACAGCAGGGTCATTTGACGCCCAGTACCTATTAGATACACAACATTAGTAATGTCATTGCGATAAAGGACCTAGTACCATTTGAAGGCATGGGATATTAAGAATTGAAACTTCCAGGAGAAATTAGCATTAAAGGTGAAAGTAATCAAACAACCTTCCTCACAACCATACAATTGCTATATATTGTGATGGGTTATTGCTAAATTCCCTTGATGCTGGAGTCCTTGCTTCGATACAACTTGGCGATGCCCCCAAATGAACAACTTCCATCCATCCAAAAATATGATGACACCATGGATCAGCATCCCTCTCGAGCTATGTGGACGGCTATGAATCCACGTACACACAACACGCACTCTGTACACTGGTATAGTGTAATTTAACATTTACATGGCTGCGATATCAGCTGAGGCATATGCCTCAGCTGATATCCTGATCCAATACAATTTGGTAAGAAGAGATCTTATAATTTAATTTAATTAATCGAATGTTCCCAGCAAACCTTATGCGAAGCATTCGACATATCAAATAGCAGAAAAAAGAAACTGTGAAACTCAACACGAAATCAATAAATGTTTAATACAGTTACGGATGCACCGAATGCGCAAGGCAAGATGTAGACTTACGAGAACGTTGGTATGGTGGCGACCGGCGCTATGAACGCTATGCGTGAAATTTGAAAATTTTGCATTTTGAAGTGATTTGTGCATATGTAATATCAGCAATGCAAGGTGATTTATCAAAGGATACTAGAAGCAAACCTTCGAACATGGTGGGAGGAAGTATCGCGGAAACATGGAGACCCACAAATGATGAAAAAACGATGCTGTAAAGTGGGCCTGCTCCACTGGATAATTAAGTTGATCACTAATTATGTTATGTAAAAATGACCTCTGAAAAAGTAATCGTCGAAATTCTGGGACTTTATAAAAATGTGGGTAGCTGAGTCCACTCCTGACCTGTTTTCTCCTTGACGCACATCCGAGGTTCTCCACTCTTAACATATCACTCTTTATCGTTCTATCTCAATTTTAGACCCTCACAAGTTAGCAAAAAAGAAACATTATGGGGAAAGAAATACACGGCCTTCAATATACCAGGAGGTGCTGAGTTTACATCAAAAGTAACGTTGGGGATTATAGACTCCTGACGATGGCGCCTGGCCGAAACGTTGAGCAATATAGTATAATCCCTAACGTTACTTTTGATGTAAACTCAGCACCTCCTGGTATATTGAAGGTCATGTATTTCTTCTCACACAATGTCTAAAACCCAGGAGCACTTAAGAGCCATTCTTCGTTGTATTAAAAAAAGGCAATTATGACAAGTGAAGGAGCAGGGCTCAAGATTCTGCGGATTAACACGAGGCACGGCATCTCGTACGTGTTAGGCTTGGCCATACCCGACGGCCACCATACATACCTGCACGACCCATGATGATACATGCCTGCACCGTATGTCGACATCGTTGAAGGTGTCCTTGTGGGAGGTGTCCTGGTGATATATTGTTGTTGTGTCGTATTGTCAGGTACTCGATAAGGGAAAAATAATCGTGGGAATATATTCAACAACACGATAAAGTTGTCTTAATACCCAGATAAATCATATATTTTTCATGACGAAGTTGCAGTTCCCTGGAGCTGCCAAATTTGGGATTGTTATACCTATTGTGAACGTGCGGAAGTTTTGACACGGTACTCTTCAAAATAGCCTGGTTGCTTCCAAGGTTACTTCGGTGTCTGTGAGGTAAATTTGCGTTGCAAGGTGGTTTCGAGTTATTGGAACTTTGCACTGTTTATGAAAGTGGTTAATATCCTGTGGTCACTCATTTTTTTTCTGCACATGCATACTTTTTCAGTTGGCTGCCATAATAACACCGAAAAGATAAAGTTGCTGCTTCAGGTATTTTTTTATAAAAAAATGTTATGCACCATGCATATCGTGTGTAGTATGTCGTTATGCACCATGCACTTATTACCGAGGTTTACACACCATCCCAAGCGTATTCTTTAAAATAGTCAGCAATGGAGTAGCCCAAGACATGGGTTGACAAATTGTGAGGTAGGAGAAAAGGGGATGTATCTGAACCAGATTGGGAAACTTACTTTCCAGGTTTTGAGTCAGAGTGCAAATATATTTCTTCCAGAGCACATTTTCATGGACATATTATTTTTTTTATTCATGGAATCTATTTGCTGATAACTAATGCAAAAATCATGTACCTAATCAGTACTTACATAATATGCATAAGTAATACACATGATCATTTTTGGTCACATCAAAGCATAGAAACAAAGAAGTGAACAATGGGCAGCACAGTGAGACAGGGAGTCATGATGATCAGCTCAGCTTTGTCTAATAAATCCAGGTATGAGGAGCCAGAGCCGCTGGAGCCAGAACATTTCGGCTGGAGCTGGAGTCACCAATACATTTTACTCGGAGCCAGAGTCAGAGCCAGAGCAGTCAAAAGCAGGGTGGGTCTGACTCAGATAGAGGTGTAAATTAAACGAAATTAGCAAACATGAAATGAATACATTATACCTAGTATGGTATGGTATGGTATGAAAACACATTTTTAAAAGCAAAAATGCTTAAATGTGAGTAACATGTAAAAATATCATCAAATAATGGTATAATAACCAATAACCATATTACAGCCTAAGTAGTTAATGCAATAGTTTCATGTTTAGTTTAGTTAAGTTCATTGTTTCCATCTTCAGCAGGTTGTACCTTCTTAGAGATGGGTCAAGCATTACAATTTACAACAATGGTGTTCCTCGGACCATTCACAGGGTGGGGAGTGTTGTTGATTTGATTCTCCCCTCTTCTGATTGCCCCAATACAGCACAAAGTGAGCATCAGTTTACCAAGGCATAACACCAAAAAGTGATTTGGGTGGGGGAGGGTGTTTATGTAAAGATAGATACAGGGTTTATATGGGAAAGTTGCTTATAATTGTCTGAAGTTTGTGCCTTTGAGTGGTTGTGGGTAACTTTTTTTTTACATCCCCCTAATTCATACATAATGGATCGATCACATTTGGGATGTACAGAACCAGAGCTGGAGCAGGGATACTTCCCTGGAGCCAGAGTTGGAGCCAGAGCCGTCCAAAATTTTTCCAGCTCTACATGCCTGCCTCCAAGGGGTTTCTTAGGGGCCTTCAAAACATGCAACTTAATTGCCAATAAAAACAAAGTATTATGTAAGCATATGATGTATTCAAAATGCATGAAACACAAGAAGTTTCCATAACAACTGTTTGGCACTGCCAGACCAAGATATTGTCTATTGGGGGATGGGCAGTGATTGGGTATCAACCCACTGGTGCAATGAATAGTAATCATTGTGGGATGGATCAGGATGAACTTGCAATTTCTCTCAGATAGGTGTTGTTTCCATGATCAGTTATGTTGGTGAAGCATGTACTTTCTGTCATAGGCACTCATTCCAGGCATGCATGTTCTTTTGAACAAGCTAACCCTTGACCCACTAGGGGTGAAATTTTGATGTTGAGGTATGCACATCCAGAGTGTAGGATCAGATTCAATATTTGACCTCAGAATTTCATGTGACCTCTTATGACCTGATCTCTCTCTTTACTAATGGATGTCTGTCCTGGCTATTCTCAGATACAGGTTCTTGACTGCACCCAAATGGAGCCTCTGCATTGGTTAGTTGTATGATGGTTGAGCAAAGTTTGAACTTTGACAAGTAGGTTAATTTTTATGCTTTGGTCTGACCTTTGGTGTCACAGATAACACTTAGGTCAATCAACTAGACCATCAACTAGGTAAATCAACTAGATCAACTAGTCAACTTGAAGATAATCCTGCTGAGTTCTGTCATTTGCCATCAAGAGAAACAAAATTGGCTGGTAACTTGAAATTAAGCAGAGGGAGAATCTGCTCCCCTCCAATGGGGATTCCCATGACAATTTTGACATCTTGCTTTACCCGTTTTGACATCTCACGCCTAACAATAATTATTATTTTAATGTTGGAAAGGGTTGTCACTCCTCATAGGGGTGGTCAATGGCAAAATGCATGATTGGAAGAACGATTTTGTGTGAATTAATTATATGATGAAGAACTACTAGTTAGTGCATACATGATCTTTTATTTTGAGTACTAAGCTTTGGTAAAAGTGAAATATTGGCAGTTATTTAGCTACCATTAAGCATTTAGGTTTGAAGTGGATGCATGCTCTTGACATATCCTTTTGTTAGAAGGAAGCAGTTCTATAGACAATTTTTACACTGATCACCTAAATATATTTAATTTATGTGTTTGTCCTTGTGTATATCTACATGTTTAAAAGTGGAAGATATTGTGAACAGTAAAAGCTCTCATTGTAGAACAAACAGTTCGTGCAGAACTTCGTCTGTGGTCCATGTCAGGCTGGTAGATGAAACTCGGGTTCCATTGAGGTTCTGCCAGTGGCCATTGAGGCTACATCAGAGATCACGAAGCTCCTGTGGAGATTTTAGCTTTGTCATCAACCATCGGGATTCCTTGCGCACTGGTTCTCACTGTTTCCGTCCGCTGATGACTGGTTTTCTCGCCGACTTCCGTCCGCCGCCCTGAGGCCAACACGTCGTCTGGGGAAGATGTGCGCCGGCGCTGGCCGCTCCGACACAGTGCCGGTGTTCCGCAGGTATGAACCTGCAACGGTCGACGTTCCCGAGTCTGGCGCCGACCGTGTCGTGCGCGCCGTGGAGCCGGCTCGACCGGCGCACCGACGCCGAGGCCGAGCTGCGCGAGCAGGAGCAGCAGCGGCTGGAGCTGCTGACCCGGCTGCGCCACCTGGGCGCAGACGTGGCGCCGCTCGGCCGCTCGGCCGCCGACGGCGCCGACGACGACGACGAGCCCGAGGAGGACGAGTACGACGACGACGATAACGACGACGACGACGACGAGGACACTGAGGTGGCCGAGGACTTGGACCCGCCGCTGGACCAGCGCTTCTAGGGCGGTTATGATCTGGGTTGTGAGCTCACCGCTGGACACGCGCTTTTGAGGTGGACATGGCCCGGAAGCTCACCTACCTCGGCTGGTGCTGTGGGAGGCTGCTCGGAAGGCTGAGTTGGACCTCGGTCGGAAGACTCACAGTGAATGGGACGTCATGCGGTTGGTGTTGTTCCTCTGAGCTCCGGTCGAGCCGCCGACCTGCATCGACTCGCGTCGAGAAGGCTTGTTGCTCCGTGACCCGATGAGGCTGAGGTCGGCGCCCGGCAAGTTCGCTGCAAGCGCGATATCACATGATGTGACGCTATGGCTGCGTGTTTGCTACTTGGCGAGGTTTTTTTGCTACTCGGCGAGGTTCGGCGACTTCTACTTTCGGGACTTCGTCATCTCAGGCAGCCGACATCGAATACATGATACCGCAGCACGCAGTGCACAGTTCATCTTTCTGCAGACAGTAGCATGCGCCGCAAGGTCTTACGAAAGCATGTGCTCTTTTCATGAAGTGGATGACAGGAATCCGCATTGGCTGGCGGTATTGGTAGCACTCGTAATTTTGTGGGCGGAGTGTTCGGGGTTCTGATATAACGTTGCTGCATATGTGTCACATTACTTTACAGAGTATACATGTTAGCAATATGTGCTCTCCCGTGTTATTTAGTTGCACACTCTTCCAGGGAACCATCCGTAGCACCTACCTGCTGTCGATCACAGTCGTGACATGCGTGGTATTGCCAACGTAGGCGAAGCTCCGTTGCAGTTCTGCTTTCCCAGATTCACTGTCGTTATTGCTGCCATCCAGGGACTTGACATCGACATCGCACGTTATTTTTTTCGTTGGGGCGTCACGTATGCTGGCCTGCTGCCAAATGAGTACATAGCCATCGTGTCCGAAAAAGTGGAGAAGGAATATGCAAGCTATGCATGAATAAATATGCTGGTCGTTGGTTGGTAAGCACTTGAGTGATATGCTGAATTTTGTCTGGAAATCGTCATTGGCATCCTTCATGCATATTAACAGTGCATAATTTCTAGAACGATTGTTGCCAGATATTACCAATTGAATTTAGGCTACAACTGGATGTTGTCAAACTATCCGTTCAATGGGTCGAGGAACGGTTTTTATTACTGACGAGTCGGACTCGTTTCCTTCCCTGATGTTCTTTTCCATAGACATTATTTTGTATGCTTAACATGTAACAGGGTGAACAGAGGACCGAAATACATGTCACACGATTAATTGTGTGGTCTCAGGCTGATACTACTCGCTCTTCTGCCGAAGCGCGATCGGACACCCGACCTCTGAAGTCGGCGTTGGCGACCGGCGCTCCTTATGGCAGACCACTCAAGTTTCGCCCATTCGTAGCGAGGACTGGCTCCAGCTGGCATGGCTAACCTGGCTGGTGTCGGCATCATGTCCGACGCTGTCGGTGCTCTGGTGGAGGACGTATGTCGACGAGGACGTATGTCAGCGTAATCTCTGGTCATGTCCCGTCGTCTGATGGGATACCCGACGCCGGCACCATCTTTGGTCATGTCTCGTGATCTGGTGGGAGACCTAGTACCTGCACCATCTCGGACCATGTCCGGTGGCCTAATTGGATACCTGGCACCGGCACAGTCTCTGGTCATGTCTCGTGGTCTGATAAGAGACCGGACACCGGCACAGTCTCTGGTCATGTCTCGTGGTTTGGTGGGAGACCTAGCACCGGCACCATCTCGGACCATGCCCGGTAGTCTGGTGGGATATCTCACCGGCAAATTATTGGACATTGTATCATGGTCTGATGGGAGACCTGGCACCGGCACTGACGTCTGATCAGGTATCGTGGTCTGATTTGAGACCTGACAACGGCACAGTAACAGACCGTGTCCCGTGGTATGATTGGAGACATTACGCTGGCGCCATCCCTGGTCATGTCCCGTAGTCTCGTGGAACCCGACATCGGCATCATCTCTGAGCATAGCCGGTGTTCTGATTGGAGACCTGACCCTGCACTGACCACGTCTGATCGTAGCCGGGGGTCTGATTGGAAACAAAACACCGGCACCATCTCTGACCATGTCCCCTGGTGTGATAAGACAGTCTCAACTGATACATCCACTGGCGGGAACGGTGCCGCTGATATGCGTCGTGCACCAAATTACTGCAGAAGTCTGCTACAACCAGGGCCAAGTTGGCTAGCTCCCGAGTGCGCAGGCTATCCCCAATGATTAATGCTCATCGTCGTGCTGATGGATGTATGTTCTGGACTTGGCCATATGCTCCGAAGTTATGGCCAATTATGGCACTGTACGCATTACGTGCCTGCTATATAAACTGGTTGTCTAGCCTTTCAGACTGCATTTGTGCAGGTCATTTCGGTGAGTCACGCAATGATTGATTCGCAGCCATAGGAGACGTACGATTCTTAATGCAAATGTAGGCGTTCTGCGAACATTACACGATATATTGGTATTCTCTTGTACCATAGCTGGTACGATGCATATGTACCTTCGTTGTGTGATAACAATAACGAAAATAGGCTAGGCCGTTTCGAAATACGTATATTTTGGTCGGAGCACATTTGGCTAAATATATTTTTTTTCTTCTGGTTTTGTCAGGAAACTGCTGCTTTTTTGCAGAGGGAAGCCAGCAACGTAACTTATTATTTTCTTGAATTACTGCATAAATCAAGTTGCTCTGATGAGTTAAGCACTCCTGCTCGGAAGTTGGCTTAAATGACTGACACACAAAGGACACTATGATCAGAACCGCGGGCTGTCGGTATCTGGGGTAAAGTGTAATACAGACGTCGCTTCTGCCCCAGCGCTGCTGGTCAATGTGGTGCTTTGTCGCGCGAACTGACTCACTGGCTGCTCGGCCACTTCGTTGGGCACTGAAGCGTCGTCTGTACCCGGATGTAGCGCTCCGATCGTTATAGCACGTGCGCACCAATGTGCATGCTGAGCAATATGTGTGTTGCACCTACTTCACCAGACGAGCTCAGGGGTAAGTTGCTCGTCTTATAATCGAAAGGTTGTGGGTTTGAGTCTCACCTGTCGCTACTCTTCACCCGCGACAAATCGACGTGAGAGATTGGCGACGCTACATGACTCAACGGTCGATGTGTCGTAAAGCCAATAACCAACCTCGGTTGACATCAATCTAATAGCCTACAGCTGTAATTGGTGTCATCGCAGCTAGCGTACTCGGGATCCCACGGGGCCCGCAGCGCGAGACGGCGGAAGCCGAGCCAAGTTTCATCAGGCGCCCGACCCGCGGCTTCACACAATCACGCCATCGCAGAACACCCTTCAGCGAGTCTGGAGACCACAGTAGCTCAGTTCACGGCAGCTCCCCACTGGTGGCTGTGGCCGTCAATGCCACTGTAGCTGCGAGAACGAGAAGCGACGCGTTACGGCTTTGACCTCCGTACGGCAACTGGTCCGTTATCAACTTGGTACCTCTGATCGCGCCAATGAGTGCTATAGATGTACATCTATAAACTCAGTGCGGCATGTCGTGTACACGTGGGGTTTGTGTTTGCGTGCTCAGATTTGAATCGCATATCGACTCGCACTGTGTCAGAATTCGTTGTCAGAATTGAGAATTGAGTGTCGTCATTGTCACCTTAATAGCGTGACCGTCACCCATGTCAACAGGAGGCACCATGAGTGCCGTCATTGTCACATAAGTGGCGTAACCATCACCTCTGTTAACAAGAGACACCATGGGTGTCGTCATTGTCACCTAAGTAGCGTGACCGTCACCCCTGTTAACAAGAAACACCATGGGTGTCGTCATTGTCACCTAAGTAGCATGACCGTCACTCCTGTCAACAGAAGACACCATGGGTGTCGTCATTGTCACCTAAGTAGCATGACCGTCACCCCTGTCAACAGGGGACACCGTGGGTGTCGTCATTGTCACATGAGTAGCGTGACCGTCACCCCTGTTAACAAGAAACACCATGGGTGTCGTCATTGTCACATAAGTAGCATGACCGTCACCCCTGTCAACAGAAGACACCATGGGTGTCGTCATTGTCACCTAAGTAGCATGACCGTCACTCCTGTCAACAAGAAACACCATGGGTGTCGTCATTGTCACCTAAGTAGCGTGACCGTCACTCCTGTCAACAGAAGACACCATGGGTGTCGTCATTGTCACCTAAGTAGCATGACCGTCACTCCTGTCAACAGAAGACACCATGGGTGTCGTCATTGTCACATGAGTAGCGTGACCGTCACCCCTGTTAACATGAAACACCATGGGTGTCGTTATTGTCACCTAAGTAGCATGACCGTCACCCTTGCCAACAGGGGACACCGTGGGTGTCGTCGTTGTCACATAAGTAGCATGACCGTCACCCTTGCCAACAGGGGACACCGTGGGTGTCGTCGTTGTCAGATAAGTGGCGTGACCGTCACCACTGTCAACAGGGGACACCATGAGTGTGGGCTCGGAGGGCGTGTCGTCGTCGGACGCCATCCTGCTGGCCACTGCCGGCTATGACCACACCATCAAGTTCTGGGAGCCGCACACGGGCGTGTGTAAGCGCACGTGTCAGCATCTGGACTCGCAGGTCAACGCGCTGACATTCCAGCCGGACCGGACTCTGCTGGCCGCCGCAGGTGGGTCAGACTCACGGTCGAATGTGGGTCAGGTCACGGCCGAGCTGCCGTCACAACGGCGGGACGAGCCGCCGTTCAGCTAGTGGAAAAACCAGATGTGCGCATTTAGTATCAACTGATGCCTTTTGGTTCGCTGGTCGTGTTGGTTTATGGGGTCATCTGGCAAGATACGATTGATATTAAATGGTTTTTTTCAGAACTGAAACTGGTTACAATTGTTGTCCGGTCAGTCAGGTTTCAGTTGCGGCTGGGTGTAGTTATACTGGTCAATATCAAGGTTGCTTGTAGATGATCTAGTACATGTGCATATTGGGAGGATAGGGTACAGTCCTGTTCAAGGCTGGGCCTCTCATGTTTTTCAAATTCTCAATCGGATTATGTTCAGTTAACGGTTGCAATTTAGCTTGTTTCGTTTTTAATCTTGAGTCCCATTGTATCTCGATAGTCCAATGTCCCGCACTCATATAGTAGCGCTTTCCTGTGGCTTGGCGTAATATTTTATCAGGGCACTGGAAACGCTGCGGTAAATCATCATCAATCAGTTTATCGGTGGAATTTTTCCGTCACAAAGATATATGCTTATTTGCGTTATGCATTTCTTCTAACTTCAGAAAGTGACCTGCTTCGAGTTAATTCCGCCCTACGCTGCTATGCGTGTTGCCAGCTAAACTCCCGTTTCCTTCATCCCAAGCATCCTGAACATGCGCAGGGCCGGCCGGCCGTTTGGCCGTTTGCTCTGCTGTGGCGGCCAAACGGCCGCCAACATTATATCTGCCAATACGGCGGCAGAGAGCCACGGCTCGATACATCGGCCGCCAGGTGCAGCTCTGGCATAGCAGGCCCAAGTGGCATTTATCTCACTCAGACGCGGCGGCTCAGATATTCGACTCAGGTTCGGACTCTCTTGATATTTTGATAGCCTAAGGTGTACTTGTCGAATGGTTTGGACGCAGTGATGCATGTGAATGCATGGCTGCGATATAAACCTCGCGAGGTTTGATATATGACGCTAATTTGAGTGTGCTGTTGGCTGCCGCATAATTTATACTGCGCTGCCGAAGAGGACTCCTAGTCGTTGAAGGACCCGGGCCGTCGGGGATGAGCCAGAGCCGGTATGAAGGGCCCTGGGGCGACGAGGGCTGGAACTGCACATGGGAACCCTTGCATGTTAGAGGAGGCCCAAGCTTTTGAAGAGGGGACTCCGGCCGGACGGAGAGTGTCCTGAGCCGTGAAAGAGGGCTCCTGAGCCGACGGATGCGGGCCCCGGACCGGGCGTGCAGAGCCGCCGGGTCAGTTTTGGCTTGCACTGGTGTGGAGGGTCTCAGGGCTGAAAGTGGGCCTTGGGCCGACGAGGAGACCCGGAGCTTCGGAGATGATCCGAGCTGAATGGTGAGGGAGAGGCCCATTGCATAGCGCCTATGCAATGGGCCTCTAAATCCGTGGACGGGCCTCGGCTGCTAAGAAGCAGTGTGTTTTACAAGGGGCGAAAGGTGCACTCGCCCTCTTGTCAAGTCTGGTGGGTCCTCCAGGCGACCGCTTTGAGTGGCAGAGATATAGCCGTGGGAAAATTTAATTGGCGGCGCCTCCCACCCGGCTTGCGTCTTCAGCTCGTCGAACGGAGCTTACTAGAACAGCCGGGTCCCGCGCGTGAGCCTCCAGTCGCCGCAGGGTAAGCGGAGCAGCCATTCTGAGTGCTTCCGGAGCTGATGGGTGCCGAGGGAGTAACTGATGAGTCCCGAAAGAGTGACTGACTGGTGTCGGAAGGTGGTTGATGGGTACTGAGAGGCAGCTGACTAGTACCGATATGTGGCTGACAGGTACCGATAAAATGACTGACGGGTACCGAGAGGTGGTTGATGGGTACCGAGCAAGTGGTTGATGTGTAACGAAACGGTGGCTGATGTGTACCAAAGGTGGCTGACAGGTACTGAGAGGTGGCTGACTGATACCGATATTATGACTGACGGTACCGAGAGAGTGACTGACGGGTACCAAGGGAGTGGCTGACAGGTATCGTGGGGTGGCTAATGGGTCATAAGGGAGTGGCTGACGAATCTGGAGAGAGTGGCCGACGAGTACCGAGAGTGTGACCGACTGGTATCGAGAGAGTGGCTGTCGGGTACCGAGAGGTGGTTGACGAATATCAAGAAGTGACTGATGGATACAGAGAGTGATTTTCCTGTACCGAGAGGGTGGGTGACGGGTACCGAGAGGTGGCTGATGGGCCCAGAGACAAGCTGATGGTTACCGAAGGAGTGGCTGACGGATACCGAGAGGTGGCTGATGGGCCCAGAGACAAGCTGATGGTTACCGAATGAGTGGCTGACGGGTACCGATGGTCGACGGATACCGAGAGGTGGTTGATGGGTACCAAGCAAGTGATCAATGGCTACTAAAGGGATTGGGCCGAGTTCCAATTGTTCGGCCGTCGGACATCGGAGAGTCCGGCGCGGCTGGCGACCCTGCACCCACTCTATTGTATCCGGATACAATCAAGTCGGGTGCGGAGCTGGCGACGCCATTCTGGCCGCGGTGTGGTTTGCCAACCATTTGCAGTTTCAAGCCAGTCGCCGTCCTCGGGCCGATCTCTACTCCGTCGATCTGCGTTGCTGGTGGGCTCAGGGTGAGTCGAGTCAGACGCGAGCCATAATCACGAACCCAATGCTTGTTGCTTTCTCACAGAGGCGGAATGTCGGTTTTTCATAGGCAGACGATATGAGCAACAGTTGTTATGGTGGACAGTGGTCCTAGACGAAGCCAGTGGAATCTCCTGAATTCCGGTGCATTTTGTGGGATATGACTTGCCCTCGGTGATATTGAGGTCTTTTTCATCCGCCGTTGGCGGACACCGTGATGGATTGGAATTGGGAAATGTCCCGAACTGCGCTAGTGTCGAACTCGGGACCTTTGGAACCCAGAGCCTAACACCTTAATCACTCGGCCACACACAGAGGGTCTTCGGAATCGTGGACCAAGAGCGTTGGATCCACGGGCCCAGTACCCATCGGAGTCATCATGTGGGACTCTATCACCTTCTGGAGTGGACTGGGATATGTATATTTCTTCCGGATGCCAATGACGGCCCCGATTGGATATGCTGGGTTCACGATTCAAATGTTTATTGATCGTACGGCCGGTGCAGTTGGCTTCTTCCACAACGATATCTTGTAGGATAACTACGCCATCGGTGCGCTGGGATTTCACTGACGACTCCGGAAGTGAGACGTTATACTCCATAGGGTGAACCTAACGCGGATGCTGCTGTTTTCCAGCAAGGGTGGGCCAGCCACGACCGCACTCCTCACAGGGAAGCGCCGCAAGTAGTCACGGCGCAACGGGCTACAATCAGCGCCTTGCATCGGCTCGAGACGAATATCACGCTTATGTTTGAGGTAATGCGGTGCCGCCATAGCTCTCAGAGTGGACACAGAGCTTCGGAACGCGAACAAACCCAGAGCACATCAGCGCGTAGTGCGGACGCCGGATATGTGTAGCAGGAATATGTTGCTCTAGAAACTTCTCGCCACAGAACGGGCAGCTGGCATGCTTGAAGGGATATAAAATCTTGTTACTCCCGTTGTTGCCTGGGGTTCGCTGTGTGACAACCCCTAATACTGCCCTCCCATCGGTTATATGTGTACCGGAGGGGGGGGGGGGGGGGGTCATCGGAGGGGAGGGCGAACCCTCCCGCCACCGTGCGTTTCGGCGGTCCGCCGACTGACTGGGAGCGAAGCCCCTGCCCGCAGCTGCGGGACTGGGACTGGCCGGTTTGGGCCGTGGCATGGTGCGTGCTGATTACGCTCAACACCGAGGCGTGGCCGTGGCAATATGCAGCCGGCCTGCCTTTGACTGCAGACGGGCGATCACTGCGTCCACGTGGCAGTGAGCGGAGCGGAGCCTAGGAAACCGATACACCTTTTGACACCTGGCTTATATCAAAGGTGGCCCGGAACCGATCGATGCCTGATGGAGCGTAGTCTGGATTAACTGCACTCTCCGTCGAACCCCATTACGGGATGGGTTATGTCAGCTGGTACCAGATGATTTAGGAGGAAATCCACCGGCCTTCTATTCACTTGCACCACGACAGTGCGATATTACTAGGCTTTGATTCACTGATCGCTTGGGCTTGTCCTTTGTCTTTCAAGCGATGTTGGTAGCATTATCGTGCTGTTGCATTTGCTGCTCCAGATTGCAAGCGCGTCGAACAACGCTTGTACGAATGGCGGTAGGTAGATTACAACGGTGCTGCAGAACTTAGTCTGGGTTGTGGCTCCACTTACTGTTTACCTCTTTCTATCACCTATATATTTGTTTTGGGTTTGATTCACCATTCGATACTACCTGCATAATGGTCTATTTTTCCTCTTTGTTTTGTGGTTCGAGTTCTATAAGTATAATTGTGTTGTTGACAATTGCTTGACTAAATAAATACAGCTTATGCCGATCTGATGTAATATGATTTGGCTAGGTGTTTGAAAAGCCATACATCGCGTGCAGCAAAGCACGTGCCTCCCAGGTAGATGTTATGTTGCCACTGACCTAACCTAACATGACCCAACATAGCCTAGCCTAGCCTAGCCTAGCCTAGCCTAGCCTAGCCTAGCCTAGCCTAGCCTAGCCTAGCCTAGCCTAGCCTAGCCTAGCCTAGCCTAGCCTAGCCTAGCCTAACCAATCCTAGCTTAATCTAACTTAACCTAACATAACCTAATCTAACCGGGGACGACTAGTCCAGGGGTAAGTTGCCCTTCTCACAATCGAAAGATTGTGGGTTCGAGCCTCACCTGTCGTTACTCTTCTCCCGCAACCGATCGGCGTCAGATATTGACGGCCGCTATCAACAGTGACCGCATTGATTCGTTGTTACTCCTCCGAGATAATTCTACCCATATATATATATATATATATATATATATATATATATATATATATATATATATATATATATATATATATATATCATCGTTTATGCGATCATTAAGGTAACGAGCCTGGAGTTAGAAATGTAATCAACTAAAGATCCTGGAGCCAACACTAGGGTTGTGAAGATCATCTCATCGGGTCGAACGATGGGAAGAAGTTCCGCTCTGCCGCCTAAGGATAGGACATACCCTAGCCACACACAGTTACTCCCTGTCTGGAGGTGACCGACCCGTGTGCCCACGCTGTTCTGCCCTGCTTACTGCACACCATATCGTTGCATCATGTTCAGCGCTGGAACCCCTACGCCGCCAGCATTTTGAAAGAGCGAGCACACATCTTGCGTGTGCTGCTGGGCGACGACTCGTATGTTGTGACATCCAGTAGCACCTTTGATTTCCTTCGACAAGCAAACTTTGATTTTATATATCATCCATGCTAACCAATGCCCTACTTTTGCTGTTATTTGATTTGAAGAACAAAACTTTCTAGACTCCATATAATCATTGTTGTGGAAACAAAATGACCTTGTTGTCGACGTGCCCCTAAACATCAATTCATCATCATCATCATATTGGCGACGCTACATGACTCAACAGTCGAGGTGTCGTAAAACCAATAAGCACCAACCTAGCCTAACCTAACCGTGGCTCACTATCGCAATGCACCCGATCGCCGATTTCTGTTCTCTGCCACAGGGTACCAGCACGTGCGTATGTACGATGTCAACTCTACCGACATGAACCCCATCATCAACTTCGAGGGCGTCAGCAAGAACGTGGTGGGCGTGGGCTTCCAGCGTGATGGCCGCTGGATGTTCACAGCCAGCGGGGACGGCAGCGCCAAGATCTGGGACGTCAAGTGAGTCTGCTGCCCTTGCCGGTCGTGCTGTCCGACAGCATGTGTGGGTGGGGATGGGGTCTGGTGTACATTGTAGCGACCTGAGGGATGGAGAAGGGGTCATGGACCCAGTGCTGGTATAACTTTCATATCTTGTCTGGATTAGAACATTCTGGGGACTTCGAGGAAATGGTACGGACATGTCGCCTGGACCATCTCTGGAGGATTGCTGTGCTTTTTGTCAGCATGCAAAATGAGTTTTATAGATTGGTGATTTGTGATTTATGACGTAAAGATAAGGAAGGACCAATATAAGTCATGCAAATCGCTGGATGTCTTCGTATAGCTCTGTTAGCAACAGGATCGCAGAGAGTATGCCTCAAATGAGGAGCAGTATTTTTATGTGCGAAATTTCACACCTGGAATTCAGATCACCACCTCTGTTGTTTTTAGTTGTTTTGTGGGTGTTCAAGTGCTTTCAAGATGAGTTAAAAGTAAGTAATGCTAATCACAATTAATTTTGACGACACACAAATTACAAGGCTGGCACCAGATATTATCACTCATGTTGAGTCCACACAAAAACAACATTAATCTTCGCCGTCTCGAGAGTCTCCCGTCCGGTTCATCCGGAATAGAGACCGAAGGAGTAGACGCAGACACGATACTTGCAGCAGCTTTTTATCCATTTGTTTTGCATATATTGTACAAGTTTTAGGTCAGGGTCAGTAATGGTCATTGACTTTGGTCGCACTAAAGGGAATACTGTTTTATAAACATGAAAGTACCACCATTTGGCGTGAAGCGAAGCGTCGTTCTTGTAGGCTCGTGATATAGTCTAGGAGACCCGCGCGTCGCGATAACTCCGAAAGTTCGATTATGCTGCACTTAATGTATTGCGCAGAAAATAGAGTGAATATATGGTGATAATCGCATACAGAAAGGACGCTCGCAATAATGTTCCAGGCCGACAACCGATAGCAATTAATTTCAGTTATAAAGTTGGAGGCCGAAACACAGTTATTAGTTTATACACGCGACCGACCGCGCGACAGGCCCGCGCCGCTCGACAGTCCAGATAGCTCTGACAGTTGGGGGTGGTTGGCTGGGTGCGGCCGCGACCGTGGCACCAAGGCGCACGTCGCAGTTGCCGGGCATCGGCCCGTAAAACGCTGATTCGGCTCCGGCGAAGGCCGGTGACCGCGTTGTCGGCACCGGACGGAAAAGTACAGGACGCGACATATGTGGGGCATGGCAGGTCGGCTGACTTATGGGGTCACAGCACCCACAGTTACAGACATTATAGGCTAAAATAGTAAATTTTTAGCAACTTTGTTCCAGGCATAGTTGCAACATATCAATATCAAGCTTAAATCTTGTAATCTTTCATCAAGACTCATGTAACCATAAAGTCACAAAGTGACCAGACTTAAAAAGAGCCATAATGACCCATCTGGGTTAAGCATGCAAAGGGAAGATACTATCAGCCTGGGTAAAATGGCACCTAACACCCCAACCAATACCATATCCTCAATTCCAAGGAAACTATCCGACAACATCCTGCACACCTACCAATAGCTATCTACCTACTTATCTAGCCTGGGTCACTCAATCCACGCGCAACACACCCGCAGATCGAGTGCGCCGTCCATGCCTGTTTAAAGGGGGCTGCAACGCATACACATACTAGCATAAATCTTCCCCCATCCACGACTAATTATAACTCAAAAGACAAGATTTTCCGACCTCAAAAATGTGTCCACCCTATGTTCAGATACATTCGATGAGGGACTCTACAACATCAACAGACCGTCTCTTCCATTGATCAACCACCCTTTCATTGAAAACTTGGCTCTTCACTGTCCCACACTTTGACTTGTTCAAGCTGAATTTATAAGTTATACGTGATACTCGAAGCCGAATTGTATCATCCAAATTGATGTTATCTAACCCTTTGGCGATTTTAAGCATTTGAATCGTATCACCCCTTAATCTTCTATGCTTGAGTGAGTACACATCTAATGCCATGAGGCTTTCTCCATATTCTAAGTTGCCCAGTTCACAGATGAGTCTCGTGGCTTTGCGTTACATTCTTTCTAGCACATATATGTCTCTTTCTAAGTAAGGGCTCCATACCTGTACAAAATATTCCAAGTGGGATCGCACATAGGCCAATACAGTTTTCAATGTCTTCTATGCTGTTATACCTTACACTCGTACTAATGATTTGCAACATTCTGATTGCCCTGCTCCTAGCTGAGGGACATTGCTTTTCTGCTTTTAGATCATTTGCACCTAATATACTTTCCTTTTCAATGACATCCGGTTCCCTACCTCCCATGGTACATCTGAATATCTTGACTCCAACCTCAGATGCATAGCATTGCACTTTTCACAGCTGAAAGGCATATGCTATTGATCAACCCACTTTTTAGGTCCTCCGAGTCTAGTAGAATATTGATAGATTGATCATTATTGTGTCATGCTGGCTGCCCACTGGCTGATATGAAATATTTCTGTCGAGCAGTTTTAAAAAAATTATTATTGGCCTCCATTGGATCGCCAGTCCTCAAGCTCCATTCCTCCAACCGCGAACGGCCCAGGCTATCACCGAGCAGCCGGATATACAGATCGTGATGGCTGTGGCTGCTGTAGTTACCTGCTGCCGTGATGGCTGTGGCTGCTGTAGTTACCGGCTGTCGTGGTGGCTGTGGCTGCTGTAGTTACCGGCTGTCGTGGTGGCTGTGGCTGCTGTAGTTACCGGCTGCCGTGGTGGCTGTGGCTGCTGTAGTTACCGGCTGTCGTGGTGGCTGTGGCTGCTGTAGTTACCGGCTGCCGTGGTGGCTGTGGCTGCTGTAGTTACCGGCTGCCGTGGTGGCTGCGGCTGCTGTAGTTACCGGCTGCCGTGATGGCTGTGGCTGCTGTAGTTACCGGCTGCCGTGGTGGCTGTGGCTGCTGTAGTTACCGGCTGCCGTGATGGCTGTGGCTGCTGTAGTTACCGGCTACCGTGGTGGCTGTGGCTGCTGTAGTTACCGGCTGTCGTGGTGGCTGTGGCTGCTGTAGTTACCGGCTGCCGTGATGGCTGTGGCTGCTGTAGTTACCGGCTGTCGTGGTGACTGTGGCTGCTGTAGTTACCGGCTGCCGTGGTGGCTGCGGATGCTGTAGTTACCGGCTGCCGTGATGGCTGTGGCTGCTGTAGTTACCGGCTGCCGTGATGGTTGTGGCTGCTGTAGTTACCGGCTGTCGTGGTGGCTGTGGCTGCTATGGCTGTTGTTCTGGTGGCACTGCATGTCGCGGTGGTCCGATGTCACCAGTGTTAACGTCTGCCGTTGTCTGTCGTCTACTGCTGTGGCTGCTGTGGTTACCGGCTGGTTGGTTGGTTGGTTATTGGTTTTACGACACAGCGACCGTTGAGTCATGTAGCGTTGCCAATCTCCCACACCGATTGGTCGCGGGCGAAGAGTAGCGACAGGTGAGACCCGAACCCACAACCTTTCGACTACGAGACCAGCAGCTTACCCCTAGACTACTCCTCCACCTGTGGTTACCGGCTGCCGTGGCTCCTGTGACTGCTGTGGTTGCTGTGACTGCTGTAGCTGCTGTGACTGCTGTGGCTGCTGTGGCTACTGTAGCAGTTGTTGCTGTTGTAGCTCCTGTGGTTACCGTCTGACGTGGTAGCTGTAGCCGCTATGACCTCTGCGGCTGTTATGGCTATTGTGGCTGCTGTGACTGTTGTGACTGTTGTGACTGTTGTGACTGTTGTGACTGTTGTGACTGTTGTGACTGTTGTGGCTCCTGTGGTTACCGGCTGCCGTGGTGGCTGTTGCTGCTGTTGCTGCTGTGGCTGTTGTGGCTGTTGTGGCTGTTGTGCTGCTGTGGCTGTTGTGGCTGTTGTGCTGCTGTTGCTGCTGTTGCTGCTGTGGCTGTTGTGGCTGTTGTGGCTGTTGTGCTGGTGACACTGCCGGTGGTGCGTGGCCACCAGTGTTAATGTCTGCCGGTGTGTGTGGCCACCAGTGTTAATGTCTGCCGGTGGTGCGTGGCCACCAGTGTTAATGTCTGCCGGTGGTGCGTGGCCACCAGTGTTAATGTCTGCCGGTGGTGCGTGGCCACCAGTGTTAATGTCTGCCGGTGGTGCGTGGCCACCAGTGTTAATGTCTGCCGGTGGTGCGTGACCACCAGTGTTAATGTCTGCCGGTGGTGCTTGGCCACCAGTGTTAATGTCTGCCGGTGGTGCGTGGCCACCAGTGTTAATGTCTGCCGGTGTGTGTGTCGTTGCAGGACGGGCGGTCTGCACTGTCAGCGCGTGTTTCAGGTGGATCAGCCCATGACGTGCATCGTGCTGCACCCCAACCAGGTGGAGCTGTTCATCGGCGACCAGACGGGCACCATCCACCAGTGGGACCTGCGCTCCGACCAGCACTCCAAACTGGTACGTGCATTCGTCCTCCAGCCAGCACACCAAGGTGGTGCGTACCTGGTACGTGCCTTCATCCTCCAGCCGGCACACCAAGCTGGCATGTACCTGGTACGTGCCTTCATCCTGCAGCCGGTACACCTGGCATGTACCCGGTACGTGCCTTCATCCTCCAGCCGGCACACCCGGCATGTACCCGCGCTTCCCTTCCACCACGCCAGACTCCGATCGACATATGTGTCATCTAGCAGACATCATGTCATCTAGCAGACATCATGTCATCTAGCAGACATCATGTCATCCAGCACACACCGCGTTAATTTCTTCTTTTTATTCTGATTGGCTTTGTGCTTTACCCGCACTCCTTGACATTGCTTGTGTGGAATTTTCGTTGTAACTGCTGAAGCACTTCCAGTATGTTAGCTATCGTCGCAATAAAGCCCAAGCGGCTGACGCGCCCCAACATCTCAACTTCACACGCATGGCGGCAGAGTGGTGCCCGACGCCCACGCTCTGTGCTGTCACCGCTCCGTTGCTACTCTCGTACACAAGATTGGCACTTGGCTGCAGGTGATTGGATTTTACGCGTGTACAGATGCTGGATATTCGCGCATGCACGCTTCGCCTGTGTGATTAGCATGATTACATATTTTGTGAAAGGTGGAATTCAAAGCAGCCGGGCATTTTTAGCATCACTTTTTGCGTGTCTAGTCCCTGACGATAATACACTGCGCAACATTTTGGTGTGAAAAATAAAGTCTATAAAATTGCATGGAGTCTAGTGCAAACCAGGAACATTCCGGCCGGGTGTTGAGTGGTGAACGACTGATGGCCAACAGACTCCGAGAGTGTATGGCTGCTGCGTCCGAAAAGCATATTGCTACTCGAGCCAAGGAAAGCCTGTCCGAATCCTACTGATATACAGACTAATGTGCGGGTCGCGTGCCCCTGCTGGTAGGAGCAGCTATTTATTATCGTCCTCGTCATTGTGCGAAGTAGTTATGCTCGCTTGCGAACTCGCGGAACTTCCATGGCAAGTTACAGAATGCGGGGAGATGGAGTCATTCTGGTGGTGCACGAAGTGCCTGTGAATGAGTGGTGTTGCACTCTGTTCCATCTGTAATATGGAATAGTTTCTGCGCATTCAAATGGCTTGATGTCCATCAATGAGCGGTCTGGGCGCACTCACTCGTTAGACCCTGAAAATTATAAATGGCGTATTGCCAGACCACTACCAGACGCATTCAAGTCGAGCTGAGTTTGTCAATGGAACCCACAGTGTAGTGGTGAGATTATATTTTCGTCCATTCAATATGTTCATCATACCGACGTTGAATTGCAGCTGAGAAGTGGCCTGCTATGGCTTTGGCCGGAAATACCCTATTTATGCCAGTTTTTCTTAATGGTAGCAGGCCTATTTGAGCTGTTGATTACTCTTGGGTGCGCGGGCCGACGTCAGTTGTTGATTATTCTGCGGAGTGTTGACCGACGTCAGCTGTTGAGTACTCCGCAGAGTGTTGACCATCGTCAGCTGTTTATTTTTCTGCGGAGTGTTGAGCGCCGTCATCTGTTTATTATTCTGCGGAATGTTGACCGACGTCAGCTGTTGATCACTCTGCGGTAAGCTGGCAGCCGCACACCGCTTGTTTACTTCAAGCTCGATGTGGCAGTTCTAGTTATGAGCGTAACGCGTTGTGTTCATTGGAGTAAAACTATTGCGTATTATGATGTCGCAGTGAATCATCGATCCACCTGAACAGTCGTCTTTCATCTTCTTTGTTCTCCTAATTTCCATTTCCATTCGTGAGTCATTAATCTGTTTGCTGCTGATAAGCACGTCCTGTACCGTAATTAAGCCTTGCCATTTATATTTTCCAATGATTCAATGTTCACTTTAGAGTCCTGACTCCCCCGGGGAAGTATCTCTGATTGGCAATTCACGCAAAAGATTAGCACCTATTAAGTGTCTGTCCGGGAGATCAACACCCGACCTTCGGCACCTGTCTTGGGAGATTAACACTCGACCCTCGACACTTGCCCGGAATATCCACGCCCGACCCCCGGCACCTGTCCGGGAGATGCACGTTTGACCATCGGCACCTCTCCGGGAGATCAACACCCAACCCTCGTTGCCATTCCCTGAAATCCACACTCCACCCTCGGTGCATGTCCCTGAGATCCACACGCGGTCCTCGGCGCCTGTCCGGGGAATCAAGAGCCGACCCTCTGCACCTGTACGGGAGATCAACACCCGACCCTCGGCACCTGTCTGATCAAACCCGACCCTCGACACCTGTCCTGAGGATTTACACTGGACCCTCGGCATCATACCCGGGAAATCCACACCCGACCCTCGCCGTTCCCTGAGATCCATACTCCATTCTCGGCGCATGTCCCTTAGATCCACAACCGATCCTCGGCACCTGCCCGGAAGATTCACACCCGAGCTTTGGTACCTCTCCGTGAGATTTACACGGCCGACCATCGGCTGTGCATATCACCTCAGGCGACGTGATAGACGTGGAAAATCAGTCAGTCCCTTAGCGAGGCGCTCGTGTTGTGTGACGTGATCCTCCACACTCGGCTCTGTGCTGGCGCTGCTGCCGACCTCCACACATGTCGGCCCAGGACAGCCTGGATACGCTGACCAACTTCACGGCCGACCTCCACACATGTCAGCCCAAGACAGCCTTGATACGCCGACCAACTTCACGGCCGACCTCCACACATGTCAGCCCAAGACAGCCTGGATACGCCGACCAACTTCACGGCCGACCTCCACACATGTCGGCCCAAGACAGCCTGGATACGCCGACCAACTTCACGGCCGACCTCCACACATGTCAGCCCAGGACAGCCTTGATACGCCGACCAACTTCACGGTCGACCTCCACACATGTCAGCCCAGGACAGCCTGGATACGCCGACCAACTTCACCGCCGACCTTCACACATGTCGGCCCAGGACAGCCTTGATACGCCGACCAACTTCACCGCCGACCTTCACACATGTCGGCCCAGGACAGCCTGGATACGCCGACCAACTTCACTGCCGACCTTCACACATGTCGGCCCAAGACAGCCTTCATACGCCGACCAACTTCACGGCCGACCTTCACACATGTCGGCCCAGGACAGCCTGGATACGCCGACCAACTTCACCGCCGACCTTCACACATGTCGGCCCAGGACAGCCTGGATACGCCGACCAACTTCACGGCCGACCTTCACACATGTCGGCCCAGGACAGCCTGGATACGCCGACCAACTTCACGGCCGACCTTCACACATGTCGGCCCAGGACAGCCTGGATATGCCGACCAACTTCACCGCCGACCTTCACACATGTCGGCCCAGGACAGCCTGGATACGCCGACCAACTTCACGGCCGACCTCCACACATGTCAGCCCAGGACAGCCTGGATACGCCGACCAACTTCACGGCCAACCTTCACACATGTCGGCGCAATACAACCTGGACACGCCAACCAACTTCACGGTCAGCGCAAGCGCATCCCGTACAGCAATATAATGTATCACGATCTGATATCTTATCGGAAGGTGACCTTGGGCTGGGAATGGCCATCTTGTTGTAAGACTGTGAAGCTGGCAAGCTTTTTACCACATCGCCGTTCGTGGTATCACCCACATCGCTGCTGATGGTATTGATTAGTGTCCTACGTGCTAGGTATAATTGTCCGGTCGTGTATGCTTCCGCGCGTGGGCTGGCGCGTCTCGGCAGTATCCAAGCCAGCACGATTGTAGGCTTTAGGGCGGCACCCCAGTCGTTGTTGGGGTACATATTTGCTGAGGAATCCCTGAAGAAAAGAGAATCCTGGCAGGAAAGTAAAACATGAATAAAATGCAAGGACGGCTTATCCTTTAAAAAAATCACGCTCTATAGTGTCATGGACAACTCTGCCGGAGGGCAGTCTACCAACGAGGTGGGGATGTCTCCTACAAATGATATTACTATGGCGCCACCCGTCCCCGCCCCGGATAAATCCTGAATTTTAACTATGGGTTGCGAATGTTGTATTTTTTGGAAGATGGTTCATGTTATTTACGTTGTTTGACGCCTACCAATAATGCATTCCAAGATAGAGTTCGACAACAGCGACAATGAATAGATGCGAATCGTTCGGCGCCGCATTACAGTTGGAACCAATAGAGAAAAGCAGAATGCAGCTTTGTAAAGCTTAAAATGCGTTTAAGATAAAGTTAAATATATACTTAAAACGTATAGATATTGCCAAGCCTTTGATAGCCATTCACCGCTTTAGCTCTGGCGCACCCTTCCCTCTAACAATAATTCCTGTTATGAAATGGTAAAGGTCATATTTTAAATGCCTCCATTCATGGGCGGATCCAAAAGCATGGCTTGGGGATTGGGCAGTCTACAAATCCGATTTGAGAAATATTACTCAGATTTTAACAGCTAAAGTTATTTGGGCCTGTTTAATACATTATGTAAGTGACAAAATCTGGCTAGATTTCTAGAAACTGTCATTTTAACCCAAAATATCGGCAAAACCGGCCATTTGGGGGAGGGCGGCATGGCCTCTTAACCGTGGATCCGCAAATCCCTCCAATCACTTTTAGGAGATGCACGTCATCTGCAGTAATCCACTTCCTGGTCGAAAACTTCTGCCCTGTACATGCAAGTGATATGCGCAATTGCACCCGAAGAAGATTTATATCGACGTGCCCTCGAAGCCGAATAAGCAACTAACCATGCTATTTGAAGATCAAAACTGTTCAACTCCGATTTACAGTTGAGATAACACGCTAAAATATTAGGTTTGAATTTGTATGAAGTTGATATGAATTTGAGTTCGTTTTCGTAGCACTGCGGCGCAATTTCTGGCACGCTGCCGTGGTTTCTCGGTTTAAATATGGTCCAGTGATGAGATAAAAACAAATTTAGCAGCTCAGATTTAATTTGGATAAGTTTGTGGCTTTAGACTGAATTGGACATGTGCATTGCGATTCGACCGATTTGAATTTCATGACTGATTACATGGCAATTTTGATTAATTGTGATTCCACCTTGACCCATTTGTGTTCGAACTTGAATTATCTTCTTTTCAATTCTACTTGCAAGCTGAACTTAATTTAAGTTGAACGTTGGGTTTGAATGCCACGCATTTAAGCTGAGTTTTTGTTTTAATTTAACAGTAAACGGTATAGTTCAACGCTTTCGTGGCCTCTGACGTCATTATTAGGTTAACGCCATTTTTTCAAGCAGGTGTCATTCAGCCAGATTGTATGCTTTTATTCACCATGCAATAGCTAAAACTGATGCCATGCCTCTCACTGATTTGTTTTTGGTAATTTTATTGTGCGGTTTGCTGGCATATTTGTGTTCAAAAATGCATAATTGATGTGAACATAGTCGATATCTTTTACATTTAGCGTATGCATACACACCCCCACACCCCAATACACCCCACACACATCCCCCCCCCCCCACACACACACACACACCCACACGCACACGCACACGCACGCGCGCGCGCACGCGCACACGCACACGCACACGCACACGCACACGCACACCCACACCCACACCCACACCCACACCCACACCCACACCCACACCCACACCCACACCCACACCCACACGCACACGCACACGCACACGCACACGCATACACACACACACACACCCGCGCACACACACTCACACACTCGCACTCACACGCACTCGCACTCACGCACTCGCACTCGCACTCGCACTCGCACTCGCACTCGCACTCGCACTCACGCACTCGCACTCGCATTCACGCACTAACGCACTCGCATTCACGCACTCGCACTCACGCACTCGCACTCACGCACTCGCACTCACGCACTCGCACTCACGCACTCGCACTCACGCACTCGCACTCACGCACTCGCACTCACGCACTCGCACTCACGCACTCGCACTCACGCACTCGCACTCACGCACTCGCACTCACGCACTCGCACTCACGCACTCATGCATTCATGCATTCATGCATTCATGCATTCATGCACTCATGCATTCATGCATTCATGCACTCATGCATTCATGCACTCATGCATTCATGCACTCATGCATTCATGCACTCATGCATTCATGCACTCATGCATTCATGCACTCATGCATTCATGCACTCATGCATTCATGCACTCATGCATTCATGCACTCATGCATTCATGCACTCATGCATTCATGCACTCATGCATTCATGCACTCATGCATTCATGCACTCATGCATTCATGCACTCATGCATTCATGCACTCATGCATTCATGCACTCATGCATTCTGGGCGCTAAATGATCTACTACCATGATCGATGATGCCCTAAAACCCTAATCACACACACACACTCATGCACTCCTGCGCTCACGCATGCACGCATGCACGCACGCTCGCACGCATGCACGCACGCACGCACGCACGCACGCACGCACGCAGACACGAACACAGGCTCGCACGCTCGCACGCTCGCACGCACGCACGCACGCACGCAGACACGAACACAGGCTCGCACGCTCGCACGCTCGCACGCATGCACGCACGCACGCACGCACGCACGCAGACACGAACACAGGCTCGCACGCTCGCGCTATTATCCTGTCTCACACGGCGCAACTTCCTTCGATAGGTGCAACGCGATGCGTCTTATTATTTTTTTTTTTTTGCTAATTTTATTGTGCGGTTTGCTGACAGATATCTTTGTTCTAAAATATTTAATTATATGCATGAAGTCGCTCGGTCAACACAAGCGAAACTATTCCAGTTAATTTCAGACGTGTTTGTTTTCGTGGCACTGCAGCGTATTTCTGGCACGCTACCGTGGCTTCTTGGCTAATATATGGTCCAATGATTAGAAGAAAAAAACATCAGCAGCGACAGAGTGCCATCCGCCAGATATGAGTTACGTTAATGAAAACGTTGCGTTTAACCGGCTGATGTTGCATCCGGCGTCAAACAAGCAAGAGAGAAAATGCGAGAGGCACCGAGAAACAATGAACTTGGTGTAAAGGGTTGGAAAATGCATTACGTACAGGTAGACATACGGACATACAATGCATTCATAGCACACGATAGAACGTTTGAAGAGTGGCCAACATCATAGTTTCTGGACAGGCTCTGCTGACCATCTGCGACTTGAAGACGAAGCGGAGGCCCGGCGGCCAGGGCGAGCCGTGGTCGTCCGAGCCAGGCCCTGAATGTGGAGGTGCATGTTGAAGTTAGAGTTTGGGAAAAAATCTGAAAGAATAAAAGTCAAGCCACTTGGAAAACTCGAAGGTAACAGCCAAACGCAATCTATGGGAAACCGTCCGTTTTTTTCCCACCTGGATCAATCCCAGACCCCTATATGTGTGTTATGCAACAGCGGAGAGGGTCACTCGGAGAGTATGATAGCGTTGTTTGACTTCAGGTGACTTGTTTTTGTTTTGTTCTATGTGAACAGACGAATAGTAGTTCGAAGGGGGCTCCCGACGAGGCACCACCTTTCCATGGTGATGGTGGTGGTGGTGGTGTGGGGGGGGGATGATTGCGTGCCCAAATGATCCGGCTCCCTTATTACCGGTGAGGTGTCATATGAAGAGTGCCGCACTCGTCCTTCCATCCATACGCTCCCCTTCAGATGCCCAAACCATCTCAGCATCCATGTCCTCCACCTGGCCTGCAACATCAACTATCCTTACCATGGGCAGGTAAGACAACTTCCCTGGTCCTGCTCTCCAGCTCAGTTGTATCGTTGTAGCCGCGCCCCCTCGGCCCGTCCCCTGGGGTTGACGGGGTCCTGGAGGCTGGAGTTTTCCTGTTTTCCTGGAGTTTTCCTGGAGTTTTCCCGTCGCGCGGTGCTAGTTGTGACGGGGGATCGACACGCCTCCTTGGTCCTGATATCCCGGGGGAGGGGGGGGCGTAGGGCCCCATACGGGTGAACTGGCTGGTCGCCTCGGGCTGGGGACCTGGGATTATTCCCAGTGCCTCCCGGCCCGGCCAACTGGGGTCTCAAGGGGTGGGCGGTGCTGAATCCCGGTTGGGGTTGTGAGTCTCTCCCGGCCGGGCGAAGGCGCTGCTTGCCCCGTATAGCTCTTCGGGCGCCTGGTGTCCTCCCCTCCGTGGGACACAGGCGTCCCCAGGTAGGGCCCTTATGAGGTCGGGCGCTACGAGGAGCCGGAATAATAACATATGACATCACGAACAACAACAAGAACACCCATGGTTTCCCTCGTGAAGGCCAGACCAAACCCTATACACGCCGAGATCGGAGTTCCCGTACGGAAGGTACCCCTGCACCACTTGTACTAGTGTTCCGAGGAACTAACAAGAGCTTTACATCCCTGTCCCGATTCCAGAGGAGGCTGCGACAGGTTTGGCAACATTATAAGATGCGATAAGTTGAAGGATGGTGCACTGAAGGTGGAGTTTTCAGAAGCAGGACAGGCGGCTATGACGCTCAAATCATTTGAGTTTGTGTATGGGGTGAAGAGAGACGGAAACAAGAGAACGAAACTATTGCAATTGCCGTGGAGCCACACCAAACAAAAAGCCTCTTGCAGGAAGTGATAAAATGCTGCGATCTGAGATCGAGAGGACGAGATCGTTGAAGGACTATCAAAGTTCGGTGTCATCGCGGCGAGAAAAATGGAAGTTAAGAGACCCACAGACTTCATTCCGACCAACATTATTTTGACGTTTAATAGCACAGACCTACCTCCATACATCAGGGTAGGCTACGTAAGCGTAAAAGTAAGACAGTTCTTCCCGAACCCCATGCTCTGCTTCAAATTCCAGAACTTCGGACACACCACCCACTACTGTCGAAACCTCCTAATAGGCGGCAAATGCGCATCCCATGAGCACCTTGTGAGGACTGAACTTGCGGAAGCCTATTTTGTATCAACACTGTGGTGATGGGCAGGATCCACATGCATCTTACGACCGTACATGTCCAGACTACATCAAATAAAGAGAGATTATGTCAATTAAGCACACCAACAAAGTAATCTTTAGATTGATTGATTGATTGATTATTTGGGCTTAAGGGCGCGTCAACTGCTACTGGTTATGTAGCGCCCAAAAGTAACCTTTAGAGAAGCTAGATATATATATATATATATATATATATATATATATATATATATATATATATATATATATGAAAGGTCGCATCCCAGGGTGTCGTATGCTTCAAAAGCTAATAGTGCAATTCCGCTCCCGCAACATGTACAGCCCGACAGGGTCTCTGATCTGATTACGCACTTAATAGCCCTTTTCCGATAATCTGGAGTACCACTTGCGATGCCAGCGAGGCAGGGACAGACACCACAAAAACAATCGCTGAAACCACGGAAGCGACACTCACAAGTCAATGCACAGATAAGCCATCAGAGGCCACGTCCAGATCATCTTCAGGTGGGGAGTGGATTGCAGCCGGCCGGTCTAAGAGGCCTGCTCGGTCCCCTCCACCTAGTTCCAGCCCATCCCTGTCTATTACATCGCCCATCTTGAAATCCCCGCCTCCCACTTCCCGTCCGTCATCCAGCCTCCCCTCCCCTCCCACATTCCCCACGAACATCCAGAAATATCCTATCCACCTCCTCCCTCCCTGAATCCTCTCCCATTCCCACAACCAGGCCCCGCTGTCGCCCACGATCTCTGCTTACATACCTGCGTCGCTGTCCAGAAATACCCGACCAATACGCATACCAGGCGTTAACTTGCAATACCAAGAAGCCGAAATACGTGCAGGTGAAGCGCAACGAGCACGGCTCGTTCAAATGGAAAAGGCCCAGGCTAAGGTAGACGAGCTGGACGAGCGAGCCCATCCACCCGCTCGTTGCCAGGTATCCCCATGTGGCCAGGGAACCAGAGCAGTCTTAGTTACAGGTCAGGCAGACATACATATAGACTTGTATTGAGGTGGTCCACAACTGACTTGTGGCTATTATGACCTCGCGTTAATTACATAAAACAGCACAGCACAAAAGATGAAAACAGTTAAACTGGTGGTCAAGCATGTCGTGATAAATTGATAAAAAATATACAGCAGTGCGGGCAACAGATCAGTCCTGCACTGGCGGCACGTTAAACAAGTGCCGCCGTAGATGGGGAACGAAGATCGGTACGGGGAGTTGCATTAGCCCTGGTGTCAGCGAGTTGTACATAAGTGGTGCTCTGGCGCTAAATCGTCTCTTCCGCATCTCAGTGCGGGACCGGGGAACATGCAAGTGATGGCCCTGACAGGTGGTGCGGTCACGAACCTGATGGCAAACGTGATGGTCATGGTAGAGTTGACGGGTAATGTGGAGCATGGTGTTGTGTATGGCTGCGAGGGCGCCAATGGATTAGCGTGAGTCAGCGCAGATGATGTTGGGTGTGGTGGTGTTGATTCTCCTTAGCTTCTCGATTGATTTTCAGACTGATTCTCCACTGTTTCGTATCAGGGGATGCATGTAGTACACAGTGAAAGACCAGCTGTTTCTCTTCAGGATGAAGCTGACCATGTGTATCGAAGCGAACTGAAGCCATCCATTATGTGTAAGAAATGTGGCCTGCTGCGTTTGCCGTCAGATTCCCGAGCCGGACTCGGCGTTTCAGCACATCGACATCGACAGTAACGGCGAGCTAATGGCGGCAATCAATACAAACGGCAACTGCTACGTCTGGTCGTTAAGTGAGTGGCGTAGTAACTTGCATTAAGTATTAACTTGCGCTGTATCCGATCCGGGGAGCGCATGCGAACGGAAGTCACTCCACGTTGCCGGTATTCGGGTGCATTGGCGAGCCGATAGTAGCCGTGTTCCTCGTCTTAAATTTTAGGTTCCTATAGAGTGCAAATCTGAGGAAAATGTTTTGTTGCAAAAAGTCGATGCATGCTTCTTCCCTTGATAAACATGACCTGCCAGTTCAATATTACATTGTTGAAATAGCAAACTGATTGCGTGTACCGTGGCCGGTGCCTCTCAAAACGATCGTCAATACTGAAGCCGGATTTTCAAATTAGAAGGCGGATTATATTCTGACTCCCTCGCTTGACTAAGGTGGTACTGCTTCTTTGCAGCATCTTGCCGCAGTATGATGCGTACGCGACAATATTCGTGTGTATATACGACACTTTACTTCTAGCGAGCAGCACCGAAAAACTATCCGAAATCACCAACAAATGAGCATTCATGGATAACGAAGGGCGACGGATTTGATTTCAAGCGGTACCACCATTACCACGATTTCTACTAGATCGGGGTCGTCATCTTATAGACTTTCTGCTAGACCGGTGGCGTCATCTTAAATACTTTCTGCTAGACCGGGGACGTCATCTTAGAGACCTGTCCGGTATTTCTAAGAAAGCAGCTTCAGTGTGCAGTTTTGTGGGCTGTGTTCGCCATGATGCGATTTGGGCCGAGAACATCCCACCACTAAGACCGCGCTCCCCAAGGCGTGGGCTGGAAGTAGGTGGCTGCTGTTCATGGCGGGCCCATAATCATCCAGTTCGGCGGTTATCGATGGCTCTTCTACTCTTGTGTGTCTGGGTCTGGGGATTGAACGGACTCTCCTGCCTCGAGTGTGCGCATGGCGGACGACTTGCTCTGTGTCTCCCCCGAAAGGTTGTAGCCGTTGTACTCTTCTGTGTGTGTGTGGGGGGGGGGGGTGACGACTGCTGCCGTTATGCCTGAAGGGAACAGTGATTGTTGTTCTGTCTGTGGATGATTATGGTTCCTGCTCTGTTTGCGGCGGCGTGGGGGGGGGGACTGTGACTGCTGCCCTCTTGTCTACTGTGGATGTGGCTTCTACTGTTCAGTTTGTCGGGAGCGTAGCTGCCACTTACTTCTGCGTGATTATTTGGTTACTGTTCTAACTATTATATTCTAATTGCTTTTGGGAGTTGAGGTTTGTGGCTGGCTATCTCCTGTCCGCGGGTGAACTACAGTTGCTACTTGCAGATGATTGCGACTACGGCTCTCCCGTCTGTGATAACTGCGACTGCTTCTTTCGTGTCCAGAGTGGACAGGGCGGCTGCTACGTTCCTGTTTGTGCGGAGGTGCAGAGGTGCGGGTGGGGAGTCTGGGGTGACCCATGATCATTGTCACACATCGGCCGCTCTGCCTGCTGTGGTGCTGTGGGTGGTGGGTGGGTGGAGTACGCTGATGGGTGGTGGGTGGGTGGAGTGGGCGACTCATGACCCAGACCACGTCGGCCGCTCCACGTGCTGTGGTGCTGTGGGTGGGTGGGTAGGGTGGAGTGGGCGACTCATGACCCCACCCCATACCATGTCGGCCGTTCTCCCTGCTGTGGTGCTGTGGTGCTGTGGGTGGGTGGAGTGGGTGGAGCGGGCGACTCATGACCCAGACCACGTCGGCCGCTCCACGTGCTGTGGTGCTGTGGGTGGGTGGGTAGGTGGAGTGGGCGACTCATGACCCCATACCATGTCGGCCGTTCTCCCTGCTGTGGTGCTGATGGATGGGTGGGTGGGCGAAGTGGACGACTCATGACCCCACCCCATACCATGTCGGCCGTTCTCCCTGCTGTGATGCTGATGGGCGGGTGGGTGGAGTGGGTGGAGTGGGCGACTCATGACCCAGACCACGTCGGCCGCTCCACGTGCTGTGGTGCTGTGGGTGGGTGGGTGGGTGGAGTGGGCGACTCATGACCCCATACCATGTCGGCCGTTCTCCCTGCGGGTGGGTGGGTGGGTGGTGGGCGACTCATGACCCGACCACGTCGGCCGCTCCACGCTGTGGTGCTGTGGTGGTGGGTGGTCCGACCACCATGGCCTCTGCTGTGGTGCTGTGGGTGGGTGGGTGGGTGGGTGGGCGACTCATGACCCCCATTCGGCCGTTTCTGTCTTGGCGGGTGGGTGGGTGATGGCGACTCATGCATACAGTCGGCCGTTCTCCCTGCTGTGATGCTGATGGGCGGGTGGGTGGAGTGGGTGGAGTGGGCGACTCATGACCCAGACCACGTCGACCGCTCTGCCTGCTGCAGCACGGTGAGTTACCACCCTCAGGAAACCCGCCACCCGGAAAGTGGTAGTGGTGTGGCTGCCGACGGTGGCTATCACCGCACCATCGTCTGCAGCTCGACCCGGCGGCAGTTACGGTGCTAGCCTGTCGTCATCTGCACCTGGAGCACCGCTAACTACCATGCCATGGCGGTAGTAACCATAGTAACCATACCGCAGCTGGAGTCTAGCTGGCAGCAGTGTGATTACTGCTTAGCCAGCCGAGCTATACCGAGCCTGTCCATCCGCTGGGCACGGTCGGGTTCCGTAATAAATATATAGAAAATGGTAAGCGGGGAACTTGTCAAAGATATATAAACTCAGCAGATAGATGCAAGTGTGGCGAATGCGTGTGATTTTGCAATAATTTCCAATGACACACTTATGCCCATTTAGCATGTGAGACCTTCCGGTAGTATGCGTTCATCACTCCCTAGGTGCGCGCCTGGTCGAGTGACACATGTCACCGCTGTTGCAGCGGAAGGTCTCACAGACCAGTCACCGGCGGACATCACGCCGAAGCGGAAGATCGAAGCGCACAAGCACTACGGTCTGAAGGCGCGCTTCTCGCCAGATGGAGGGTGAGTACTAGCGAGCACGGTGTGGTGGCGATGTGCGCTCGCGAGCACGCCCTGACAGCGCGCCCTGACAGCATGCCCTGACAGCGCGCCCTGGCAGCATGCCCTGACAGCATGCCCTGATAGCATGCCCTGATAGCATGCCCTGATAGCACGCCGTTCACGAGAAACACAGACCGTACCACCGGAGTGTCAGATACACCTGCGTCACCACACAACACGGACCGTACCACTGAGGTGTCAGATATGCCTGCGTCACCACACAACACGGACCGTACCACTGCAGCGTCGGATACACCTGCTGCATTACACAGCACTTGCTGACACCACCACTATCCTAGCTCAAAACTCTCCTTGGCATGTTCATGAGCACGTTCATGTCTACATTGCTGAACCTTTAAGCTCCCACTCACGGTCCGATGCCAATTTGAATAATCCAACATCCAGGGATTTGCCTTCTTCCATAAGGCTTAGGAGCGCTCGTGAAAGGTGTTCGGGCAAGTACCATCTGTGTCCCTCAGGGGCAAAAATGGTGAGCATCGCGAGAAGTAGAGGAGGGAATGAACCCCTTGCCCCTGCCCACATGTTTCAACACCTACGCCTCACCTGTTACCAAGAATACCAGTCGGGGGACGAGTGGTCTAGGGGTAAGTTGCTCGTTTCACAATCGAACGGTTGTGTGTTCGTGTTTCACCTGTCGCTACTCTTCGCCCGCGACCAATCGGCGTGAGAGATTGGCGACGCTACATGGCTGAACGGTCGATGTGTCGTAAAACCGATCGATTCACGGGACTGGTGTCGGTTCACGGGACTGGTGTCGGTGCATGGGACTGGTGTCGGTGCACGGGACTGGTGTCGGTGCATGGGACTGGTGTCAGTGCACGGGACTGGTGTCGGTTCACGGGACTGGTGTCGGTGCACGGGACTGGTGTCAGTGCACGGGACTGGTGTCGGTACACGGGACTGGTGTCGGTACACGGGACTGGTGTCGGTTCACGGGACTGGTGTCGGTGCACGGGACTGGTGTCGGTGTACGGGACTGGTGTCGGTGCACGGGACTGGTGTCGGTACACGGGACGGGACGGTTCGGGCACGCCACGCGCCGAGGAGCGGACCCAGATCCACGCCAGGCGGTTCTCGTGGGATGTACTCGGAAGGATCAGTACCAGCTCAGCTTGATCGGATATCGTATGAGTAGGAACCGGGGGAGGGCAGCGGCTCCCTGACTTTGGACGAGTTCAATATTGCTCATATGAGCGTTGCACTTAAATAATCGGCTTAAACGGCTTTCGCCACCCCTCCTGAACTTTGGGACAGTTCCTGCGCCTCTGTTAGATGCTAACCACAGGTGACTGGTTCGAAAGGCAGGCTCCCACCGTTTAAGATTGGTGAATTCTTACCAGAGTCGTTCGACTGCGAAATTTGTTCTGCTTAGATGTTAATTGCACCAATCCATCAGCTGTGATGCACTGTCCATATCTCTGGAGCATTTTGGGAACAGCCGTTGTCAGGAGGGAAGAATGTGACCCATTTATCCAGAAATTAAATGTCACAGAATCAACTTGGCCGCCTTCCCTTCAACAGATATTAATGGATGGTATGTACTAGCTTGTCTCACGTCGGCATGTTCCAAATGTTCTCTATAGGTTTAAGCACAAAGTAGCATTACTGTTGTAGTTGCCTGGTCGATACAATGGTTTAAAAGGTACCGTTCAGCACCGAATGTCTATGAACTATCCGAACAGTCGGCATGCAAAATAATAAAATATTAATCATCTTTATGGTCTTTACCAGAGCTATGCTGTTCAATAACAAGCTCATATAGCCCTCGAGAACCCCGAATCTGCTGTGTTTTAGAAAGTGCAAAAAGAAAGATACCGAAATTCACTGTATGGTGTTGGATGGAAAGAGCGTGCCGCGAAATGATCTGTCAAACCCCGAAGCAGTCCAAGCGCTGCCCGTAAGGCGTGTTGTCATTGCTAGTTGAACTATAAATGTGCTGAACATATATTCAGCAATCTTCCTCGCCATAATTTGTCATTTTTAGGACGAGGTTAATTGTATTCTCCCGAAATCTATCTTCTCAAATTGCTTGAAGAGAGAATGATGACAAAACCTTGATGGCGGAAGTGCCCACTGAAGCCTTCGGTATACATGGCCGTCCATTAGAGTGGTAAGGAAATATTGGCAGACATTGCACTATGGTTTCGTTTGATCGTCGCTGCTGGATATTTCATGCAGACACGAGAAACCGCTACGTCACAAACGACACTATTATACCTGGGTGACGCTATGCTTTGCATTACACAGTGATGAGCATTGAAAAATGGCTGCGCCCTTGGCTAAGAAACGAGCGTGCTGTCAGTTGCCACGTTTGTCGTCTCTTAGATTCACAAAGTGCCAGCTGACTCTCACACCCGGGATCCAAATGCAGGCGCATGCACCAAGCGGAACACGTGTTCCCAGGGATGAGAAGCCAGGCTGGTGAACGGTACGCGCCGAGCGTCACCGCCCGACAGTCTCCCGACCGACCCCGAACCGTGCCGAGCGTCATTGTCCGACAGTCTCCCGACAGTCTCTCGACCGACCCCGAACCGTGCCGGGCGTCACCGCCCGACAGTCTCCCGACCGACCCCGAACCGTGCCGAGCGTCACCGTCCGACAGTCTCCCGACCGACCCCGAACCGTGCCGAGCGTCATTGTCCGACAGTCTCCCGACCGACCCCGAACCGTGCCGGGCGTCACCGCCCGACAGTCTCCCGACCGACCCCGAACCGTGCCGAGCGTCACCGCCCGACAGTCTCCCGACCGACCCCGAACCGTGCCGAGCGTCACCGTCCGACAGTCTCCCGACCGACCCCGAACCGTGCCGAGCGTCACCGCCCGACAGTCTCCCGACCGACCCCGAACCGTGCCGAGCGTCACCGTCCGACAGTCTCCCGACCGACCCCGAACCGTGCCGGGCGTCACTGCCCAACAGTCTCCCGACCGACCCCGAACCGTGCCGAGCGTCACCGTCCGGCAGTCTCCCGACCGACCCCGAACCGTGCCGAGCGTCACCGCCCGACAGTCTCCCGACCGACCCCGAACCGTGCCGAGCGTCATTGTCCGACAGTCTCCCGACAGTCTCCCGACCGACCCCGAGCCGTGCCGAGCGTCACCGCCCGACAGTCTCCCGACCGACCCCGAACCGTGCCGAGCGTCACCGCCCGACAGTCTCCCGACCGACCCCGAACCGTGCCGAGCGTCACTGCCCAACAGTCTCCCGACCGACCCCGAACCGTGCCGAGCGTCACCGCCCGACAGTCTCCCGACCGACCCCGAACCGTGCCGAGCGTCACCGCCCGACAGTCTCCCGACCGACCCCGAACCGTGCCGAGCGTCATTGTCCGACAGTCTCCCGACAGTCTCCCGACCGACCCCGAGCCGTGCCGAGCGTCACCGCCCGACAGTCTCCCGACCGACCCCGAACCGTGCCGGGCGTCACCGCCCGACAGTCTCCCGACCGACCCCGAACCGTGCCGAGCGTCACCGCCCGACAGTCTCCCGACCGACCCCGAACCGTGCCGAGCGTCACTGTCCGACAGTCTCCCGACCGACCCCGAACCGTGCCGGGTGTCACTGTCCGACAGTCTCCCGACCGACCCCGAACCGTGCCGGGCGTCACTGCCCAACAGTCTCCCGACCGACCCCGAACCGTGCCGAGCGTCATTGTCCGACAGTCTCCCGACCGACCCCGAACCGTGCCGAGCGTCACTGTCCGACAGTCTCCCGACCGACCCCGAACCGTGCCGGGTGTCACTGTCCGACAGTCTCCCGACCGACCCCGAACCGTGCCGGGTGTCACTGTCCGACAGTCTCCCGACCGACCCCGAACCGTGCCGAGCGTCATTGTCCGACAGTCTCCCGACAGTCTCCCGACAGACCCCGAACCGTGCCGGGCGTCACTGCCCGACAGTCTCCCGACAGTCTCCCGACCGACCCCGAGCCGTGCCGAGCGTCACCGCCCGACAGTCTCCCGACCGACCCCGAACCGTGCCGGGCGTCACCGCCCGACAGTCTCCCAACCGACCCCGAACCGTGCCGAGCGTCACCGCCCGACAGTCTCCCGACCGACCCCGAACCGTGCCGAGCGTCACTGTCCGACAGTCTCCCGACCGACCCCGAACCGTGCCGGGTGGCACTGTCCGACAGTCTCCCGACCGACCCCGAACCGTGCCGAGCGTCACCGTCCGGCAGTCTCCCGACCGACCCCGAACCGTGCCGAGCGTCACCGCCCGACAGTCTCCCGACCGACCCCGAACCATGCCGGGCGTCACTGCCCGACAGTCTCCCGACCGACCCCGAACCGTGCCGATTGTTGCCTACCGACAGTCTGCCGAACAGTACCTGCACTATGAGATGGCGTGGTGACCAAAGTCAACGCCGAAGCGTAATAATTTGAACCGCAATAGACGTCCTCAATGTCGAAAAGAATGTACATAAAGCCGAATATTTCATCACAAGGTCAAAGAAAGGCTGGTGTGCATTGGTCTGGTGCTGCCTCATGATCACCTGGTCTGGTGTCGCCTCATGATCACCTGGGGTGATGCCTCATAATCACCTGATGTGGTGCTGCTTCATGGCCACCTGATGTGGTGCCGCCTCATGGTCACCTGCTCCGATGCCGCCTCATGGTCACCTGTCTTGGTGCCGCCTCGTGGTCACCTGTCCTGGTGCCGCCTCGTGGTCGCCTGTTCTGGTCCCGCCTCATGGGCGCTTGGTCTGGTGGCGTGCCATGGTTATCTGCTCTCCTGCCAACTCACGTACGCTCGTCGCCGCGGTGCCCGACAGCCCAGACAGACGGACAGATCTCGGGTGTGTCGTCCAGACGACCGATGGCCATGGCATCCTTGTCCAACCATCCGCTGGAATACCAAGTGGTGTGATCAGCGGTGCTGCTGATCCCCGCGGTACTCGTAATGCTATACTGCTGACTGGGACATCACAGTGGCTGGAACACCACTACACAGTGTGATATCTCAAGGGAAAAACTGGCCACAAATGCATTTATCGACTATTTTTTATGCCGTATTTCTGGCGCCATTGTATCAGCAAATGATTGTAGCACACGAAGTGACAGTTTTTATGAAAATTCTCGCAAGATTTGATATAGAAATAAATCAATAAACATGGACAACATTATGTGTGGAAAAAAACGACGCACACGTGCACAAGTGTTGTCGCAGTTTGACGATTGATAAAGGTAAGCTGCATTCTGAAAACCTGGACAAGTGAGATATGAAATGATGGCTAGGAACATTCTCATTGCGTTAAGCAATTCAAAAAGGCGTACACCAATTAACAACATGCTATTTGTTGTCAAACAATCAGTAATTGCAATAGTTGTTTAACTTTTTAGTACCTCGAAGTTCCAGTAAAGTTTACAAAAGCGCACAACAGTGCACAGTCAGAGACCAATCCGAATGAAATCAGCGATCCTTTGACTATATGTGCCGCAAGTTTCAGCTGCACCTAGCTGCTCTAACACCGATAGCAGTCAATTGTATCCCGACCGGCCGCGGTGCGGTGCGGTGGCCAGCCCGGGCGCCACGGGGAAGCCCAAGCCGGACGCCGCGACGCGTCGGCTCGCGGGGTGTCTTCACCGGGTAACCTGATCCAGTGGTTGCCATGCCAAAAAGTCCCCTTACTGACGAGACGACTGAGTCGAGATAGGTCACGGCAGGGAAGCTGTCTTTGCCTGTAAGGTTGGGGTCATTGTGGTTGGATTTTGCGTACAGTGAACATGGAGGTGCGCGTAAGCAAATGAACTGGTGGACTTGTTAACCAGTGCAAAAGCGTCTGGGCGTGGGAGCTATTGTGCTCATGTGTTTGATTATAGTTTGCTATAAGTTAGTTTGATCATGGAGAAAATCCCTCAGGGATGCCTTCGAAGCGAGTCGTCAATTGTGGACTTGTCGTCAATTGGCGACCGACTTATCGCCAAAAACTTGAAAGGAAAGTGGGTTAAGTGCATGAGAGCCCTGAACAAATTCAGAAGTCAGTTTGCGACTAATCCTTCGGGAGACGTGGTGTTCTCCGTGTCCCTGAAGCGTAGTGACCACGTCGTGAGTGATGATGAAGCCAAGACCGGCCTTGATGGCGAGACCGTGAAGAGAGCGCGAGGGCGACCAGCTAGAATCTACGATCACCTCACCGCCCGTTCTCAGCGTCGGGGATTCTCAATAGTTACTCAACAGCACAGTTATCTGCAGCTCGTGGAGGTTGCTGGGCAAAGTGCTCGTGCTGAGGGCATGAAGGACGCAGCTTTCGTGTTGCGGCAGGTGGGGTCATCACCGAATCGGCCCAGCAAGATTCACGGGCCTGTCAGAAGCTCTGAAGTGAGCCAACCTGAGTGCATATCTTATCTATCACGGCGGCTGGAACACTAATGCTGATCCACGCGGTACTCGTAATGCCATTCTGCCGGCTGGGATATCACAGTGGCTGGAACACTAATGCTGATCCACGCGGTACTCGTATTGCCATACTGCCAGCTATGATATCACAGTGGCTGGAACACCACTGCTAACCCCCGCGGTACTCGTAATGCCATTCTGCCGACTGGGATATCACGGCGGCTGGAACACTAATGCTGATCCACGCGGTACTCGTATTGCCATACTGCCAGCTATGATATCACAGTGGCTGGAACACCACTGCTAACCCCCGCGGTACTCGTAATGCCATTCTGCCGGCTGGGATATCACAGTGGCTGGAACACTAATGCTGATCCACGCGGTACTCGTATTGCCATACTGCCAGCTATAACATCACAGTGGCTGGAACACCACTGCTAACCCCCGCGGTACTCGTAATGCCATTCTGCCGGCTGGGATATCACAGTGGCTGGAACACTAATGCTGATCCACGCGGTACTCGTATTGCCATACTGCCAGCTATAACATCACAGTGGCTGGAACACCACTGCTAACCCCCGCGGTACTCGTAATGCCATTCTGCCGGCTGGGATATCACAGTGGCTGGAACACTAATGCTGATCCACGCGGTACTCGTATTGCCATACTGCCAGCTATAACATCACAGTGGCTGGAACACCACTGCTAACCCCCGCGGTACTCGTAATGCCATTCTGCCGGCTGGGATATCACAGTGGCTGGAACACTAATGCTGATCCACGCGGTACTCGTAATGCCATTCTGCCGGCTGGGATATCACAGTGGCTGGAACACTAATGTTGATCGCCGCGGCCCGCTCTCAGCTCTGAGCCATTCTTCATCAGCATGAGCCAAAGTCGACTCAGTGGCTCTTTACGTCCGACCCGGCGCCACCATCCATCGGCTCAGGGATCCTTTTCCACGGCTGAGGACATTCTCCGTCTGGCCGAAGTTCAGTCTTTAAAAGCTTGAGTCTCTTCTGTCTCGCAATGAGCCTCCTGTTCGGTTTCGGCCCCATCGGTCCAGGTACCCTTAGTACCGGTCTGGGCCTTCCCTGACGAACTCCTCCCGCTGCTAGGGGTCGTCTCTGTCGGCGTAAGGCCCTCCTTAGCGATCCAGGGCCTCCTCAATCAGGATCCAGCGATCAAGGGCCTCTCTCTATCTTCAACAACTGGGCCCTTTCATCAGGTCAGGGCTCTTGCATAGCTTAGACCTAATCTGTCGGCCCAGGGACCCTTTCTGACGGTCCGAGGTCCGACAACTAAGGCCCTCTGTCTATCGTCTCAGGACCATTTTTTGACGACCCAGGATCTTTTCCGGCAAACCAGAGCTCCCTTTTCAAACTCGGGCCCTGTAATCAAGTCAGGGGCCCTTTCTTCGGCTTGGGCTCCACCAACAGCCCAGCGTCTCTTCATATTGGCTCGGGACCCTCTCCGTCACCTCGTGGTCCCTCCCAACTATCCGGGGCCCCCCTACATCTATCTGGAAGCCCTTTACATTAACCTACACAAGGATCATCAACATTTTCCTAAGAGTTCTCCGTTTACTCGGGGCCCTCTTCATCGGCCCAGGACCCTTTCCGTCAGTCTGGGCCTCTTTCGTCAGTCTGGGATCTCTATACGCCGGCCCAGGGGCCCTTACGGGCACTTGCGGACGTTTCACGGCGGCCGCCTGGAGAGACCCTCCGACCCTCCAGGGGAAGCTGCTGCCCCCTTCGTTCCCCCTTGTCTACGCCATTGGTGTGTACGTGGGAGGGGGATGCAGCCCAAGGAGCCACGTGTGGCGACGGTTGGTCTCAGAGCGTAAACGGCACGGTCTGCCGACGGGCACTGCAACTGCCTGATCAAGTCAATCACACGCCGACGACGGCAGGGTAGGATGTCTGGCGACCGCCACACTCGTGTCGGAGTCGCGGGATGCCGAGGGTGCAATAATGGCACCAGCGTTCCCGCTGCAGCTAACCGAGGTCTGACGAGTCGGCGACGGAAGTAAATAAGCCCAGCCAAAGCGCCGCATTGTTCGAAGGGTGATTCGCGCCGCCGTTATGGCTGCATGACCGGACGCGGCTTTGGCGCCTGACTCCCGCCAGCAGCCCCACACGGCCTTGGCCCGGCGTGGTGGCGAACAATTGGCACGAGACGGGCTGTCTCCAGGGTGTCGTACGTCGCCAGAGACCCCGCTAATGGCTGTCGCCTGATGGTGGTCGGGAAATTCGTGAAGCCTGGCATTGCTCTCACGACAACCCAAGACGATGCCGCGTCTAATGATTTGACACCGGCCACGTGTTAAGTGGCCGTATCGACGGTGGAACTATCTGGCCGGCCGGCGATGCCGCCAACCATGGATGGGAGGATGGGATGTGTATCCTGTCCACTGGTACACCTGCTGCTAGACTTCGGTCCGGCCTGTGGCCGGCTCCGACTGTCACTACAGGCCACGGCCGTGGGAATCCGCTCTGTTGGGATTTGAGAGGCGCACACATTTTCTGTGGCGGTCAAGTGGAGGGCGCCGAAGAGATGTGTACCCAGGAACGAAAATCTAAGCTGACAACCAGAAAACGGAAAACGCTTTCAGCTGCATCAAGCTCACTATCGGAGAGGCAGGAAGCATATTTTGGTATCCATGGATACGTTAGAATGTAAACAACGTGAGCGAACAAAATACAAATGTGTCGGTGTTGAAAGTGGCGTCGATGTGATACCTTTCTGCAACCGGCCGCTGACAGATTATTTGCAGTTTTCATAGTAAACACCGTGGATTGGGAGAACTTGCAAACATTTTGTGAAGATAGGAATTGTACACAGTACCATCTGTAGTAACTTAAAACTTGTCACAAATGATCAGGGATGGAATCTTCTGTATATTTGAGGTTGCTGTCGTGATACCAAACATCTGGTTGGTGGTGCTAGGAGACACCAAAGTCAGACAAATATTGGTGTTGCGAGGCAGCACCAATAACTACGGATCTTTACATGCATTCTATGGACACCCTTGAGCTTGACATGATGAGATCAAGCCTACCGAGTGCTACGTTAACACCAACATTTTGTTGTGAGATTCCATCTATGTCAAGGTGTCCTCACGAAGAGACGGTGGTCGCCGAACCGAATGCACTCCTGGACGAGTGCGTGCTATCCCACGGGATGTCCCAAGGAGAGTTGGCGTTGCACGGAGTGTTGGCGGCAAAATGGGGAATAACGCAACGGTATGTGCGGAAAATCCTCCAAATGCACTCACTTCAAGTTCTACGGTCATGAGAAGGTTGCCGTGGCCACGGAGCAACTTAGAGTAAAACAGAACCAGAGATGCTCCAGTCTCCGTCGGGACATTCCCAAGGGTCAAGATGCCGTCGCTATCATGGACGATGGAAGCTATTCTGTCTGGACAAGACGAAGGTCACCAGTTACAAATGTTTATATTCTGCCAACACGGGAAGTGCCCCACCGACGGTGAAGTGTGTATTATGCCCAGAAGTACGCCGCTGACGGTGAAATATGAAATGTGTAAATACACCCAGACGTTTCCCAAGAGACTACACCCGCGGCAAACCAATTCAAGCTGTTGTGTCAGTGAACCTTTCTTTATCGAAAGGGGAGTATGACTAGGAAAGTATGCAATAAAGAATGTCTCCCCAGTCTGAATAAGATTATCTACACTCACGCAGGAGACCGCAGAGTCTCCCGATCGGTCCTTGCCATGGCGCACTACTCAGGCGAGATCGTTGAAGACCTGAGGAGGCCGAAAATACCCGTGATTGCTAAAGACCAGAAGCCCCTGCAACGCCGCAGCTGAGGCTGATTGACTTTGACCGCTGCTGACCTTCCTTGCTCGTGGTGACGTGGTGAGTGACACACTGAAGCACTGGGCAGCCTTGGCTGCGGGTCAGACGATAAACACCGAGCTTCCCCAGAAATGTTAACGCCTCATGCGTCGCGTGAAGATCATGTGCGTCTAGTGGCCGACAGGGGCCATCCAGTCCGATCTGTGAATCTGTGTAGACCGGAGTTCGGAGATGCTCATGCTACTTTCATTGTCCACTGTACATTGATTTGTTCAGAAATAAATGCCCCTCATTTTCCAGATTTGTAGTTGTCAGCTTTGAAGTTCGCAGAATGCTAGACGTACCGCAACCCTCACCCCTTGTGCTAGAAGGGAGTCGCTAAAATGTATGCATTTTCGCCGAGTAGCACACAAGTCACAGCAGCCACCAGACTGGTGCCATGGGGGCTTAAACAGGAACTTACTTGTGACTCGAGAGTCGTGCTGAGGTCGCTAAGAGGCGACTAGAACTTCGAAGTTCATCTTCATTCCTATGTGGATTTAAAGTTCGATTTTTTGTCACACACACAATACACTGGACACCCACGCCCATTGTCTGATACACACACAGGTACAGGCACACATGCACACACACCTAAATAAGCACACACATCGAAAGCAAACGATCACGAGCGGCAGGCATGCGAACACGAATATAACTTGCATATTTAAACCAATCCGGACGTACACTTTGGCTTCGCTTAACGTCAGTGAAGTTTAAGGTTTCAATGAATACGTTTTATTGCAATGCAACATGAATATTACCTCTGGACATATCTGTGCGTTGAAATTGCAGTCTTGCCATCGGTGCATTGGTTCCGTTATCAGTCTCCCATGCTTATATGTTCACGCATAATACTGATGCGGCTGGATCACGGAGATAGCGTTATTTGGTGTACATTTCCAATCATACAGTCAGTCGTGTTCCATACCGCTCGTGGATAGAGACAGTATCGACCCAGCCTGCCCACCAAGGTCAGTCAAAATAGCTGAGACGGGCAGACTATGGCTGAGGTCCCCGAACCATCAGGCCGCATTATCAGGTCGGCAAATGACCCAGATGCTGGCCACACCCCGCTCCAATGAGGCACGTCCGTCGGCAAATGACGCAGATGCTGGTCACACCCCGCTCCAATTACGCCGGCTGCCCGGCAAATGACGCAGATGTCCGTAGGCGGTCATGTACTGAGCGAATCCTTTCGAACAATTGCCGCAACCTAGAGCTTAATCATGTTGCATAGACATTTAACAATACACGTGTATTTGTGTGGCAGGTGTTCAAGTTAATTAGGTGAGTGGTGGAATAATCTAGGCTTGACAAAGCGTTTCCGGGATATTTGGGCCAAGTGGGTAATTCCAAAAGTAGCATATTTCAATCTCTCACTTTGTGACCATCAAAGATCATCCTTCTTCATCGTACTGTGAATAACTTTGAGTTTGAGATAGAGCTCAACCTCACTACAAAGATAAGCTACGCAGCACATCCACAATGACAGCAGGTTCTATGAATTAGAGAAGTAGGGGTAGAAGTTGTGGGCGAGGGGGACGACTCCTCGGCAACCATCCAACCGACCCGGCGGCGGCCAACCACCCAGCCGCCAACCGCCTAATGCCCAGAGCCCGCTCCGGCACCGCCCATCCCGACGTGGCCCGGACCCCCTACACATACGCCCAGGCACCGCTGAGGCTAGCAAGGTGGCCGGTCCTCGCAGGTCGGAAGGGGCGGCAGGTTCCATGTCTGCAGCACTGGTGGCGCCGCAGTCAGGCAGAGCGGGGAGGGGGCGAGCCTCGCAGCCACCTTCACCTCCAGCCGTGGCCAGACCAGGCGGCGGCCGGTCAGCCAGAACCGGGGCCCCGGAAGCTGTCACCTGGAGCCCCGACAGCCGGCGAGCTACGGACCATCGTGGCCGGCCGCCGGCCAACGTGCTATGCTCGTCATCCACTCTCACACCGCGTCCTCCAGCTTGCAGAGCACACGCCGTGCACTCTGTCGTCGTCGCCAGGTTTTCTGGTGTCGAGCAGGACGTGGCAGAGATGCAGCTCACCTGCAGTCGGATATTTGTTGAGGAACAGTCGTGCCACCTGTTGGCAACCCGAGCCACTGCTCCGATCGAGCCGGATCGGCCGCCAGTTCCAGCCGTCGCTCATACAGTTGATCTCGAGCTACTTTATTGGCAAACTTGTAAACAACTTTACCGTCGCTATGTGCCACTATATCGTCTGTGCGCCACCTGCCTGCCTTAAAAAGAATACTGTAGCTTCGGGAATCGTCCGTTGAACATCTTCACCGCCCTGTTTTTATCCTCAGTGCATGATCTTGGCGCCGAAGTCTAAGCAAGTAATAATGAAGTAATAAGGACGGCGATTTATGTCCACGCTCTATCAAGGTTCACCTTCTCATCGCGTTTAAGGTGCTCATTCACACGTTTTAGCTCAGCATACTTGTCCATGCATTTTGATTCAAGAAATGTAATTCCGTGTTGCACTTGTTCAAACTGAGCTTGAAAAGATACGATAACCTTATCATTGCCGATATCATTACCGATACATGATCTACTTGCTTGCCTTACAAGGTTTGCGCCGTGATATTTGCGCTCCGCTTGTGCTTTTGTCATGTTTTTTTTTAATTCCCCTACCCATTAATAGGTAGGCAGGAGTGCCCTTCCATACCCGTGCGACCTAATTCCGTTAAATTCCAAGGGTGAGAGGTAGGTCGTGGTAAGCAAATCAAGGCAGGTCACACCACTCCCCGCTCCTGTTTCTTGCTGGACAGATCCCGCCACCAGATATTAGTGAAAGATGTTCCTGAAGCCCTCTCAGACAATTAGCAATGCTTGTAACGTCTTCGAGGGCTCCAGGAAAATAACTGATATAGGTGTTAATGGGGAAGTAATACAAAATCATAATCTTGCACATGCATTTCCTAAATTACTACTACACTAAGGAAAAAGGACGAACCAAGTATGAAGAAGAAGAAAGAAAAGAAGACATGATTCTTAAACAAAAGTGTCCGAATGATTACCAGATCACCATGCATAGCACATTGCCATTGCCAACATTTATTGAAAAAGTTCATATTTTCTAATAATGTATTGTCTGATGTGCTTCTTCAAGATGATTTTACTCCTAGGAACATCGTCAATCCTGTGGAAGTGAGAGCAGATTATTTTATTCCAGGCTTTTGGCACAATAATGGGTAATGAAACATTCTACAATTGATGTCAGAAAAGGGTATTTGAAAGTGTTGTCGAACTCTGAGGCCACCTTGTTCATAAAGTTGAAACATATTAGAAAGAGGTGCTGGTAATGATTGATTTAGAAAACCTAGCATGATGTAAATGCATTGCTCATCAACTATGTCCAGAAACTTTAGAACTATATGTTTAATAAACAATTCATTTGTATGGTATAAGTACGGTTTCATATCAACAATCCTAATAACACGCTTCTGCAACCTAATAATCTTGTCGAGCTTAGAGTGGTACGTACTTCCTCAGACAACAGCACAGTAATTTAAATATGGCAATATTAAATAATTATACAGAAGAAGCAATTCACGAGTTGATAAAAATTATATAGACTTGCCTATAATTCCAATATTCCTTCTAAGTTTTGAAGAGATGGCATTTATATAGCTTTTCCATGTCATGTCTTCATCAATAAATACACCTAAATATTTTATGCAGCTATGCCTTGTAATATTGGAAGTATCTATTTTGACATGAAGGTCATCACATGGTTTCCTGCAAAAAAAAAATGATATCCAGTCTTCTCAGCATTAATAGATAATCTGTTGGTATGAAACCATGAAATTATTTTGGGTATTACCTCATTTACTTTACTTTGTACTTCAGAATGATCATTAGCTGTAATAGTTACGGCAGTGTCGTCTGCAAATAGGTAAAAGCTAGCCAAATTGGAAACATTACGGAGATCGTTAATGTATAGAGTAAATAGCAGAGGTCCAAGAATCGAACCTTGAGGAACTTCTTTTGTGATATGTAATGGTTGGGAGATGTCATGCATCTTGGTTCTTTGAGATGTATTTGATAGGTATGAAGTTAACACTTTATATATATTTCCTCTATAGCCAATAAAGTTTAATTTTTGTAACAAAATGATCATGCTGACGGTGTCAAAAGCTTTTTTAAAGTCAAGATACAGAATACAAACTAATTTATTATTTACAAGGGATTTAGTTACTTCGTTATGCATCAGAGCAATTGGCATGTATGCGCTGTGTTTTTTCTGAAGCCAAATACCAATGGGTGCATGATATTATTTTCATTTGGAAATGATGATACCCAAACGTGTATTAATCTTTCCAGTACTTTCGAAAATATTGTTGGCAAAGAGATTGGCCTATAATTAGTAAATTTATTATTTTCCCCTGATTTATATACAGGAATTATAACTGCAGATTTTAATGTATCAGGGAATATTGCAGTGTTCAGACAAATATTAAAGAAATATGTTAGATGTTGCAAAATAGTTATATATGTTCCAATCAAAATTTTGTACTAATTTTATCCATACCTCCACCAACAGGATTTAAAGACTTAATAATGTCTTCAATTTGAGCATCATTAACAGAAGGAATATTGGTAATGCTTGCATAATTAGGCTGCGTAAGATAATATAATGGACTGATGTGTGTCGCAGGTATTTGTTTCCAACTCACTACCTATCGTTGAAAAATGTATTAAATTTATTAGGTATTTGTTCATTTACAGAGGTAGCCCCACAGTTATCAACAAAGCACATTGGAGGAACTGTTTGCAATTCATTCTTGTTTATAATTTCATTCAAGTACTTCCATGTTTTTTTTACCATCACCTTTACTATCCTGGAATGCCCTCTTGTAATATAATCGTTTCGCATCCCTAAGCACATTGCAAAGCATGTTCCTATACATTTTGTATTTATTTTCATTCAGTAAAATTATATTCCTAATATATTTTGCATATAGTTTATTTTTTGTATTTATTGAACACAGAAGTGCAGGGGTTACCCATGGTTCAGTTGGATTCTTTCTTCTACTGGGTGCAAAAGTTTTAGATACTTTTTTAATACCTGTTTCATATGCCTTAATAAGTTTGTTACATGCTTGATTAGCATCAGTCTCATCTTGAAAAGCTTCCAAGGTACTAATGAGGTGATCATTTAATTCACTGATTTTATTCTCATCAAAGACTGTCACTGAATGTCATGTTACAATTGTGCTTTGAATTAATGACAGATTAAGAAAAACAGGAAAATTATCTGATAAATCATGAAGTAGAATTCCTGAATTGATGAAGACATTAACATCATATATAAATATATTATCCAAAAGGGCATCAGAATTATTAGAAATCCGGGGCGCTTTCGAGATGGTTGGGAAAATCCATAGGAATTTAACATATTCATAAAACTAAGTGTGGGTCTATCAGAGCGATATTTCAAAAGATTGTAATTGAAGTCCCCTAGTATGACACATGTACACTTAGTGTTTTCCAATGAATCAAGTATTTTTTCCAAGTAGTCCATAAATAAAGTGTGGTTCCGGTTTGGAGGTTTATATATTTCCCCCACTAGGAATCTCTTTGCTGATACACCAAACTTCATTTTGATTTCCAGAAAACTTGTCTCAAAATGATCACTCTCCAGGTATTTTCTTTCCCTAGCCTCATATCTATTACTTACATATATTTCTGTACCTCCACCCTCACCTTCTTTTCTACTAGATGCAAAGAGATTAAACATTTTTAGACTAAAGTATTGCTCTAAATCTTTCTTCAACCATGTCTCTGACACACAAATAACTGACCAATCAACTTCAAAATTTGCTAGATTAATAACACCATTAAATTTATTTTTGAGGGACCTGGCATTGATATGAAGTACTGAGAACCCAACATTCAAGTTCAGTGGTTGAGATAATTAATAATATTTACACTGTGACAGTATATGTTCATGAGGAGGGTATTTATTACTCATATCATTCCCTAGTAACTCCAATGTAGCTCCTTCAAGTTTAAGCCCACTCATTTCTCAGGGAAAGAGCCAACTGGAAATGGTGATTAGTTCTGGAAATGGAAAACTTGAAATACTAATTGTGCATGAACAATGAACTGGAACACAAAAATGGACAATGAATGATCGGAAAGTAAAATGGGAAAAGGTAATTTGAGGTAAAGCTCACCATTAAGAAGCATAGTTAGACAAACAAACCTAGATAGTTTTATGCCTAGATAAGATGATAAAGGAGCAAGGATTCTATCGCAAGTGAAAGGAACACCTGCCAGGACCATGTGTGGGAAATTGTCAACTATCCTTGCAGCAGTAAACTTCAGGAACACCAGTTGTCCACAACACCCCTCCCTCCCTAGGCAGCAATTTACAATTTAAGGACAATAACATCACCAGGCAGCATGCTCTGTCATATGTCAACATTATGGTAAATGATGGTTGCGGTTGGTGAATGATGATAAATGGTGGTTGCGGTCGGACCCAGCGCCTTCGCCCACATCGTCCGCTGACTCCGAATCTGTGTCGTTCCCGGAGTGTGGCATTGCGCACACAGCCGGACACTAACTCCGAGCAACACACTGAAGTATCACTAGTAGTTGATTCCGAGTAATTAGTTATCACTAATTATCATGTGGTATCGCCAGATAAATCATACACAGACGAATCATCGCACACCGTCCAACTCCACACAGGCAGCGCTCAACTGACTCGCCTTCACAATAATGGTGGAATAATGTCTCGCCCGCGGGGAAAGAGCACCACCGGACGACACCGGTCACGGTCGCCTTCAAGGTCAACCGCTGACTGTCAGAATGTCAAGATACAACTAATGACCTAAATTCGAGGAATGTTTTATCAATATTTGTTATCTGGTTCTAGATGGCCTTGGAATCTTGCTGAAAACTCCCCCCTGCAAACCGAGGCTGAATCTGCCAATAAATGAGTATACAAACTGTAGGCGAAAATTGTGACGTGGTACTCGCTTAGTTCATTATAATTTATTCACGATAAATAAAGTACCATGAAGTCTTTTTCACTAGAATAAATGCAATCGAGAACCTCTGAGGATGAAATGTACTTGGCAACTGTGCAGTGCCTGCGGCAAATAGAGGATCATGGCGGGTAAGATACTACGCTGCTAAAAATCAGTGTCAGGAATCACGCAACAACGCACGGACCTGAATTATGTTTTCACATTTGGACTGAATTATCCCTTCACATTGGGGCTGAATTATCCCTTCGCATGGGGCCTGAATTATCCCTTTGTGTTCGGGATGAATTATCCCTTCGCATTTGGCCTGAATTATTCCGGAACATCATGATGATGATGGCGACGTTGGTGGAATAATGCTATTTTCAAGCCTTTTACCACGTCTAATCTCGAGCATCCAACCCGAAGTTTTCAATCAGGGTCTACTTCACGATCATGGACGTCGATTCAGAAACGCTGGTTCACCGCTGGACTCTACTACTGAGGCGGACCGAAACGTCCAAATTAGAATACGGGAAGCAAATGGTTGTACGCTTTCCACCCATCGGTGTGTGTTTTCCGGCTGTTGATATTACAATTTTAACAATTGTTTTCTAGCGTCTGATATGCACTAATGCCGTTCGTCTGTGGGAATACGATCTTTGGTTGAAACTTCGGTGTACACACCGGGAAACATGACTTTGAACCCGGTACATGTAAAGATAACAGTAGACTTCTATGTGGCGGTAACAGTAGACTTCTAGACACCCAGAAGGGTTGTGTTTGATTTTCTAAAAGCCAAACTAGGCGTGCATACAGAAGGCTGGATCCACTGCGTGAATCTGTAATTGGCTAAATATTCTTAGAAGCGGAACTGGTATCATAGTTCCGTCGTTCAATCCAGTATTGTTGCATTGGTCCAAAGCGACCGCTGCGTTGTAAGTCTCATCGCAACGCTTGCTCTGCGACATAGTGGGCAGGAACTGTGGGGACTGTACAGTGGTCTTCTTATTGACGATACATTCATGGAATCGAGAGAAAACAGATGTTTAGCAGGCTAACAACTGTTGATGCAAATAGTGTGACAACAGACGCTATGGTTTGCATGCAGAAATGCTGCAAAAAAATATGTATGCTATATCCATATAACGTAGCAGAGCAATTACAAAGACATTTAGACTAGGGGAACATCGTCAACACAGCGTCATAACAAGTAGCACAGTTTAAAATTGACCGAACACATTTCGATAGCGCAGAACGTATTGCATGACATTCACGGAGAACTATGATATGCAATGCAAGCCCCGGAGAAAAACCAGCAACTATAATAGCCGATGCTAGGGGGCAGGGGAAGGTGAAAATATCGCAAAATACCGTATTGGTGGGCCGAGCAATTGGCTCCATGCAAGGCAACCAGCGAATTATTTTGAAATGGGGAAGTAATTACTGACGATGAGGTCATCCTTCACCAGTGCCCCAATCATTGCATTGAGCTCTGGGTTGTCTTCGTCGACATAATGTAATATGGAGGAAAACAAAGCGCCTCCCAGTACTGATTTACTGGATATTTTTCGTCCTTTTTGGGATGGCATAGGGGAAATAATGGTGGCATATATATTAATGAAGCACACAATGATGACTTTTTCATAACACACCGACATGACGTTGCAACTTACATTCATATAAAAGAATAGCACAGCAAACTACCATGCCAATGGTCACTAACTATATATATAAATAATATATATATATATATATACATATATGTATATATATATATATTTATATATATGGATATATATATATATATATATATATATATATATATATATATATATATATATATATTATGTATGTATGTATGTATGTATGTATGTATGTATGTATATATATATATATATATATATACATACATACATACATACATCGAGGTCGGGGTTGGGGGTTGTACTGCAGCGAGGGATGTATTAGTCGTGTGGCCGTCGTCTGTATTGCATACACCGCTCGCAACCTCGACGTTGACTTGTTGCCACCAGGCTCACGAATATACTGAGATGCACGCTGCTCTATTATAACACAAAAGGGTCATGAACAGGGTTCGAGTCTCACGTGTCGCTACTCTTCGCCCGCGACCAATCGGCGTGAGAGATTGGCGACGCTACGTGACTCAACGGTCGATGTATCGTAAAGCCAATAACCATTCGACATTCGAACATTCGAAAGAGGAGTATGGCGTTGACTTCGTTACACATAGCTGTGGGTCCCAGAGACCACAGCACAAATCTGGGTTACAGAAGCTGCAGTACACGTGTGAATCACAAAACCTGCAATATAGCTTTCGTTCCCAGAGGCCGCAACAGAGCTCTGGGCTACAGAAGCTGCAGCACATATTTGGACTGCGAAGCCAACATATTGGCTTCAGTTAAATGAACCTCAGCACATGTTTTGGCCACAAAAGCTACAGCATGGATTTGGGCCACAGAAGCTGCATAACGGTTGGGGTCACAGAAGCCATGACGTAAGCTAGGCCGCAGAAGCTACATCACAGGCGTGGGTCACTGTGCCAGAGGTTCAGGTCGCAGATTCCTCAGCACATGCTTAGGTCAACAATCTCGTAGCACATGCTTAGGTCACAGAACCCCCCAGCAAAGACATGAGTCAAGTAAGGCATGGCACATGTTTGGGTCACAGAGGCCACAAATATAACACAAATAGCTACAGCACAAGCTAAAGTCAAGTCTCATCTCATATCTAGGATGTAAGAGCAGTACGTGTTCAGATCAGAGGCTGGAGACCAGGTCAGGTCATGGAACCTCAGCATGGGCGCTGTATGACCGAAGCGGTCGATGCGGCCCTAAGCCCAAATAACCAACCAATCATGGATCACAGCCGAAGTTATGGTCACAGAAGTAGCAGCCTAGGTTCAGCACAAATAAGTTGCAACACAAGCATGAGTCCCAAGATATATGCAACCCAGGCTTAGGTAAAAGTTGTGAGTGTTGTGGGCCAGTGGCATGGGTTAGCCTTCAGTGGAGAGGAGCATTACCTTTTACATAGTGGTTGCAACTAATTTTAATAGGATAAAGGTGTTGGAAACTGGTGAAATATACGAAGTGAAGTGAAAGTACACTTGCAGTACCAACAATGGAAGAAATATGCAAGCATTTATTTGTAGGAACTGCAAGCGTGATTGAGATGTTCAAAACACAAGTGCACATTGATGGAGGATGTGGTGTGGCAAGGGTGGCCATGGCCACGCCAATTTCCTGTGACAACATTTTTAAATGGCAATTCAAACAAATCTACTGGTTGGTAAAATACAGATTGTGGCCAGGACAGTAACGTAGCCAATACTCTTCCAAAGAGGAGGGCCGGATTACCCCGACAATTTTTAAGCCCGCAAACTACGACTTCGTAAAATATGGGTACCCCCAGATGTCGAATAATATCCAAAAAAGGTTCGTTTATACCTTAGAAAATATCACTTTTATCCTCATTGGGACCACGGATTGTAGGATCCACACCCTCCATGAATTGTGAGTAATCATGGTACTGTTATAAACCAGGAATGCAAACCCCCTAAGCAAGCATCTGGATGCAAGATGTCAAAATTTTCTTGCAAAAAAAAATCAATGCAGTGCTCTGTAAAAGGTAAGTAAACACTCACAAGAGCTCGTACACTCTCGTAAGGATCTGCACGCATTTCCTAAAGAACTACACACGTTCGAAAGGGTACATAGATGACCATAGGCACCCGTAGACATTTGTGAGGACTCGTAGAGGTTCGCAAGGGCCCGTAGACGGTTTGTAAGGGCGCGTAGTCGTACGTAGGGATCCGTAGACGTTCGCAAGGCCCAAAGGCGTTCGTAGAGGTTCAAGTGCGTCCGCAAGTGCAAGTGCCCGTAAGCTTCGTAAAGGCTCATATGCACTCGTAAGGAACCGTAGACTTTCATAAGAACCAATACACGTTCGTAAAAGTTCGTAGACGTTCTTAGGGGCTCGACAACAATCATAAAAGTGTTTACGTTTTCATCTCCGCCATGGCGATCTTGTGGTGGATTACTTGCGGGCCGTGCTAGGGGCCCGTCGGTGTCCGAGGAGGAGGAGGCAACCACCCCACCGTCCTGTCCACATTCTGGTGCTGGGACACCAGATTTCGCTAACCTGGAGGCCGCCGACGATATCACATGTCAGGTCAAACACAGCATGCTGGAGTCCCATGTGGATCGCATTATTTGTCCGAAGTTACCAAATACAATGACAATTGTAAGAATATTTGCTAAATGATATCGAATGCCCCAGAAGCTCAACTGGGAAAATTTTGACCACAAGGTCACGCTGGATCACGTGAGGATAATGTAAGGTGAAATGAAGTCACGTCCTGTGCGCGGAGCGTGATACACGATTATATTCTAGAATAACATATGCAGTACAATAATATAGCTTTAATTATATATATATATATATATATATATATATATATATATCCTATATATATCATATATATCATTGGTGGCTAACAAATATTATATTTCCATTCCTATGAGTTATATATTCCATCGAAGCAGTAGCTCATCAGTATGGTCATTGTCTATTGACATGGCCTATGATAATATGATAACCGGGATACCTTGAACAGATCTGTGTAACTGCAGCACAAAGGAATTCTATCATCACCGATCATCCACAAACGGCGGAATAGTCGTTCACATTATAGGAATCCCGCGATCATCCCGGCCATGCTTTTGTGACATCATTTGACTTAATATAGGATTGCCGGGCATCCAAATTTTGACAAAACATATCCGAGTAACCAGTTTTATAATATGCCACGTTTCACGTCTTTAGCCTTTGTGGTTCAATTTTCCCATTTTGGGAAAACAAGAGTTGGAAATGATCCGTGCCACACACTTGGACTGAAATGGGGCCCGCTACTTTCTTCGGTTCTCTGCAAATATCTCCAATGCCAAGGAACTTACAAGGGTGATTCTCCGTTTACCTTCAGATGTAGATCCAGCTGGGTGTTAAACAAAATTGGTTGGATATTTTGGGGAAAATTGGCTGAAGTTTTTGGCATACAAATTCAAAACGTGCTGGACAAAATGGTGTTTGAAAGAAATGACGGTGGTGCATGTTAAGCATATCCAAACAACATACATTAAACCTAACTATATCAGTTATATTGGTAATGTCTAGCTGTAATATATTCCGCACCAAATGTGCACATTCGTGATTCTAATGACGCCAAAACGTGCGAAAAAGGACAGTATATGATAATTTGTCTAATTTTAGACCGAACGAATTGACACAGGAGCACGGAATTCGAACACAAATGTGTTTCATACAGTCTTCAGTCACCCCGCAGGATTAGTGTGACTAAATTTCGTAGCTAAGATCATGTTTATGTGGTTTTCTCTTTCTATCTCATACCTATTCTTGAACATTTTGCTAGCATCTCCTAGACTGATGCCGGATTTAGCTTGCGCACTGCCTGCCTGCCTGCAGCACTTCTCAGAAATCATCTGCGGCTCTCAATGTCATATTGGCGCTGCCGCTTGCCAAACAAGTCCAGTGTTTTATTGCTTTTTCATACCGCTCCTGATTAGTTATGAAGAGCAACGGGAAATGTCATCCCGCAAAATAAATCACGGTGTGTTATTGCAAATTCCGAAGCTTGATATGAGCGCGCCACGTGCCCACGAACTTTATTTGATTTCGGGCTACCTATGGCGAATGCATTGCCATCGAGGAAATACATAGTCATACCATTTTATCAGTAGTCGTAGCATAATATGTCATTGGGAGGTGTATGGAACGCACATTTGTTTCATGGCATTATGAGCAAGCTGCAGACATACCAACTGTGTATTTGTATTGCTAGTCCGTTCATTTTCGCAACTTTTCGGGTGGTCGGTCTCAATCTGTAATTTGTGGTATATGGATGTATTTGCCCTTCGCCTCCCTCCATATAATGTTTTGCTTTTTCTTTCACTCATTCACTCGTTTACTTCATCAGTTCTATATTTGGCATCCTATATTTGTGTAGAAGACATTTTTTAAAGTGCAATTGCGGTGAATAAGCGCGATGAATGAATGCAATGAATATATAAAAAAGTGATTTGGGAAAGTACACGACTAACGCCCTATTAACGGAGCTACTCGTGTAACCAGCGATGAACTCCTGGAAGGAATTCGAGCTGTTTAAAACCAGCTGACTCCTATGCATTGGGGACGCCGGACGAATTTTGTTCCCGGACGAATGCAAGAGGTGGTTGACAAAGGTGGTGGATGGTCGCGACATGAGACCGCATGAAAAGCCATTCATTGTCTCAGTGTTGGAAGTATTGGTCTGTGTGCTATGTGTGCGTGACTTAGTTTTCGTCAACGAAACAGGTCTGCCTAGATGTAATGCCCCCTCATGCATTATCCAACCTAGGCAGTTGATATACCAAACTGTACATTACGCTATCCACTGAGGCATATATGAAGATGTCTTGCCAGCTCAGGGGCCAAACTTTAGAACCGGTTCCCGGGATCTCCCAGCAAATTAGAAGCTCCGTACATTGGGCCACGTCATTCCAGATTCTCACGATTTCCCAGCTTTTGTAAGTTACATTCCTGCTTTTTCTCCCAGAAACAGGGGTACAACCCCACCTACGACTGGTGTCTCCGCAAGTGTACCAAACTATAGAGGAAAAAACCGCACTGCTGAACAATCAGGGAACGTCCGGGAAGGACTGGGCAATGGTATGGAAAGGCGTATTCTGTCAACGTCTTTGGGTACAGAAACACACATGGAATATAATTTGACTACTTGCACAGTTCCATACTAACGCTATTGACATAGGTCGTCTTCTGTGCAGTGGATGCGGGAACTGGGTGATTTGCAGCGAGAGAAACTGCTAAACAAACCCGGATCTTATGGCTTTACCTGCACCGAAATGGCTTGGAAAATCGATGGCTCCGCTTCTCTCCGATCAGTTTTCTACTTCATAAGCATAGATATGCCTAAGAGTGAGAAGACGTGGCACATGTCCCCCAAGTAGGTTGGGAGAGCCACTGGACCGCAAGGATCAAATAATGTGTGCGTGTCCGGAGACAACATTTTTACTCGTACAATTTGCTGGGTTTGGCCCGTATTTGTCTATCAACCCCCCCCCATCGTCTGTCCACCCTAAATGTTCTTTTGCTTGTTTACAGTTCTAGCGCCTATGCTCCAAAGTATCGGATTGTGTGCGTTCACTATGAGTTTCCTCATGTACCCGACATATCAGCTCGTGTGAATGTACTGCATTTAATTGACCTTGCGCAGTTTGCCGTTAAGCGGATCCAGTTAACCAGGGAATCGTCATTAGCAATGAGAGACATAGTCTCCATCAATACTTCATGTTGCAGATCCTCCCCCGATTTGGTCGGTCTGGTTGGGCTAGGTCAGATTAGTCGTGCCCAACTTACAAAACTCAAAGATGAGTATCCAGTTATCCGAGCCCATTGTCATGCACATATCGCATCGTAATGCAGTCTCTACACGTAATGCCACACCGTATGAGCAGTCCGTGGACGAAGTCGCGCGGGGCGTCGAACGCGGAACATGCAGATTCGCACTGAGGCAAACACGACTCGAGCGTTTCGGGCAACACTATCAATTCATGTATTTCGGAATTACACGCAAACTACGACATCGTGCAATATGAGTACATTACCCAATCACACCAAAGTGCCATACGCTTCGTTGTGGTCAATTATGTTATGGTATCTTACGTAGTTATCGAAATGCAGGACGGCGTGATGTCGTTCGGTATATGGCACATTCCATTACTTGTATTGTGCATGATACCCGAGAAACCCGAAAATTCATCGAAGGCCTGAAAAGAATACATGAAAGGTCAGAGGTTGCAACGTGCCATCTATTAAGATTCGTTGTTGTTTTGTGGAAACTGCAAAACATTGTGGAGTAAACCGGACGTGCTTTCTATTTCCTTAGATGTACCCCGTTAAGAAATGTGGTACTCCTTAGGAACACTTGCCTTCGTCACTGCCTCGGCCACACTAACTTTACAACGGTCCTCCATCCATGTAAGCACACGTTTATAGGAAGATTAGAAGAAGTGGATTGTTGTACACTTTTCAAATCGATTTCAACACTACACCATTGAGGTTTCATCCCATACAGCTCCACACAAAGTAGGTGGTGCATTTCCCGTATATAAGGTGGGGAGGCACCTCATACCCCATGTTTTTTGATTTTTTTAGCATGATTCGTGCGACAAAAAAAAATCCAAAATGGTGCAACTTTTATCGCCGGATCTCTTCGGACTCGAAAGTTACGGAGCGATCACTGTGAAATCGAAAAGTGGTCATCGAAAAATTAAGTTTTTTATCCAAAAGTGGACAAGTTGACATGGCCACATATCGCTTGTTCACTCGTGAGTGAAGTCCATACGAGCCCACTGCACTTCGCTTCATTTCCATTCGATAGGAAATCCACAGAAAGTTCAAATCTTCCTCCGAGAGATGCGCTTGTTTTTTCGAGCGGCCATTCTGAACACAAAAAAATGTGTTGCAACACTCACCACGCATCCACCCCACCCCTCACACACCACAGTCAAGCAAGAACAACACCTCCACAACACGCGCCATCACCGCCATCGCACAACCATTCCTGACTCACCTCTCACAGACAACTGCCAACAGAAAAGGCCCGAGATCCGGAATAAATGCCAATTTAATGGTGAAAATTAGCCGACCAGCGAATTTCATTTTTGGTATTTTTCGATTTCACAGTGATCACTCTGTAACTTTCGAGTCCGAAGAGATCCGGCGATAAAAGTTGCACCATTCGATTCTTCATGACGTTTTACATTTGTGAGTCATTTTTTTCCCCACGAATCATGTTAAAAAAAACATGGGGTATGAGGTGCCTCCCCACCTTATAGTCCACTATATTCGCACATAAGTAATTTTAATATTTATTTTTTATGTGTAGTTCTGTTATCTGCAGCTATAATAGAAACGGACCCTGATAGATTATGTGGTTTGCCCGGATCACACTAGCATTCGGTGGTGCAGTTAAGTATTTTTTGGAAGATAATGGTCCACAGAGCACATTGAAATACTACTCAGTGGTCTGTATGAGTGATATATTGAGCTAACAAATATTGAGAGATCCTGGGCCTACTGTTGCCCCTGGTTGAGCTTCAGGTTGAGTAATTATTTCCAGTTGTGAGATGATGGCCTTCATGGATATTTATGGAACTTATTTTTCTGGACTTATTCCTTTTGCCATACACAATATTTTCAATAAGGGTCTTAATGTTATGCTTTCCATAGTATGACAGTGAAATGATCCATAGTCTGACCCTTAATGACAGTGAAAAACAAGATCACAGGTATAAGCACATCAAACATTTACATAATCACTTTAATTGCGTTAGGTTAATCGAAGGGACCAGATGTATCCTCACTAATCCGACGAAAAACCAAGTGGGCCATTTCTATCCTCATATGAACCTAAAGGGCCATTTCTATCCTTGCAGAGGTGTTTTGCAAAATGGATTGCAAGATGGGTGTTGACCTTAGGTCAAATCGGAAGAGTGCGTTTTGAAGAAAAATGATCAATCTATGCGAAAGTACCACCCTAACCTAGGTTAAGCACACCTAAAGTACGCTTAAGATGCTCTGAAGTTGGGTCAAATATGACATTTTGCAGACTCCAACGCCCAATAACACCAGAATCTCAAAAATCAAGTGGACCATATGTATCCTGGTAAGAACTTTTTTTTTGGTTCTGACACATTATCGGTCCATATTTTTTTATAAAGGTACTCTTAGTAAAAGATGCAGCTGCTCACGGCGCATTTAATGATGTTAACTCGGCTAGGTTAGCTTTTCAACTTTTTCGAAAATGGGTTGAATATGAAAAAATAAACGCCCACAAATTAAAAACATTACAAAACATGTTTTCGTTAGTTTTTCTGAAGTTTTTGAACGTGGTTCTGATAGCCCGTGTCCTGTAGGTAGGTTAGGTTCACAAAAAGATGCAAATGTTGATATTTATCAACGCTTAGGGGCACTTCGAAAGTGTCCATATTTGGGAAAAAATGTGTTTTTTTCTTCAAAAGTTCCTGGTAGATTTTTCCCCTAATTTTCGTGCGTTGCCTCGGTACGTGCAAATCGTGCACGGTACATTTTTGCACCCGGGAAGCGAAATCCATTAATCCAAAGCACTTTTCCCAAAACTGTTTACTTTTTGGAATTTTTGCAGGCCTGCTCATGTTAATGTACCAAACTAATTGTTCTAACCAGTTTTGTTAGACGTAGAATAACGTGCTGATCACGAAGATGCCCTTAGCTAAGAAATCGGACAATAACTTTTCGAGTTATAACTATTCGAGTTAACATAGCCTAATCCCAAAAATGCGTGAAATTTCCAAGCACCGTAACTTCCGTAATATGTACGCCAGGAGGAAAATTTACACATCCATGGATAGATCTCGTCCACCTCTAACTACTGTGTACGAGAAAACGTCATTTCCCCCCATTGCTATGGTTAAAAAAAAGTCTCGAAACGTTTTTGGAATTTGAGGTTAAGAAATATTTCTTTCGAAATTTTCAAAACTATTTTTATGAAGTAAATTGATGTGCAAGACAAATATAAAAAGAAACTTTGAGAACATCTTTTTCATGGTCGAAAATTAGCAATGAAAAACAATTATATTTTTCTGAAGTTTTTGGGAAAAATTCATACAATGGTGTCATTGATAAAACTATCGCACATCAATTCTCCATCGAAGTCCTATTTCAAAACTTTCTCTAAAGTATATGTTTTTCGACCTAGGAACACTTACGTGCACCCATGTCTGAATACAATTTCGGAAAAACATGGGTCAAGATTTGACCTGTAGTTGGTTACTGGTAAACTGAGATTGGATGTTTTTGATACCGTTCGATGCACGTTCGAGGCGTGCACCTTTTTGTAATGCATTATCTGTCAAGAAAGTAAAAATATTAAACAGTACTTAACAAAAATCGAACATGCTTAAATATTTTTACATCTCCCAGGGGAAATGTTACTTTTTTGGCTATGTGGTAGAGAAGGATATGTGTTCAAAATTGAGGGTGCAACGAAGTGTTTGAATCTCAGAGACCTGGTCCTGAAATTTTGTAGTCCAGCTTAAGTGAACTTTACTTAAAATTTTAAGTTCGAGAAATGCATTTTTGAAATTTTTCGGTATTTTGTTCGGCTTTACCACATCACGGTGAGCACCTACGAGTCGAGACTGCGTACATGGGAAAAAAATTGAGCCATCCAGGGCGAATCAGGTGAAAAGGAGTAGCAGCATTTTTTCCAAGATTTTCCAACTTTTTTGTTTTACATAATTTCCTAATACAAGTCACTTTGCCCCGACGTAGCTCAACACGCTGATCACGAATCTGCACTTTTCTAAGAATTCGGACCGTAACTCTTCGAGTTATGAACTTGACGTAATCTGAAAAAAAGGCAAACAAATCCAGGCACCGTAATTTCGGTAATATTTACGCTAGGAGGAAATTTACACGTCTATGGATAGACCTCGACTATTTCTAACTACTGTGTACGATGAATTGTCATTTCGCTCCATGGCTATGGTATAAAAGCTTGGATTTTTTTTTGGATTTTGAGATTACAAAGAAAATATTTCGACATTTTCAAAACTATTTTTGTGAACTAAATTGATGTAGAAGGGAAATATAAAAAAAGGAAAATTGGGATAGAAAATTTGACGCTCAAAAATTACGAATGAAATAAATATTTATATTTTTCGAATGTTTTTCGGAAAAATTCATGCAATGATGTAAGGGATAAAAGTACCGTTCGTCAATTCTCTATCGAAGTGGTACATCGAAAGTTTCCTAAAATACATGTAGTTCGACGTAGAAACACTTATATGCACCCATGTTTTTGACGAAAATCGCTTAAAAACATGGGGTAAGTTTTAACCTATATTTCGTTACTGGTAGAAGCAAATTGAAAGATTCTGACAGCTTTTGATGCACAATTGATGGACACTCCTTTTTGTAATGCATTATCTGTCAAGGAAGTAAAAACTTTAAACAGTACTTTTAAAAAATCGAACATGCTTAAATATTTTTAGATCTCCCAGTGGAAATCTTACTTTTTGGGTATGTGGTAGAGGACGAAATGTGTTCAGAATTGATGCGGCTACAAAGTGTTTGAATCTCAGAGGTTGACTTAAAGTTACTTAAAGTGGTTCTGTTTTTTTAGATAGATAGCCCAAATTGGGGGCAAACTGTGTACATTACTTATATTTGGGTAAAGTGTCAGCAACAATACGAAAAAGACGTTAGAATGTGTCCCATAGACATAATGGCAAATTTTGTTTTTGAGTTTTCTCAGCCCCCTTAAGTTCGATTTTGGATCTTAATGGAACCGATTTACTTCGATCTTTTGATCGAAGTAAATCGGTTTAGTAGTATTCACTCTGTGCAACAGTGTACTTTCGTATTTTACTTGGAGCTTCAGTATTCTGTAGGTGGCATAGATACGCACTTGGAAATGTTGAAAAATGCTAATCCTGGAAACTCCTAAAATATTTGACCTAACCTAGGGTCAGAATTTAAGGCGGATCTTAACCTAGAAGAAAATTTTAACCTATGACTTTCAGATCGATCACAAATCGACTTTTCATGTGAGGTTAGGTTTACGAAAAAAAGAAAAAAAAGAGGTCAAATTGCAAAGGCCCTCAGGGGAAAACTTAGGGTGGTAACCTTAATTTTTACATTGATCGTGCTCAGAATTAATTGCGCTAAACATGCATTTTTACTTTAGGTAGGTTTGATTCACTCCAAACATGTTTTATTTCATGGCAAAGTCGAGGATACATATGGTCCCGGACACTCTGCGAGGATAGAAATGGTCCCGAAAAGGATACATTTGGCCCATTCGATTTAGTGGCTTCAATTTTATAAATGTACCGGTTGGCACTGTTCCAGGCTGTGTACACTGTAGCCAAGTTTTAGTCCACAGAAAGCGCAATTCATGATTTGGTTTATGCCAAATAATTCATGGCATAGGTTGAGGGAAAACCCAACCAAGGAAACAAATCAGTTCACCATAAGGTGAAGATTACAAAGGTTACCGAACACGCTCGGATCACAGTAGCCACAGCACAGGTTTGAGTATCAGGAGCTGCAGAATAACCTTACACCGCAACCACAGCAGTTGCAGCATTTGGCTCAGATGGTCACCAACAGCTCAGGCTTTGGGCATTGCCCCACATATTTTAGTTGCATAGAACATACCAGCTACCTGCTTTAATATGTAGACAGGTCGTATCTACCTACTTAGCGATATACCTAATTTGAATTGATATGGGTGTGTTCTGGTATCATCGGCGGGTATGCTGAGCTACACTGGCACAGCCTGTCACATATTTTTTCACCTTGGGTCATTCCAACCTTTTATCTTCCTTACAGAAACTCAGCTCCGAGTTTGTCGACCAGACCTCAATATCAGCATCAGGCAGTTGCGGCCGAGCGCTAAGAAGACAACGCACAGGAGGCACAACATAAAGGAGATACGACACAAAGGAGATGCAACACAAAGAAGACACAATGCACAGGAGCCACAACATAAAGGAGATACGACACAAAAGAGATACAACTCAAATTAAGTACTCTTGAAGACTTTTCCAACCATTGTCGAAACCACGCCATAAACGTCCGGGAATCAAGAATTTAAACTGAATGAATCATTCAAACACGATGAATGAAAATGTGTTTAATTCGGATTTAGCCACCTGAAATGCTGGCCAATATGAAACTTGACGTATGCTTACTGAGCGAGTGAACAATATACCTTAACATTAGTGAACTCCAAGCACTCCTTGAGCATTTGCCTTTCATTCTGGATGCATTTATGCGATGAGGTACGTATTGAAACAGCCCTACTTTGACGATATCGTTTGCATATCATGCACTTCATCGAAATAATATGCATTGTATAATGATGCTTACATTTAGATAATGAATAGCAGGTAGACACGAAGGTGGTTCAGATGCAGCCCCGGTGGTGTTTAGGGATTGCCAATAAGAGGAATGTTGTTTGACACTGCGGCGGGAATCTCAGCAAAACACGTCCGAAAAAGTGACCATGCATATCGCATACAGGTAAGGGACGTATATGTAAAACCCATCCTATGTGCTGACGATATGGCAATTGTTTCGAAAAACCAGACATTTGCGGAAATAACGTGGAGCACAAGTCACGATTTCAGTAAAGTTTCTCGTCTCACTTTAAATGTAGATAAAACATGTTGCTTAGGTAGGAACCAAAAAGGGCAAAATGAATCCGACAAGGGGATAAAGGGATAAACGAATGCGCCAGACGTCAGTACCATCAGGCGCCGGCGCCGTCAGAAGCCAATGCTGCCTCAAGCTTTGATTCCGCCGGAAGTCAGTGCCGCCGGACATCAATGCTGCCAGACGTCAGATTTGGGAGACGTCTGTAACTCCAGACATCAACACCGCCAAATATCATTACAGCCAAGCTTCAATACCGCCAGAATCAGCACTGTCGAATGCCAGCATTCAGCACCTTCAGACGTCAGTACCGTCAGAACCTCGGGCATCTGTATCATCAGATGGCAGTACCGCCAGGCGTCAATATCGCCAGACAATGCCGCCGGACATTAACACCACCAAAGATCACCGTTGCCAGACATAAATACCGCCAAACATCAACACTGACAAAAATAATGCCGCCAAGCATCAATTCCGCCAAGCATGAATACCGCCAAACTGAGCCAATGTTGTGGTGATCGCTGGCGGCAAAAAGGCGCAAACTGGGGTTGTGCTGCCGGCGGTCCGCCGTTTCTGCCAATATGGTGAGCAGTGGCGCGTATATAGAGCAGAGGCGCGCGGCTTTGACCTGACTTTGCGTCCACGCCGAACACTGCTCGCGGCGCGCCGCTAAGCCGGCCCGTTTCCACGTCGATTGGCTGCGGGCCGAGATTGGATCGCTTTGTGCGGGGGGTCGACCGATGCCCATGTCGTGTCGATGTGTCGACGCGGCGTGCACCACAGCCGTCACAGTCAGCAGTCGCAGTCCACGCGACGATCGCCTCTGAGAGCGCCGTCTGTCTGCCGACTTCACAGACTGGTGGTACCGTCAGCTCCGCTGGCCGAACACTGGGTACCGAGCGCTGGGGTGCGCCGCCAGCGAATTTGTTTTAGTTTATCATGTGTAATACTTGTGCACTATTTTGCTCTTTATGTGCTATGTGGCGGCTTTCTGTACCTTATATTGCCTTATATTGTACTTTTTCGAATAACGTACTATGTCTTCGATTTTGTGTACTATTTCACATATCTTGTTTGAAAACTATTTCTGCACTACTTCTGCTCGTCTTTGTGCTCATTATAGTAGTTTGTTTTGTTCTGGTATAATCCGGCGAACGTATGGCAGTGGTCCCTAGGACTGAAAGGTAGTATCTTGGATATGTTTGCCAAAAACAATGCAAGTATTAGTAGCTACGTGAAATCCATCAGAAGTGATGATTGAAAAGTTTGTGCGGGTGTCGTCTGCATTGAAAAATATGGAGGTGAATGGGAAAAAGGGGAGAAGGCCCCTCCCTCAACCTAGGATACTTTTTCCAGAGTTTTCGCACTGAAATAACATTTTCTAGAAATCTAAGCACATGTTAGGATAGCAAATATTGTCTGAAGGGCAACCACCGAATATTAACACGCACCTGGAGGGGGGGGGGGGAATCCGCCCACCCCTCCGGTTTTTCGTAGATATCTCCAGATGTCACCGGCCGATATACGCCATTGCTTGTGTACCTGCTTATAAAAGACCGGCGCGCTGTTTAAAGTAAGAAAAATGAAAATATACCGATAATTCTTCGAGTTATGGGTCGCTAAATTAAAAAAATTTCAGCACCAGACCATAAATACCGGCGCTGATGCGCTTCCCGTATAACGGCAAAAAGGAAGTGTTCTTGGCAAAACTAGCGACTTGCTTGATGTACATTGTTATGCTATATTGCTTCAAAGTCATGTCAGGTCATCGAGGTCAAGTTAAGTCAAGTTTATGACAGGTTAACACACGCCCTGGAGGGGGATGGCGAAATCCGCCGACCCCTCCGATTCGTCGTACGTAACTCTATATTGTACCGGCCGATATCCGTCATTTTTTTGCGTACCTACTTGGAAGTGACCGGCGCATTGTTTAAAGTAAGAAAAATAAAAATTGGCCGAAAACTTTTCAAGTTAGGGGCCGCTAGATAAAACCAATTCGAACACCAGACCACAAAAATCGGCGCTGATGCGCTTCCCGTATATTGGCAAAGGGGAACCGTTCTTGACAACAATAGCGACTTGTTTGAAGCATTTTTATGCTATATAATTTAAAGTCATGTTAGGTCGCTGAGGTCAAGTCAGGTCAAGTTCATGACAGGCTAATAGAACCAAACTTGGTCAACTGGAATGTTGTCAAAAATGCAAATGACTGTCATGCGATTGATGTCATTGTGTGCCTAAGCGTTTCCATACTGTATTCATGTATTTCACTCCTTTCTTTGCGGAGCCGATTGTGCCGAACTGCCTAACGGAGCAGTCGGGTGGGCAGCCGGGTTCCGGTAACTGGAGCAGGTAATGACCAGCTAAAGTGCTCCTATATAGGGGACCTGCGGTCAAATGGTGGATCTGGCCATTTGACATTGTATTGCATCATTAGTAATGTACAAAACATCATTAATGCCAACTTTGGAGCATCTAAACACAATCACAGCGATCCCTAACAATGACAAGCCAATCCTGGCAAAACCAGAAAATTGTGTTATTTTAACCTCCTTTGACCTTGCAGATTTTTAACCTAAGGTCATGAAATTTGCACACAATAGAGTTCACTATCGTGTTCATCCACCCTGCGAATTTCGTTGTTCTAGCATCAGTAGGAGCCGAGATCTTAGGGGGGTGGAATCCGCCCACTCAAGTGCGCGTAATTTTCCGAGGCCCTCCAGGGCGCGTGTTAACTGTACGAACCTGAAGAATTTCTTTTTCTAGAAAGCTGGAGAGAGAACTTAATTACCACCCTCTCCGAACCGGTTGAAAACCAGCTTTCTAGATCCTCCACTGTTGGTCCGTGCATCACGTTCTCTATCTTGCGGAAGCGTATGAAAGGTTTGGGCTAATATGCGGTTCTCGATAAAGATGAAGTGTTGCAGTCGGGGTGAGAAACGAAGGCAGCGTAGACTAAGAAACTGAAGCAAGCAGAAAAAGGGACCAATCGGCCATGCGTTGCTCTGGGTTCCAGAACAACTCTGGGAATGAAACCAGTTTGGGCTTTCAAACTCGGTCTCGTTTCGCTGCTAGAAATTATAATACCTTATTTATTTTCTGCGATTATGTCTGGTATTACCAGAAAAGTATGCCATGCATTTATTGTGTATTGCATCATACATTGTAAATAAAGTCCCATTTCTTCGTTTGTTCATGTTAATACGGTTATCAGCTGACAAGAAAGTCCGAGCTACGAGGAAAATAACGGTCACCGACAAGTCTCTCCACTGGCATTCTCGATCGAGTTGTCAATGTACCACGTGCAGGAATAGTGTATATGTTTCGCTTTTTTTGCCAACCTCCTTGACTTACGACACTGCAACACACGGAGCCCCCCCCCCCCATCCCCCGCTCCTCGCTGTGGTCCTGGCCGACCTCCGCGGCCGTGATCTTCCTGAGCGGGTGGCCAATGCTGCCGCGCGATATTGGTACTTTATTTTGTCGTTCGCTGAGCTCGTGCTTAGTTCGCAAGGTTGCATGGCCTGCCGGCTGGACAAAATTATGTGGGTTGGAGATCACCCGTCGAGATTCATACTCGGTGAGGTGGCTTTCATTTTCGTTCCACTGTCTGCAATGCATTAGTACTTGTCTGTTCCTGGCGTGTGGCACCGGCTGACATTGCGCTTACTGCTCAGATATTTTAAAGCGGAGACCACTGGGTGTTCGGTGGTGGCCTTTGAAACACATCGGGAATACTTATTTGGAACATGTCCCTTGGAACGTAACCTTACCAGTTGGTACCAGTTGGCTTACCAGTTATGTGGCTGCCTTCATACTTGCCGTTTTAGCCATTAGCACTGCCAAATATTTTGTACATGAAGGCTAATGGATGTCCACGTGAATTCTATCCATGCAGTGTCATAGACGTAATGTGACATTTCGGGACAGCCTCCCCCTGTACCCCGCGATGTCAACACCTATGCATATAAAATTCCCGCGTTAAAACAAACTGTTCAAAATGTACATTACCCGCTCGGTTACTCTGACTGCTTTCTCATGCTTGCCTTCTCTTCAAGCGCACAACAGGCTGAATCGTTTGACGTGTCTGTTCACGTTTATTGTTCTTCGACAACTTGGACGTCACTCTGCACTGTGCACCATGTGATCAACATGATCGATGCGCCCTGAAGTCCAAATAACTAACTGCACTGTGCCCAGTATAACGGGACCAGTCAAGTGTTGCGGTACAGCATGCTCTCGCCATATTACATTGCGGTACAGCCTACCACCACCGAATTGTAATGGGAATGAGCCTCGGCCAGGGACACATGTCATGCCTTCATTTATATCGTTACTGTTTGACCGCACCCAACCGCATGCATTGATTATTTATGGAACCAAGATACACTAATACAAAGGTCTGATGTTACTCCACGGCAGTCAGTTATTTCACCCATGTCACGCTCCATCTCAGCCTTTTTTACAGTGGCATCCAAACACGAACGCAAGAAAAGGTATGCATCTCGAATATTATTCAAGTTACACAAAGTGTTGTGCGGTGCATCACTAATGGTTTAATTCGTGCATGGTTATTGGATGACCAGATCTTAGCCCGCCATTAACGGGGCAAGGCGGTGTTTAAACCCATGCCGATTTTTCAGATATTTGAAGCTTTCAAGCATTCAGTACCAATCGGACATCAATTATGTATCTTAACCCAAATTGTTCTTCATCACTCTAGGTCTCTGGTCATGAGATCACCAAGGAGACCAATTTTCCGTTGTTCTGCTCTGAATTCGATATTTCAGGTACGGTTGATAGTCTCGAGCTGCAAACTGCGTGTGTGCCCAGGTATTGATCGGGTGACACGGCTGCTTGATATGGTCCGACTGACGATCAATGTGTCCTCACTTGTGACGTCATTCTGTGTCATCACTGACCATGGTCAATCTGCCAAATTGGTGCAGAAACTGGCTGCAAAGCGTACTGCATCTAGTTTTATGGGCGTATTGCCTGTCACATATGAAAAGAGGAAAGAAATTTGATGTGAAGACAGTAAGAGTACGCCGCGTATGAGCTCGGCCGTAATGAGCCAAATATATCGCTGACTGTATTATGTTGTATATTGTGGCTGGCCAGAATGCTCTGATTCTGACGTGACATCCTTCTGCGAGATGGGTGTCACTGACACACTCGCCGCCTCTATACGCCCGGTGAATACCGCTGGTTTGACGAGGAAACACCTGCTTCGAGCAGAGTATGTGTGATGTACTTTCGTCCACCATATTTTGCCATTGTCATTTATATGTCAGACTGGGTGCATCCCCAGCGACTGAGGTCGCGGTAGCTTGGTTGGTGAGGCGTCTCCTGGTCGCAAGACGTGGGCTCGAGTCCCACAGCCGGCGGGAGTCCCGAGTCCACCCGCGACCAACCGGCATGAGAAGTTGAGGACGCTAAATGACTAGCAATTAAACCCACCGTAAAAGATCCCAATCCAACCCGCCAATTGATGCTGTTCTCAGAGTCAGCTGCAGATATTTGTTGTTTGATGATTCCTGGAATCGTTGCTCTTCGATGTTTAGCATCATGGTATTCAGGCAGCTGGAACGTTTACGCGTTGGAATGTGGAGCGGATAACTGGAGCTGTTCATCATAATGTATGTGTATGCGAGCAATGCACATACCTTGGCGGTAATAAGATGCATATAACTTGTAGTTTTTCCTGATCGATGCAATATACGGCATGCACGGAATTTTATAGCATTTGAGAGAGCAAGATGTCAGAAGATGTCTTGCATTTGCCTTACAACTGGACTTTTCAGGTGGCGGCAATGGCATCATCTTTATTGCTGTCATGCAGAGCCGACTCAAATGACTTCTCGTACCTATAGACGTCGCACGGGGGCAGAATCAGGAATGGTCACGAGGGCACTTGTCTGGTGGGGCGCCACTGAGACAATACCGGCTTGGGCTCCTTCGGCTGGAAATACGTTGAGCGGGGGGTGGGTGGGTGATGCGCACTGGAAGGTCGCATATTCCTACCCGACGGGTGCCTCTGGCTAGAAAATCCATTGAGCAGGTATGGGGGGGGGGGGGGGTGCACTCGAGCCTTCTCTGAGGTCTGGCCTTTTCCAAGCTGGATTTGCGCCACCTTCTATGGAGCGGGGCGTATGCTCCATTTCACCCTCCCTCTGTATCTGCCTCTAATCTCGCATGAGTGCAAATCGGTTATGGTTTGAGTGACATCTAAGCAGGAAGTTGTCTCGATGTCCAAGTTGATATCATGTGACAAACAATGTGTATATTTCATGATTACCGATACCAGCAGGGATCTATGTTTGAAGACAGCGAGCGTTTTTGTTGTGCCGTTGTGTTCCTTTAAATGCAATGGAGAGAACATGATACCGATAATGCATAAAAAGCTCATTATCTGAACACACCCCACCGCTAGCCAGATACTAGGACCATAAGATGACCTTATATTTAAGATAACTGCAGCAATTTTTGTTGGAATTGTATATCGAAAAACAATATCAAAGTAATTATATGTGAATGTAACTCCATACATCAACCCAATGCAAAACTTGAATAAAATAAGTCATATGTCAGTTGATAATGCATGCGTAAGCTGAGATCATTCGCCCATCCTTCTGGTTTAAACTTTATTGGTCATGTTTAGATATGCTATATTTCCCACTAAGCGTGCACTTCAATGAGGAAAATGACGCTTCACGCCGATTGCAAATTTTGTCTCACTGTATCTCATTTCATGCAGCACCAAATGATATAATGTTATCCAATAGGCACATGAGGAAGTTCTATATGGTCTCCAGCTACCGGGAAATATGATGTTTCTAGATTCCATAGTTTTATAGGGTGGAGTCGGAAACGAAATGGTCAGATTTCGTTTCCCTCCCCATTCCATGACCAATCGGCCTTCCAGTACCCGTGTTAATCCTCCTCCGTGCAAATACTCTATGGTAGAAAATTGCCACACGATAATAGCGTAACAAGTAGTTGACAACATGATTCCTCCATATCAGTGATGTATGAAGATGGGTCACGGCCCGGCATTAACTGTCTGGAAGGCCGGCCTTGTGCTTTGGAACTAAGATTAAGCTACATGAAGCATGACATAGCTTGTCTCACTCTTCACGTCGTTCTTGTTCTGACTAAGTGCAATATAAATCGTCATCAACGATTTATTGCACATATAAATACAAGTAACAAGATCAAGTGTCCCCGGGTTGATGCAAAAGCCACGCTCATGTCTGGATGACGCTACAAACTCGGAAAACCCGATGCCGCCGAAACGCACGCACACCCACATCACGACCCGCAATCGGTGAGTTGTCTCAGCAGATTGATGGCCTTCAGCGTACGCCACCGATGACCCCCCCCATCGACCGGCCACCTTGTCGTGGCTATTACACGGGATTTAAATGCAGTGTATCGATCTATTTGGATGTTTTCAGGATTTCTTGACAGGAAAATGTGTATTTTCTTCCTATCTAGTAATTGGCGGAAATTGGGAACAATGTTATTTATGTTTCGAAAAACTCTTACCCGAATGCTGCTAAGGTTGGCCAATGGTGAATATAATGCGCAATATAGTACGAATTTGAGCCACGTGGACATGTACGGGAATCGATATGGCTGATTTGGAACAGGCGCGCGTGTAGGTGTGATGCTTTCAGGCGTAGGTGGGTCAATATAGTCTTAAAACATTTTGAGTCCGGGGCGTGATATCACGGTTCAGTTTGTTCCGAGAAGCATATCTGAATAGTATTAAGGCAAGTAGTATGTTTCATTTTGTTTATTTGCACCATGTCAATTACACCTCAGTGTTAAGTCGGAAAAATGAGTGTCTGAAAGCGCCTAAATTAATACTTCGCAGAGTTTCCCTAGTGCGCAGCATTATATAGTGCTCGAAGGATTAATTCTGCACGCGTTAAGGACTGCAGTTGATTATGACTTTCTGGGGTTTGTATTCTTGAATTTTAAATCATGTAAAAGTCCATGAGTGTATGCATTGCGCGGCTGATTTCGAGTGTTTCTAGTCCACGTTCGGAAGGGAAGCTAGCCGTGGATTGCTTTTGGGCAGTTATTTTACGAGGATTTTACAAGCTATTTTAGGAGTAATTGTAAGCGAGAAATTTAAATCTGCAGTCTCTCTAGCCTCTGGGGGTAAGGTATTGTCGTGTGGGAGTTATGAACTGCATCGCAGCAGTCCAGCTTTCATTGGGTATGTATTTTGTAGCTATCATATAGAGTGGTACTTGTTAATTATTTTGCCACTGAGGGAAGTGGTGTAGTGACTTATTCACTTTGGACTTGAGTGATTTATGTGCGATTCAAACGATCTATGAAGAGGTATGTAGTAGCCCTCGGTGAAGCCGAAAAGCTGAAGCTGAAAACCAGATGACATGAGTGGTACTACCTGATTCCAGGGGTATATATAAGCCACTGTGGCTATAAAATTGTTTCATTGATTTAAATAAAGTGCCCGCCATGAGTAAATCACATTTGACGACCAGCTGGGAACACATGGGGCAGAAGATCAGGAATGGCGTACGTCAAAATGGCTTTACACTAGAAATGTATCCTGACCACATACGCATATATTTATACTGATTGCGGAACCATTTCCTAAGGCATCTGAAAGCAGGCGTCTAAGGCATCTGAAACACCTGTGTTCAAGAAACAACCGTTTACTTAGCGATTACGTTATAAGAACTGAATTTGGCGCGTGTGCAACATTGGCTGTAAATAGTCGGAAGTAAACAAACGCCGTACATTTGGCGAGGGGGCAGATTTTACGGCTCTTAGGCGGCGCTTTGCCGCTTGTTCTTCGTTATTTTCCTTTTTTAATTTATTCACTTTTTCTATGGAACGTTTCAAAACTTTGGAGCAGAAAGTACGCCGTACGGTCTGCACCAAGGAAATTTCACTTGGGGGGACCGGGGAGAGAGATTCCGCACCCTGCCAGGTCTTGGAGCGGTCATTTTTAGGATGAACCAAGGCATTGTTTACCTACCACGGGCGTCGGGCAGTATGGACTATTTCCATTTTTACGGCTGATACTGTGAAGCTCCTGCGCCGAATTTATGTGCGATATTACCTCGAATTGAAAGTCGATCACCCTCCGCCCAAATTTAGCCGCGTTTCGCCGAAAATCAGCCTGTTCTTGTGACACGAAGGCCAGATTTGAAAGAAAACGCGTTTCGGTGGATACCTATATCCACCATAGTGGCGGCTGTGCAAATATTTCGACGTCGATATCCGCCTTAGTAGCCCTGTGCTGAAATCTCGTCGCAGGTATTCGCCGTGGCAGCTCTGCGCCGAAACTCGGCATGATGGAAATTGGCTGACCGCACCTCCGGTCGCCTGTTGCCGGCTACCATTGAGCGGCAGACTGCGACTAAATGATGGTGATCCTCCCCCTCCCCTCCGGTCGCCTGTGTCCCGAGGAGCAGCTGATTCTCTGGGCAGTGTGGCTAAATTTCAGCGCTTGGAATGATCGAATTTCGGCGCAAGAGGTCCAACATATCCGCGATAAGATCTGGATAAGTTCCACTCACTTTAAAGCCTGTTCCTTCATTTGTAAATTACGGATGAAATACGTCATAAATTATATCAATGACAAGGCAAAGACGGAGCAATTAGTGAGGAGTTTTATGGTAGATCTAGACTATGACTCCAAGAACTCCAGTCTGACAGGGAAGGCTCTCGATATGATCCTGCGTTTGGTCGCTCCAGAATACAGTCAAGAAACCATGGAACCTGAACAAAGAGTACATGGTCTTCCTGAAGGAGAGGGACCTGGAGGGGAACTTGTTCTGCTACAAGGACGCCAAGTTTGGCTGCCTGTCCAAGGCCGCGGCCATCGCCATCTACAATTTCGACATCAGCGACTTCCTGGAGCAGTTCCCGGACATCAACAACAGACTGGCCTGTCTGGCCAGGGACGTCATGGACTTGCCTTACCTGAAGGCTGTTCTGGTGGTGTGGGCCACCCTCGGCCTGCACCTGGTGGAGCCATTTTACGCCATCACTATCCAGGAGGGGGCCACCCACAGCAGCTTCACCGCGTTCTACAAGGGACTCCTGGATGCAATGAGCAGGTCCATCATATTCCAGAAGGCCCAGGCCCTGAGAGAAGGCAAGCCGGGCAACTTCCGAAGCTACAAGAAGGAGATAGAGGATGTCAAGGAACTAAAGCTGATGTGGAGCGAGATGAAGAGGAATCAGGAGAATGGATATGCTGAGAAGCAGGAGCTAGCCAAGAGGAAGGAAGAGAGGCGGCTGGACATCCTCAAGTACAAGGGGGACCTTTCACTGACGCCAGTGAAGTGGATACGTATCTGGCCAGGGGGGATTTGGAGGACAATGAGAAAGTGAAGAGGATGAAGTCCGAGATGCTGTTTGCCAGGGACAGCTCCACCCTCCTCCCCAAGATCCATCCTTTCTTCAAGGTACAAATCACCGTTCCTGAGACAGGGAAGAGAAGACAGAAGACCGCTGCTAAGTACGACGAGGCGCTGATATAACTGCTGGGGAAGATGAGCAACAGGGCGACGATTCAGTACACCAGCTTCCAGGGAACCCTAGAGAAGATGGTGAGGGAGAGGGGACGTAAAAAGAATGGCCAGAAACTAAGTGTATGACAGCCTCTGTATGTCCGTTTGTTACTTTTGCGTAGATATATTGTTCTGGATCCGTCGTTTGTGTACAGCCATGGTAGGTGCTGGCCGGCAGATGGGCGGAATATCTAAATTCTCGATACCTGAATGGCGGGACCTTTTTTATCTGCTAGAACACAGCGGTTAGGCTCAAATGTCGTATATATATGTTGGGGGCATAGGCCAAGTTTACTCATGTCCCTTAATTTTACCCTTCCAATTTATCACCAGAGGCTACTGTAGGAAGTGCTAAACCCGGGTAGGCATGCTCACTAAGCACTTGGGGAAGAGGTAATCGCTAAAGTTGAATGATGTCCATGTTGAGGTTTCGTGGTGAATGTTTTTTTTTTGCATGAGTGTTGTACCTGACTGTTTTATTGTCATACTCTAACATACTTTCTAGGTCATTTTGCGGTGCAATTTTCCAATCAATTGAATTGTGTTCATGTTTACAAAATAATTACGTATCATTGGCTCAGACATGTGTTTGTTTCTCGCTACAAAATTTAGATCGTTCAGAACCGTGAACGTCAGAAGTGGGCCTATAGCTGATCCCTGGGGCACAATAGCACCAATGCGCCGTAGTGTACGTAAAATATCTTCCTGTACCACTCTGGTGTCAGTTGGCCAAGTATGTGCGTGTTCATTGTAGCAGTGGTCATGTAATAGTGAAATGTTATTGACATTTCAGTCGGTATCGGTAGTACATAAATCGGTAGTACTATATTTTCAAAAGTATTTTGGTATATCCAAATGGATATGCGTAAATTAAAGTTGGCTATGAAGAGCTTGGTACATTTTGTGGGCTAGGTAGCTAGGGTGAAGTTGCAGACGACGCACGCACGCACGCACGCACGCACGCACGCACGCACGCACATACACATATACACATGCAAACACACATGCATATATATAATATATATATATATATATATATATATATATATATATATATATATATATATATATATATATATATATATATATATATATATATGTATATCTCTTTGTGTGTGTGTGGGGGGGGGGGGGGACGTGCGTGTGTGTGTCGGAACTAGTGCTATTAACAAGCATTACATGAACCTAGTGGGTCTTTTGTTTGAAAGGTACAATGCTGATCATTTCTTTTTCAATATTGATGTCACATGTGCTAGTGTCCTGATTGGAACTGGTGAAAAAATTTCCTTCTGCAAGCTTGATATTGAAAATCTTAGTGATGGGAGCTGTTCTGGTTTCAGGAGAGCTGTTAGCTCTAAATTTTTTGCTGGACAGATTATCAGAATCTCGTGATTGATTAGCCGAAAGTGAATTTAATTATATCGGGACTTGGTGTTCTGTTACTGTTGTGTTGCACGGCCCTAATAACAAATGGATGCGAGCCGTGCTATATGATGGTTTGGGATGTTGTTGGGAGTGGGCTTATTTGCAGCACATTCATATCATGTATTGGCCAGGTGCAGGCTGTCAACATCACCATTACCATGATATTCTGCTATGTACCACCTCGGCTGACCCCGCTGACCCCGCTGATCCGGCAGACTGCTATGTACTACCTTGGCTGACCCCGTTGATCCCGTTGACTCCGGCGGACTGCTATGTACCAGCTCGGCTGACTGCTTACCCCGCTGACCCGGCAGACTGCTATATACCAGCTCGGCTGACCCTGCTGACCCCGCCGACCCCACTGACTCGTCAGACTGCTATGTACTACCTTGGCTGACCCTGCTGACCCCGCTGTCCGGGCAGACTGCTATGCACCACTTCGGCTGACGCCGCTGACCCGGCAGACTGCTATGTACCACCTCAGCTGACCCTGTTAACCCCCTGGCCCAGTAGACTGCTGTGGACCACATCGGCTGACCCTGTTGACCCCGCTGACCCGGCAGGCTGTTATGTACGACCTCGGCGGATCATACGGCGCGCATCTGGTCCACCAAGGACTTCTCGTTGGTGAAGACCCTCGAGTGGCAGAACAAGGACGAAACGCAACGCTGGGTGTGGGACTGCGCCTTCTCGTTGGACGCCAAGTACCTGGTGACCGGTGAGTACGGCGCATCACTTGCATGCAAAGCGTGGGATGGGTACCGTGGGTCCTCTCGAGTCTGGCCCGGTATAGTCCCTCCCCCCGAACTATACCAGACAATGCTCTGGGCATGCAAGTACAAAGTTGTTGCCGGAATTCAAGTGCACCTCGTTCCATGTGCAAGTGCGACTCAACTTCATGTGCTAAGGTACTTGCGTTGATGAGTTCCTTGACGAACGATGAAGTAAGCCGGCAAACAACACGAAACAATAAATACCCAGGATGTGGGAACTTGGTCTGTTAAAGGCACACACTGATCAGTTCATGCGAAGCCTGGAGCTTGCAAAAGCGTCACTCCGAGTTAGAATGTCGGCGAAACAAATTAAATATCGTGCCACCGCGCCTAGAATGCTGTAGTCCTGTCAACAATTCAAGACATACAGATAAGAAACAAACAGATAATGTTCCGTGACCATTACGATTGGCTGAAGCCTAAAGCCAGGGGTTCTTGGTATACCAAATCGGCTTTAAAAGCTTTGCTTCTCATCGCTGAATAAAAAGGCGTCGTTTTGTGCCGAAGGGGCGTGATCATATGCGGATGGCGTGGCATTTGTTGCAGCCTCGGACGATATTACATCTGCTGTTGTCAGTGCACTGCCGCCAGGCTTCACACCTGTTGATAAGCCCGCTAGCGAATCAATCTCTCGGAATGCGTCCGCTGACGTCACGACTGTTGGAGCCCCATCGTTCACGTCACACCTGCCACGTTATTACTGTGTTTTACAGCCTCGTCGGACGAGCACGCGCGTCTCTGGAACGTCGAAACTGGCCTAGTGATGCGCACTTACAAAGGTCACTCTAAGGCTCTCACGTGCCTGGCTTTCGCGGACCACGACTGATAGTCTGGAGTATGGCTGGAAACGGGATCTGAGACTGGTGGTTCAAGTTGCTTCTTGGATTCGTCTCAGATTTCGTCATGAAGGCGTCGATCTCGTCCCTGGGGCGCAATCAGTGCGCCGGTGGGGAATTCGGAGGGGAGGGGGTGATGTGCCCAGTCGGCGACGTCCGACTGGGCGGCCGGCGACGGTTGCGCTGTTATGCAGGCCCATACCCCGACCGCTCGATGACGGCCGCTCCACCAACTGAAGAGTGAAGAGCGACTCTCGGAGCAGTGCGTGCGCTCGTGGCTTGTTGTCTGGCTTAAATGGCTCAGACCGCCACTGGACTTGTGCGCAGAGTATGCAGGAACGATCTTCATGCCGGATGTGCTGGCCAATAGTGCCGAAAAGCAGCCTTTCGTCGCCCCAACTGGGCTGCCACTGTGGTGGCGTTGGTTTTGCCTGAGTTCCGTCTGTTGCGACGCGCTTGGAACGCTGTCCTGAATGTCATATATGAATGTAATAAATAATGCGCCGCCCTCCGGGCCACATTCATTGGTATTATTCCTCAACTGCAATCGATTCAACGGTGGACTGGCATCACGCCACCAAATGGCCAGGGAGGTGGCACGGTGGACTGGCATCACGCCACCAAATGGCCAAGGAGGTGGCACGGTGGACTGGCATCACGCCACCAAATGGCCAAGGAGGTGGCACGGTGGACTGGCATCACGCCACCAAATGGCCAGGGAGGTGGCACGGTGGACTGGCATCACGCCACCAAATGGCCAAGGAAGGGGTACGGATCAAACGTTGGCATGAGGAAGGACACAGGTCACAGCATTGACATGGGGAAGCGACGCAGGTCACATCTTTGATACGGGGAAGCGACACAGGCCACATCGTTGACATGAGGAAGCGACACAGATCACATCACTAACACGGACAAGCGACACGAGTCACATCGTTGACACATGGAAGCGGCTCAGGCGATATCGTTGATACCGGGAAGTGACACGTATCACGTCGTTGACGCGGGGAGATAGTATTGGCCATAGCGTTGCCACCCTCGGCATATGAATTCAACATTGAGATGTGTTCCCTTATACATTTTCATGTTTGCATTAATTGGGCTTTCCCCAAGTATCTATGAAAGTTCACACTCGCTACGTAAAATTGGGTTACAGACTTAATGTTAATGAAGGTTTTTGTGTGAAACTAGCTGGGAAGATTTACCTTATGCCAATGGTATAAACAAAAAGTGAGTAGCTTTTGAGAATTTGTGAATGCTCATAGGTAAGGTGCGAAAAAGACTTGTTATTTTAATGTGCCTGGTTACTTGCTTCAGGGGGTTCAGGGGGCACTAGGGTCATGTACACCCCCGCCCCCAGGGAGGTCGGTGCCGCTCCGGCCGGGAAAAGGCGCGCTCTAGGAAGGTTCGAGTTTATTGCTCCCCTCGAATTTTCAGCCAGAGGCACCTGTTAATAAACAAAGTGCCCCCATGACAATTCATGGATCCGCCCCTGTTTGCTTTCTTGCAGTTTGCTCCTTTGTCCGCCAGTGCTCATTAGGGCACAGTGTCGTTCATAAATTTTGGATTCGAGATTCCGCCCTACGATTTTGAGATGTAATCGAGTGTGCTGATTTCAAATTCGAAAGATTTTTTGGGATTAAAGCATTTTCTGGTCCGCAAATTTACACTTTCGCAGGCATGTTTCCTAACTTTACGCTAAATGTCGGAGAATGGACACAAATTCATGTCTGAAAGTTATGGGGACTGTTATATTCGTGATGTTCACACCAAGATACCTATGATTACCACTTTTCATCGGGATATATTTCTGACTATTTTTCTGGTCTGTCCGACACACATCTCGCTAACGCCATCTATCGGTGAATTTTTTCATTAACTCGGAAAATCGACTCTCCTTATTGAATTAAAGACTTGGATAAAAAACAGTAAAATATACATCTAATTTATAAAAAAAATAATCAGAGTTGTTGCTGGGGTGGCTTGAGAAACCAGGGTTATATTGCTAAGCAGAGCTTGTTGGTGAACCCTGGCCCCACCAGCCAATCCATGAACTCCAGCTCAACGGCAGAATTTAGACCGGAAGTTTAACGTGCCGCCAATGCACCGACACGGCCGCCAGGTAGCTTGTCCCCGGCCTTATCTGGCCAGCTGCCAACTGACACTCCCGGCCAGGGGCTAAATGCGAGCGCGCGAAGCGACTCGAACCCTGTGTTGCCAGTACAGGGGAGACCAGTGCAGGACAGCGCTCTGACTAACTGAGCTGCCGGGGAGGCATCAGTTACACTAACGAATAATTACACTCTAACGAACTGAAAACTGATGCCTAGGTACTCTCAGGGCGGATCCAGTGGGGTAATCTGGTGATGGCCCAGTGGCCAGTGCCCAATGGCCCACTCCCAAAGTATGACAATTTCTTGAAACCCACTGTTTTCAGTATTTTCAGCGATTTTAGGCCATTTTTCTCCCCAAAATCACCCAGGCTGGATCCGCCCTTGCCATAACCCTATGCTCTATACTCATAACTCCCCCCACGATGGGCGTTACATAGCCTTAATGAGTTATGACGCCCTAAAAGCCCGATACACCCCCACCCCCACCCCACCCCACGAGAGTAGCTATTAGCAATACCTTAGTCAAATCGCCCCAGCAGTGGAATTCAGTAAACGCCTTCCTCATTCTAAATACCCTTATAATTTTCCTCACCTGCTGGTTGTATTTCATCTATCACTATCATAGCCAATGGAACCATTCCAAGTCCATTTTTTCATATGATATCTCCTTGTCCTTACATATCTTTCCCTGTTTCACATATGTCGAAGAGAAGCAAAATCCCGAGGCCAAAGACGAGAAAAGCCTCGACCAGTAATTTCACTGAGTTCGTTGGAACTGGAGCTGAGTTGAACCCGTCCGAGGTTCCGACATGGAGGGCCACCCTGAGAAAGGGTATCCTGTTACAAGAAGAATCGCTCATTCCCAAGAGCCACTATTCGCATACAGAGGTAGTTCGGGACCTTGCTCCACTGGTGCTGGCACAGTGGAAAAGGGCGAACGCGATGTTTGTGCCACCAGTTACCGTGACAGAAAAAAATCGTTATCAAGAAAAATCTCCAAATTCTTGTTAAGGTTTAATGGCGTGGTGAGGGCCAGGACCTCAAAGGCAGAAGCCGAGAAGGTAGAAAGGCAGCTGGACACCCTGCTTGACGTCACCTGCTGCCAGCATACTATTGTGCTGTGTCACGAAGAGAGCTCAAGCTGCACAGACTCAGATGCATGTACACTGCCAGCATACTATCGTGCTGTGTCACGAAGAGGGCTCCAACTGCACAGACCCAGATGCATGTACACAGAAGGCTCATAGTACGAGTCACTGCTCGAAGGACAGGAAGATTCCTCTACATGGACTTGAGTGGCTCAGAGACCAGAGAAAAAAGACTGGAGAAAAGGCCAACTTTCAAATGGGAGGCAGAGATGACAAAGAGACGAAGCGACAGCTCAGGGCTGCAAAGAGGAAACTCAACCAGGCGAAGAGCGACCGAAGAAATAAGAGGAGAAAATTGTGCAGAACACAGATGAAGAGTGGTGTGGTGTGGGCCATTTGGCATCACACGCATAGTTGGTGCCAGTCTTACCAGAATTGGCACCTCTACCCTCAGGCAGTGTGCGGCCGTGACTCGGCCGCCCTCCCGGGATTAGGTCCGGTGAGCCAACCCGGGCATATACCAATGGAGTGACTCGGCAACAGCCTGTGTGTTCGGACGTGCGCTCCTCACAGACGCGAACCAGAAATCGTAGACTCCCACGCATAACATGGCGCGGTCGGTAGTCTGTTAGAGGATGACAAGTGTGTTCACGTGAACAGAAGTGCTTAGTGTGGATTGGCGATCAGTGATTTTTCGTGAACTGTGACTGTGGTCGACAGGCGGTGTCCACTGCAGTGCGGTCATGGGTGGTGGTGATTCTGACGCGGCTGCGGTAGCGAAACCTGAAGTGGATGCGCTTACCCGCATGCTACAGCAGCAGCTAGATATGGCCGAAGCTTCTGCTCGGCGCGAGGAACGGCTCACGGCATTGCTGGAGCGGTTCTGTCCGACCCCCGTCGGTCACCCTCCCGCTGCCGTGGGCGACGTCCCGGCTGGTGCACCGGTTCCTGCGGCTGTGGCTACTGGTGTACGACCTCGGGTCCGGATGCCGGCTGCGGGCACGCCTATCCCCCACCTAGCCTCCTCCGCCACGCTCATGGAATTTGAGGCGTGGAAGCAGAAATTCGAAGGATACTGCCTGCTCACGCACGTTCCCGATTTGACGTCGGAAGAGCAAAAAGCGGCCCTGCTGGCAGTGCTCGACGACGATTGGGCGCGCGTCGTTCGTTTCGGGCTGCCGGTCGCAGCGGACGCCAGCATGACTGACGTCATCACGGCGATGTACACCCACCTTCGGCGACAGAGGAACGTGGTAATAGACCGGCGCGACTTCAGCTGTCGTTTCCAGCAGGCTGGCGAGTCCATCGACGACTACATCTGCTCCCTCAAAGAGATTGCATCGAGTTGCAATTTCTGCACCCACTGCACCGACGATCGATATCGCGATCATCTCGTCGTCGGCACCAACGACGGCGACGCTCGGCGTCGGATGCTGGAAGCACCTGACCTCTATTTCCAGAAGGCGTTGGACATTTGCCGTGCCTCTGAGTCTGCCTCACACAATAGTTCGGCGATTCGCGGCCCCCTGGAGCCAACAGTGAACCGGGTATCCCGTTACAGAAGAGACCGCGGTCGACGCCGGTCCAACAGTGCTGAACCCGTGACAACTGCCCGGTGCCTTCGGTGTGGAGCGGCACAGCATCGCGGCTCCCGGGAGTGCCCGGCCCTCGGTCGCACCTGCAATAATTGCCGTGCATTGGGTCATTTTGCCGCGGTGTGCCGCGGTCGGGCGAACGGCGGTGATCAGCGGCGCGCGGCTAGTTCTTCTCGTGGCCGCCAGGGTACACCAGCCGGCCGGCCTCGCGGCGCACGCACCGCGCGCAGCGACACCCGTGACCGCCGCGACAGCTCAGCTTACCGGCCACGCCGCCAGGTGTCAGCGGTTGCTGCGGACGATGTCTGCGATGAATTCTCGCCTAACTTTTGTGATGGCGATGAACTGCAGCTGATGAACATTCGCCTATCAGATGTGCGACTGCAAGGCGTCTCTGCTAAGCGGTCCCCGCAGATACCGCTCCGTCTACATCGGCACGATGGCAGCACAGTGCCGAGTATCTGGACGCCGGACACGGGTGCCGAGACATCAGCGGTGTCTCTGGAGCACGCTGAGGCTTTGGGTGTGTCGCGCAAGGATCTCTATCCGTCTACAACTACTCTGTGGACGGCGGATGGCCGGAAAATGCAGTGTTTAGGCACATGTGATCTGACGCTGCAGCTGGGGGACGTTACACGCAGGGTGGAGGTTTCGGTGCTCCCATCCATCCACTCGCCACTTCTGTCTTGGCATGACTGCGTTCGGCTGGGCATACTTCCGTCAAACTTTCCGCAGCAGATTCGCCGCATGGAGAATGGCAGATCAGCGAGTGCCGACCTGGCCAGTGCCCCTGCCTTGGGGAAGCGACGCGTGGACTCCGTCGCTAACGGCCGGCGTGTCGCCTCCTACGCTGCCCCCGGCAGCAGGATACCGGTGCCGACAACACGACGCGCTCCTTGTTCCGACAAGCTCAGCGGACCACCAACTTGCAGTGGTGGCACCCATTCCGCGCGTCAACGGCAAGAACATTTCGAGGCTTTGAAGGCGGAGTTTCCGCGTGTATTTGACATGAAGGCGAAGCTGCGGAAGATGAAGGGGAACCTCATGAAGATAGAGCTGACGGACAACGCTGTCCCCTACACCCTGACGACGGCCCGCATCATACCGTTTTGCTGGAGAGAGGATGTTCGAAGTCAGCTGGACGAGCTGCTGGACAAGGACGTCATAGAGCCAGTTGAGCACCCCACGCCCTGGTGCCATGCTCTCGTCCCAGTTCCGAAGAGAACTCCAGACGGCGCAGTATCCGGTTGTCGCCTCACAGTCGACTTCACCAAGCTGAACCGCTTCGTGAAGAGACCCGTGCATCCCGCTCGCATACCCCACGATGCGGTAGCATCGATCCCGCCGGGAGCCACCTTCTTCACCAAGCTTGACTGCAAGGCCGGGTACCATCAGGTGAAAATCCGCGACGAGGATCGTGACCTGACGTGTTTTATCACACCGTGGGGACGCTACCGCTACAAGAGGGCACCCATGGGCATCAACTGCTCTGGAGACGTGTACAACAACCGCGGTGACGTTGGGATGGGCAACATCCCCAACACGGTACACGTGGTGGATGACTGGTTGGCGTATGACTCCGACTACGCTGCACACGTGCGCCACGTCTGGGAAATAATCAAGAAGTGTGACGAGCTGGGCATCACTTTGAACCCGGATAAATGTGTGTTTGCAGAAGAGAAGGTTGAGTTCTGCGGCTTCTCCGTCAGCTCAGCCGGCTACACCGTCGATGGCAAGAAGTTGCGCGCCATCAAGGATTACCCTCAGCCCAGCAGTATCACAGATCTGCGATCGTTTCTGGGCCTGGTCAACCAGCTCGGAGCTTTCTCCGACCAGATAGCGGCGGCCGCTGAGCCGCTGAGACAGCTGCTCCGGCCCCGCAACGTCTGGATGTGGACGTCTGCCCACTCGGAGGCGTTCACCACAGTCAAGGCTGCGCTGGTGTCCCCGCCCGTGCTCGATTTCTTCGACCCGCGGCGGCGGACGGTGCTGGAGACCGACGCGGCACGCACCGGCGGACTGGGCTTCTGCCTGCGACAGCGAGACGATGCTGGACGGTGGCGACTGATCCAGTGTGGTTCACGTTTTCTGACGGACACAGAATCTCGATACGCCGTGATTGAGCTGGAGCTCCTCGCCCTGTCCTGGGCGTGCAGCAAGTGTTCTGTCTACCTGAAAGGTATGCAACATTTCGAGGTAATGATCGATCATCGGCCTCTGGTCCCGGTGTTGAACGCCAAGACGTTGGCCGACATCGAGAACCCTCGTCTTCAACGACTGCGGGAGCGTCTCATCCCATACAACTTTACTGCCACCTGGCGGCAGGGAAAACTACACGCCGTCCCGGACGCGCTCTCTCGTGCGCCAGTGGACGACCCGACGCCCGAGGACGAGGAAGCTGAGCTGGACATTCCTCACCAGATCTCCAGCTTGATCAACCGCATCACGGCTGACGCGTCGGACGGCGACGTCAGCCCCTTCAAAGACTCGGCTCTGGAGGAAGTGCGAGCTGCTACTGACACGGATCCGGAAATTATATCGCTGAAGGAGGCGATCCTGACAGGATTTCCTGATCACCGAAGTCAGCTGGACCCCCTGCTCCGACCGTACTGGGGCTGCAGAGACCGCCTCACAGTCGACGACAGCCTGGTGGTCTGCGGCCAGCGATTGGTGATACCGAAGAGTCTTCGGCGGGCGACGCTGGAACGGCTCCACGCCAGCCACCAAGGTGTGGAACGCACCAAGCGACGCGCGCGGCAGGTGGTTTACTGGCCACACCTAGATAAGGACATCGCAAACTTTGTAGGAGCATGTGACCTCTGTGCGCGCCACCTGCCCAGCCTCCAGAAAGAGCCGCTGATGCCGGAGGAGACGCCGTCTCGTGCCTTTCAGTCAGTTTCTGCGGACTACTTCTCGTGGGCGGGCCGCTCGTACTTGGTGTACGTAGACAGGCTGTCGGGCTGGCCGTTTGTCTGTCTCGTTTCGGGAGCAGCGTCCGCTCAGGACCTGACACGGCGCCTGCGCAAATTGTTCGCGGCCACCGGCGTACCCCAGACGCTGAGGACTGATGGAGGGGGGCAGTTCTCGGCACGACACACACGCGACTTCCTTCGACAGTGGGGTGTGCAACACCAGATTTCAACCCCGCACTACCCTCAGTCAAATGGACACAGTGAGGCGGCAGTGAAGAGCGTGAAACGACTTGTGCAGAAGACGACTAGCAGAGGTGAACTCGACACGGATGTGTTCGCGCGAGGCCTCCTGGAGCTTCGCAACACGCCGCGAGCGGACGGGCGCTCACCGGCGCAGATTCTGTACGGACACCCTCTGAGGTCGGCAGTTCCTGCTCACCACCGTGCTTTCGCTAAGCGCTGGCAGCTGGCGGCAGACCGGTGCGACGCCCGTGCTGAGTCCCTGAAACTGCAAACGAAAGAGCGATGCGACATGTCGGCGCGGACTCATCGGCCGCTGCGCGTCGGGCAGCGTGTTCTGGTGCAGAACCCGAAAACCGGTGTGTGGGATCGCGCCGGAATCGTCACTGTTGTCGGCCAGTGGCGCGACTATATCGTCAAACAGCCGAGCGGCCGGATACTCTGGCGGAACCGAAGATACCTCCGTCCGCAGAGGCCGTTCTTCGCCACGCTGGCTGCGCCTCATGCGACGTCTGCAGCTGGCGGAGCTCACCACTACCCGCAGCAGTTCGTCACCGACACGCAGACAGCGCCATCAGACTCCCTACCGGGAGGCCTGACAGCTGCTGTGCCACCGGCCGCATCAGCGCTCCCTATGTCGACCGGTACGGCTTGCAACTCAGCGACTCGTGCCGGCGATATGGATGGCGCTGCTGGAGATGCGGACCCTGTACCCAGGCGCAGCACGCGGCAACGGCAGAAGACGAAACAGCTGACAATCAGCTGGGGAGGCACCAGATACCGTTATATCTGACCACTCTCATGGACTTGTAGTGATGCTAGGAACACTCAATGAACTGTTTGTGCGTGAACTTTCAGTGATTCCCTCGATTTGTGTCAACACTGTTCGTTGCAAACTGTGAGAGTGAACGGAGTGCCGGTGCCGTTCTAGGGCACTGAAGTACTGGTGAGGATAGTTTGTTTTGCTATGCTTTTTTTTCGTCTGTAGTTTACTTTCAGATCTCCACATTCTCGTTGCATCAGATGAACTACCTTTTATTTTGCACACATGCTCGTGTTTTTCGTTCCTTGTCAGACGCACTCACATAGAAGTTTGCATCTTGGAGGGGGAGATGGTGTGGTGTGGGCCATTTGGCATCACACGCATAGTTGGTGCCAGTCTTACCAGAATTGGCACCTCTACCCTCAGGCAGTGTGCGGCCGTGACTCGGCCGCCCTCCCGGGATTAGGTCCGGTGAGCCAACCCGGGCATATACCAATGGAGTGACTCGGCAACAGCCTGTGTGTTCGGACGTGCGCTCCTCACAGACGCGAACCAGAAATCGTAGACTCCCACGCATAACAAAGAGATTGACGATGCGAGTGAAGACAAGGCGGAACAGGACAATGAAAAAGCGTCTAGCCAAGGGAAGACAATGCCGATACCTCAGACTGCTGCAGCCAGTGTCCGTTATAATGTATCATCCACAGCAACGGCCGCAATAGCCAGCGCTACAATCTGGGACTTGATAGCTGCTGGTTGCCTCGCCGAGGAAAAGGCGTACTTGGCCATTGACCCATCTAAGGTCACCAGAGCACGAAAAGTCGTGATGACACAAGCGAGAGACTCCGACACCGAAAAACAGAAGAATGACGGTATCATTGGGATCTTCTTTGATGGAAGAAGGATAAGGATACTCGAGCATTGGTTCCGGATACCAACGGCAACCTTCATCCGAGGACAGTCACGCAGGAACACGTTACTGTGACTGTTGAGCCTCAGGGTGATTATCTGTGCCATTTCACGCCGGAAGAGCCGGTTCATCCAGAAAAAAAACAGCACAGAAAACGCGTGAAGCTCTTTACGAACTGCTACACAGCCTGGAAGCTTGCGAATCATGTGTGGTGCTGGGAAGCGATTCTACGAACTCCAACTCAGGTCACAGCAACGGCGTGATGGCCCACTTGGAGAGAAAGCTCGGACACAGATGCTTCTGGGTCGTGTGCAACTTACACACAGGAGAACTGCCACTCAGACACATTATCACTTCGGAATGAGCACTGCTCATTCCGTGTGCACGGACAAGACTCGGTGCTACTTGGCTTGCAGTCATTAGTGCAAATGTCCTCTCCTGGTCGCTTATGTCGTAGTTATGTTTCCGACTGGTGCATGTGCTGTTGCGACACGTTAAGTTCACGAGGTAAATCAAACGAAAGCATCAAAGCGTGTGAAACTGCGCGAGGAATTAGCGCGCGACCATGACATAAGTTTTCCGCTCTGTTTTTGTAAAACTTGGAAGTGGATGAACCGCCAACCTAACCACAATGATAGCTACCATGAGGACGAATAGCTTCTTTTCAGTCTTCGCGTAATAACTGCAGTGGCTCATGTTTTGCCGCCCTGAATTCGCTTGGGTAGACAACTGAATTTCCAGGAACGTCGTATCCTAATTTTAGCCCACAAAGTCCGTATTCAGCATAGTGACTTTTTCACTATTTTAAGTTGTCCCGTGAAGCTGATTCCTGACTGACATGGTGAATATTAGCTGGCATGAGAGGCAAGTTACGACATTTTTTTAACGTTTTAGATCCTTCTTTGAAGTCGCGATTTTAAAATCTAACTGTCATGGTTGGACAAGATGATTGTCATCAACTGGTTAATAACAGGGATCTGACAGAACTATTTGCTGCAAAGTATAGTGCAGTTCAAGAGAGGTCTGTGATTCTGGGTCTGGATACTCTCCCGGATACCAGATAAGCAAATCGTGTTCTGCTGCGTACTCAGTAGTTTTGGCAGTTTTTCCCGGTTAATATTAGTGACATAACAAAAACTAGTCATAGCAAACATTTTTCCAGCCTTGCTAGCAGTTTAATTGTATCCGTTTGTGAAGGTGCGTTGTGTCATAAGCAACCACCGTTGACTGGCTGGTGTAGATGTATGTCGATCTTCGCCAGTATAAAGTCATTAAGTCATTAAGCACAGCGAGATATATCTCGGTAACACTTTTTTAGATGACTGCACACTTACATTCCTTTTAAAATCGATAACGCCCAGCACCTCAATACCCACCCAGCCTGCACTGTTTGCTTTGTGTTGCGCAGCCGTTGGATGTTGTGTTGTGATTTGCAGCCATGTCGCCGCGCTATGTTCTGCCAGCGTGCCAGAGCTGTACCAGGAGCTTTACGTTGACGAGTGACAGCCCTGCTCCAGAGACTTAAGTGCATGCAGATTTTCGTGCGTATGTGAATTCGGAATGAACTTACCGTCGGCATCAAGGAGTACTTGCAGGCTGATGCTGCAGCACCCTATGATCTATGGAAATTGTTGGCCTCGGACTCCCCAGTGACACGATCCGCTCGATACACGTCCAGTTCTAGTGGCCGGCCCTACCTCGGCCAACGTTCGCCCCTGGATCACATCGCTGTACACGTCCAGTTCTAGTGGCCGGCCCTACCTCGGCCAACGTTCGCCCCTGGATCACATCGCTGTACACGTCCAGTTCTAGTGGTCGGCCCTACCTCGGCCAACGTTCGCCCCTGGATCACATCGCTGTACACGTCCCGTTCTAGTGGTCGGCCCTACCTCGGCCAATGTTCGCCCCTGGATCACATCGCTGTACACGTCCAGTTCTAGTGGTCGGCCCTACCTCGGCCAACGTTCGACCCTGGATCACATCGTAATGCATGGATTACCGAACGCTTCAAATGAACTCGAATCACGATAACCCGGCACTCGTACTCGGGTGACATCAGCCAGCCACGATAACTAGGCACTCGTCGTTCTCTGATAACGTCAGTCAGCTTCGATAACCAGGCACTCGTCCTCGAGTAACGTAAGTCAGCCACGATGACCGGGCACTTGTCCTCGAGTAACGTCAGCCAGCCACGATAACCGGGCACTCGTCCTCTAGGAACGTCAGTCAGCCACGATAACCGGGCACTCGTCCTCTGGTATCATCAGTCAGCCGTGATAACTGGGCACTCGTCCTCTGGTAACGTCAGCCAGCCACGATAACGGGACAATCGTTCTCTAGTAGCGTCAGTCAGCCATGAAGCTGAGTACTCATCGTCCTCTGATAACGTAAGTCAGCCACGATGACCGGGCACTCGTCCTGGGCTAATGTCAGCCAGCCGTGATAACTGGGCACTCGTCCTCTGGTAACGTCAGTCAGCCACGATAACTGGTCACTCGTCCTCTGGTATCATCAGTCAGCCGTGATAACTGGGCACTCGTCCTCTGGTAACGTCAGCCAGCCACGATAACCGGACAATCGTTCTCTAGTAGCGTCAGTCAGCCATGAAGCTGAGTACTCATCGTCCTCTGATAACGTAAGTCAGCCACGATGACCGGGCACTCGTCCTGGGCTAATGTCAGCCAGCCGCGATAACTGGTCACTCGTCCTCTGGTAACGTCAGACAGCCACGATAAGTGTGCACTCGTCCTCTGGTAACGTCAGTCAGCCATGATAACTGATCACTCGTCTTCCTTGGATGACGTCAGCCAACAACAATAACTGGACAATAATAATCCGTTCGTCCAAATCAACTCGGCGTTGAACTCCATTCCATTCCTGTCGGCACGACGACCAGGAATGACCCGCCCCCCAGTCAGCCATGTGACACTGGCCAGTTTGGAGAAGCAGTCAATACGAGCTCGTAGGTCTAATATGCCAGTCTCGTCTTACTTCTTATTCAATATACTGCGAAACATTTGATTGAAAGTAATAAAGTCTCAACCTCCGTAAGCACAAGGTGGGGGCGGGGAGTCTTACCAGAGTTATCACAATGTGCACTGGTGAGCACGAGGAAACACAACGCCGGACTGTTGTAGCGCGCTCCCAACTGTGCGTACTATCTCACGTGACGCCTGACCTGACTTGACCGACTAGCCAACAACAGCAGAACAGCAGATAAGGACAAGGAATGCAGATATTCGTCTCAGCTGTTTCCACTGTTTTACTCCGTTTTTTATCTTCTATCTGCTTGCCTTCTTGGTTATTTTTCATTTTTATGTGCCATGTCTGCAGACTATTTGTTTCAACTAGGGCCGATCCATGTATGTCCGGCAGTGCACTGAACACCCAGCATTGCTGGCAGGAGGCACGTCATGCCTGTAGCGGGACGATCTGGCGTTATGCCGCCGGCCAAGATCAAACAGCTTCCATAGCGGGGAGCCAAAGTCAATGATCGGTGGCTAGTACAGCAGCCAATGACGCAACTCAAACAGGACAACCCTCTCAAGAGGACTGAAAGCGTAAAAAGGATGGTATCGTCTCTGGCAGATTTAATGATCATTCCATCCAAATGAAGATTGGAGGTAGGAATGATCCGAATTACGATGTGTAATGGATGTTGGATGGGGTGTATGTGTGTGTGTTTATAATGGTTATCAGTGCAGTCAGGCTTGGGAAGGTATCAGGGAAGAGGCGCATGGAGTCTTCCTAGATGCCATCCTGTGGCATAGTCGCCAGCTATCACATGATGCTAAATGTTACCTTTATAGGAGTGTTGGCTTAA
>JAOTOL010001453.1:930000-1099414 GCA_034440575.1 Imbricaverruca yamaguchii
GCCCCCTTGAGCATCAGAGGAGAGACATCACATCCTCGCTCCCCCTTATGATTAGAATCTACCACATAAGCTTGTGCGTTACACGGAGTCAGTGTCAACGGTTCAGTCACGACAGCCAGGCGCGTAGCCAGACGTCCGTGAGTGGGCACAATATCTCCTGAAGGCCCCATGCGCCCGGAAATAAACTCCTCATATTCGGCCACTATTCTTAGGGGCACAATTTTTGTCTCGGAACGAGTGTGGCTTTTCTTTTTAAGTGTCAGTTAATAGTGGATATTGTACAAGACCGGAAACTTCACATGCAACGACCTGCTAACACACCAATCTGGTCAACACACAACCTGGAATGGATTCTGCTTAATGCGCGTATACGATAATCAGTTGTGCTAATATCGTCCTTCGGGATGTCACTCGACGAGAGATGAAGGGTGAAATCGGTCCGACGCCAATTGGGACACGGAGGTGGGTCATGGAGTTGTGCGATTTATTTTGGCTCAATTTTGCATTCGCCAAGCGAATGGGCAATGGGCAGGTTGAATGGAAACATAGATTCCTTGGTATCAGGTCGTCGGGGAGGTATAGTAGAAAATGCCCATTAATGCACTGGGTGTCGTGGGTTTTGAGCCAGTTTGCAGGCGTATTTTACTCCCAGCTTTTCACGTCGCAGTGATAAAGGAAATTCGTCAGCTTCAACAAGAACGCTGTCAGTTGGCGAAGTTGGGAACGCACCTGTAGCAACGCGGTGAGCGGCGTGATGCCCAGCATCAATCATAAGTTTCGCGGTCTGGGAAGCACCGTCATAGATAAAGCATCCATAGTCAATATGTGAGCGGATCAAAGCAGTATACACCAGAAGTAAAACGCTACGGTCTGCTCGATATGAGCAGCGCTACACTGCTTTTAAGAGCTGAAGAGGTCGTCGGATTTAAGAAGTTTCCCAGTATTCCCAAAACCTTGCATGAAAACTCAGCGTAAAGCCCTCCCGACCTCGACCACAAACATCTGGCCCTACTTTGACAGCAGGCATCACAACTTCTAGCTAACCATTCTTTGGGAAAACTTAATTTGTCCCACAAGTGGCAATGAGTTATCTCCAACGCCAGCTACTTCGCTGCCGAAAAATAGATGTCTGTCCAGTCCGTCTTGCCCTAAAACAAGCGCCTTCGCCAGCGCCTTCGCCAGCGGCTTTTCTGGGGCGCGAGACGTTCGCGCAGGCGTTCTCATGCTATGCCGAGCGCCTCTGGAAGCGTGGCAAAATAGACCATTTTACCAAACACGGTCACCACACAGGAAGTGGCAGTGGAAATAGACAGCAATCCCAATAAGAGATGAAAAAATTATTGATTTCTTGACTCATCATCGTAGCGGCTTTTAGATATCCGTTTTCTTTCGACTGAAGGCCGTGGGGGAAATGGAAGGTGAATCTGAGGTCCAGGGAGGTTAGAGTTCGGAAAGGATCCCGTGCCGCGACAAGACCCTGATCTGAGAGAGGGTAACCTAAACTGTGCGGTGGCCCTTCGAGCTGTGGGGATCCTCAGGAATTGTTAGAAGGCCTTGTGTTTAAAGATGATCTTGTATGCTGATAGAGGGCACTGGGCTGTTGGAGGCTGCCGGGGCTGAGTGTTTCTGATGAACAGCGAAGTGCTCTCTGGGATGTGAGAGGGTAAAGGAGCTAAGCAGAGCGGGGAAGGGGTGAAGGGGCAGCCTCCCAGTTAGAGATTGATGAGGCCACGAGCGGGATCGAAAGGCTCTATGAGCAGGATCGAAGTGATCTGGGCCAAATCAAAGGGCCCTGAGCAGGATTTAGAGGACCTCGAACAGAACAGCACTAACGGCCTTAAGTAGGATTGAGGCCAATATAGATATGCCCTATGAAGGACCATCGGCCGGAAACTGATTAGCCGCCTAAGATTTTTAAAATTTACGTGTTTGGACTCAATATCTTTACCAACAGATATCCGATGTGTATATAACGGTGCACCAAAATTGTAGTCTCCACGCAATCCTCACTACCTCCATGTGCTTGTGAGGGGTTGCTTGGAACTCGATCAACCCTCTTGGAAGGCCATAGCATTCCTTGTAGTCTCTTTGGGCTCCTCTCGGAGCCTCTTTGGGTCCCCTTGGACCTGGCGGTAGGGGCACATGCCCAGTGGGCTCATTGATTGTTCCACTAACAGCAGTCACGCTTGAAAAATTAAGACACAGAAAACACAAGCTTAGATACAATTATGCAACGATGTACTCACGAATAATACATTGAGGCTTTGATGGTAGCTCCAAACTTATAAACACGATATATAACTAACTTATAAATGCGTGTAATAAACACGATTAAACTCTATATATCATCCTGTTCCTTGAAGAAGTTTTTTTTTGCTGAGAAATTATGACGCAATGGTTAGGTGCTCAACATCTTTTTGCATTTTTGTACGATGACAATGGAATGACAATGTTGCGGAATGCGACAATCCGTCCAAAATGCGGAATTTGCGGACATCTGGGCACACTTGGCTTCAGCTTCGACAAAAGAGCGAATAACCCAGATCTCACAGAACGTCGCACAGTGCACGCTGCCTGGGCTTAGAATGCTTCAAATTTGGGTACTCAGAAGCAGACCCACGAAGTCAGGTTGTTCGGTTCCGCCTGTGCTGCCAGGTAGTAGCCAAGTTCTGGCGTTCTTGGTATTCCGGCATGATCCGTCCCGTCCGTGCCTTCAGTATGCAGCTTAAATGTAATGTCTCATTCATTACAATTACGTTGATCCGGGTGGGCAATCTACGCTTCCGCTTTGGTCCCACGGGCGAATCCAGGGGTCAGCCTGCCATGCCCCCCCCCCCCTCTTCAATCGTCAGCAGGCGAGAGCCAGCATGTATTGCTCTCTGAACCGAGAGGAATGTTTTAACAATACGACCGCGGAGCGCCCCTCACACTCATGAACCCATTTTGAAGAGCCATTGCCTCCCAAAGCTATTGCCCGGAGGGCTCCATGGGATCAGTCAGGAACGGGCGGTTGCCCCTTCGCTCCGTGGTTGCGCCAATGAGAGGTGGGATTATTTCCGCATAGGATCCGACGCCCAGAGGCCCGATAGAACACACACAAGGTCCGGTAGCTGCTTGAACTCTTAGTTCACAAAATTGACGTTAGATGTCACACGTGTCGGCGTTTGGTGACATGAATCGTGGTGGTGTCGGTGGTTTTAGACAGCTGTGGCGGGAGGGGGGGGGGTCCCTAGACATCGTTTCACACGTGCGGAACGCACGTACCTTCTACTATACACCGTTGCAACATTTGTATCTGACGCAACCTATGGTGGCCGCCGGGGCTGGAGGTCTCTCACGAAGTGTCCAAATATACATTTTCAAATTTAATTCTGAAAATTACGACATAACATTAGCAGGGTGCCAAATCAGACGGGGTCCAGAGCCTTCCCTCCTCCCCGACTCCCTGGTAGCGGCCGAAACTAAACTGTCTGGGCGTAGACCAGACGAGCTATCATCGGTGGTGGAATTTCTTATATACTTGAGGACTCGAGCCCCTAATGCAGGGTGGAGTTTACTATACTTTTGGTTGGGCTACACACAGCCTCACCATCCTTGCCTTGGTGGTCCCACCAACGCTTTGATCTCTCAGCATGGGATTATATCGGGTGACCTCATCAACGAAATCGAAAGCACTCATTGCCTTCATGCATTGAGCCCCACCAACAATTTTCCAGCTTATCTAATCATTCCCGAACGATTTCCATCCCTAATGATGAGACCTGTTGCACGAGGCCTGTGCTATGCGCGAGTGCATATGATATGAGTGAAGCGCGTGTGTAAGCTTGTTGAAATGGAAAGTATTCCAGTCATCACTTGGCGACGCTCCACCACTGGTCACCAGCTGGTGTTGGGACAGCACGCGGGGGTGGAGTTAACACGCTGCCAGGTGCTTAAAGCACCAAGTATCCGGAATGTAGCCAAGCCTGCTAAACTTCCCTCGTTAAACGAAAAACTCGATCACTGAGTCTTAGGGGCCAAGATGCCAACATAGCACGTATCAATATGAAAAAATGGATGCTGATTTCTATTCGATTGGAAGCCCTCTCCCAACCAGGTTGTACATTAATTATCAGACCTATGAACAAATCTTCATCCGAAGTCACGCGTGCGCGTCGGCGTGAATCGTGAAAGAGTATTGGGGGGAGGCTGAGCAATGGTTAAAATATTGATCTGAATAACTTTGGTGGCTGGCCCAGTAGAGTCCCGTGCTAAATCCAACATTATTGAAGGAGGATTGAAGCCAACGGGCGGATCTCTAGCCTCTCCAACAGGTGTGAAAGTCCAGCCCCCGATGCGTCATTTCGGAGGACCTTGGAAAGGTCAGTAACCCAGGTGAATATCATAGGGTGGTCTGTAGATACCCCAAGAACATAAAGTATAGGCATACTTTTGCTTAACTTCAGCTTTCTCGCTGCCAAACTGAAAATCTGAAATGGAAAAACATGTCACCAAATCACTTTGCACATTCTAAGGGGCATTGGCCCCTCAATCATATATTTGTTCCTCCCTGAATCAGGCTGAAGTTTGCCCATTGGGCCTATGGGCGTACACCAGATACAAATGGTTTTCGGGGCAGCTTTGTGTGACAAAAAGGTCGTCGGTCCTCACCCTCAGCCAATTTCATAAAGTGACACTCATGTCATTAGGCATGCCTCCAGTCATGATATAAATTTGTTTTGCATCAAAGGAGTCACAACGGACGTGACAACCATAGGCGCACCGGAGGGGGGGCAGGGCCCCCCATGAGACCAAAGAGCCATTTTGGCCAAAAGTGCCCTTTTTACCGAAAAGTGCCCTCTTGGCCGGAATGTCCCCAATTTAGCCCAAAAAACACTTGCCTGATGTGCCCCGCTTATGCCAAAGGTGCCCTTTGTGCCCAAAACTGCCCTTTTGGCTAAACATTTTTTTCTTCACGCCCCATTCCCCCGCCGGTCAACAGACCTTCCAGTGTGCCTCGGGCCGCAAAATGGCCTTTTGGAACCGATCAGGTGCCCTTTTGGAGCCGACCAAGTGCCATTTTCGGTGCGCCCCCCCCCCCATGGAAAAATCCTGGGTGCGCGCCTGTTGACAACCACAAAGTTTGGCACGCTGTCGCGTGCCCCTGCCTGTGGCCTGCCGTCAAATCAAGGACATCGTAGCCAGCAACTAGCGATGCGGGTCACCAGCTATGGATTCGGCGACACACACTGACCATGTGCACCTTTTGCTATCCCCAAAGCCCCTGTTCCCATGGCGTTAACATTGATCCATGGTGACACATGAGTAACGGTACGCATGCTGTTCGCCTAGGTTTACGGCAGACGCCGCTGACAAGCCAGCTGCGGTCACAGGTGTGGCCGCGGGGAGCGGGTACACAGGCGCCAAATCATGGCGCCAGCGGCAGCTGGTGCATGCTGGGGAGGACCTCGTGACCTCAGGTCAGCACCAGAGCGAGATCACCAATGAAGCGGTGGGTCGCTGCGAGGTATTTCCAGGTCTGACCGCTCTGCAGAAAGCGGGGAATTAAGAAAATTAGAATGGGACATGGCGGCACCAAAACATGCACGAAGGCAAAAAAATTTAGTCGGGAGGGGCACCGCCCCACCATATCGCCCCCCCCCCATCCACACGCCAACGTGAAAAAAATACACGCTGGAGCGGAAGCACTGCCGGTATAACGGCCCAACGAGGAATGTCTTGAGATCGGCCGCCAGACTACCGTCCGTCGTCTGGTCAAGATTATCAGACGGGTCAGATTTGACGGAGGAAACCAGACACCCTGGCTGGCGCTGAGGAAGCTGGCAACAGCCAGCTTGCTCAGCGCAGGCTGAGTTTCCTCCTCAAAGTTTCCAGACTCCCTGGTGTGAATATGCTAAGCATTGCGAAGTTTGTTGTAACTTATCGCCAACCAATTTCTGGGAACATGTTAGTTAGCCAGGGCGCCGCCGCCACAAAGCTATCGTGGATGAACACATTGACTTGCCGGTTTTTGGTGCGTCAAGCGCTCATGGGAGTAAGTTCGAATGGTCAAATATACCCCCTTCACCACGTCCATCGCTTCAGACGCTTGTGTGTGGCTTTAGTTACTCGGGTGCAGTCCACCTCCCCGCACTTATACACAAGCCATTAACTCGCATTTCGCGACCACGAGGTTGTGATAAGACGGCGCCCTGAGGTACGAGAGGAAATAAGGGGAACAATTCCCGGCGAGAGGTTATCGAGAGGACGGTTGTTGGGCTGAAGCCAGGTTAGGGTGTAGCATGAGCTTGCAGACCTGGTGGATGTCAGCTGAGATAGTGAAGCGATTGCATTGTCGTTTGGTCAACAGCACACCGAGCTATATAGATAATAAGCACAAGAGGATGCTAACTGAATGTCAGGAAAAAAAGGCAGTGTCAATGAAATACTTCAGCGGCATGAATAATGCTTTTCAAAATCAGGTATCTGCAGGGCAATGCATGCAGACCCTGATTTTGCCTGCAGAGCAATGCAACAATTCCCCATGACATGACTCGACAGCATTGAGGAGCCAATTACATAGGGTTTCAACTTAAGTATCGAGAATGCATTAGGGAGGGGAATTAGTCACCTCTTGAGTCAATTGAGGTTGTCAGACCAATTTGAAAATCGTGCTTTGAATACTTTTATTTGTTTCATCGATTTAATTTCTCGTTTTGTTCACTCGAAACAATAGTTGGTTCACAATTTGGATATGCACCAATCTTCATCGCAATTTTCCCTCTAAAGTACCACGTTTCCTTGTTTGAAGAACCACCTTTCTGGCGGTATTTCCACAGCGACTCTGTCGTGTCGCTGTGGGTGATGCATCGTGACACACGATTCACCTCTATCGGCCGCGACTGTGCCACCGTCGCTCACCGCGCAGGCAATAACAATGTAGGTAGTGACGTGTCATAACAGACGCGCCACCTCTACTGACCGTCGTGGTGACACCGTCGCTCGCCACTGGCAACGGCAACGTGTGTCATGGAACACCACCGGCTTGTCATGACACACGCACCTTTGCTGACTGCCGGCAATGGCAACGACAACGGGGTGCCTCTACTGACCGCCGACAATGGCAATGTAGGTGACATGTCATGACACATGCATTCCCTCTATTGACCGCGATGGTGCCGTGGCCGCTCGCCACCGCCACCGGCATGAAGCACGACCTTGTTCCTGCGTACGCAGGCTGGTCCTACCAGCAGCCTATAGGACACTCTGGCCGGCAGAAGGCTGCGCGTAGAGAGCACGGGAGGGTCCGCGGGAAGTCAGCTTGGCGTCAGCAGCAAGTGAACTGGCCAGGTAAGTCGGCACCGCTTGGCGTCAGCAGCAAGTGAACTGGCCAGGTAAGTAGGCACAGCTTGGCGTCAGCAGCAAGTGAACTGGCCAAGTAAATCGGCACCGCTTGGCGTCAGCAGCAAGTGAACTGGCCAAGTAAATCGGCACCGCTTGGCGTCAGCAGCAAGTGAACTGGCCAGGTAAGTCGGCACAGCTTGGCGTCAGCAGCAAGTGAACTGGCCAGGTAAGTAGGTACAGCTTGGTGTCAGCAGCAAGTGAACTGGCCAAGTAAGTCGGCACAGCTTGGCGTCAGCAGCAAGTGAGCTGGTCAAGTAAGTCGGCACCGCTTGGCGTCAGCAGCAAGTGAACTGGCCAGGTAAGTCGGCACAGCTTGGCGTCAGCAGCAAGTGAACTGGCCAGGTAAGTCGGCACAGCTTGGCGTCAGCAGCAAGTGAACTGGCCAGGTAAATCGACAGGACCCGGCTCAGTTGAAGGACCAGAAGGAAAGTGAAAACCACCGTAAGGCTACCAGAATAGTGAGGGTTCCCGGGAAGGGCAGAGGGATGCGAAATGTCATCGGAAGCTTAGACAGGTCAAAGTAAACAGGGGCTAAATGAGGCCAGCAGGACCATCGGAACGCAGCCTGGAGACTGTGGTCGGCATAATATGCGCTCTTCCTTACCGACGCTGCATTCGCATGTAATGTGTACCGTATCCGACATACTGGCCTGCTGTTTCGCAACGGACACCGCCACTGTTTGTCTTGACGTCGTGCGCAAGTGTTGACACTTGCGCAGCTTCAATGCAACAACACCTGTGAAGTTTGGCGACTGGCGCCCCGGGCTGGCACCAGGCTGCCACCTGGGTGACGTCGGCTGTAGGAGGAGGGACGCGCCTTGTACGTATTTCAAATATATTTCATATATATTTATAATCACTTTCGAAGTACATAGGCGTTTAATCGATATACGTTCATGAAAATGGCAAAATCAAGCGGAATATACGTATTATGAAGAAGCATAACAAAACATAACATACGTTTTTTCTTTTCTTTTCAAATAACTCGCTTCTGACACATTAGAGATATCAAAGCACACACCAAAAAGCAATCAATATTTTCAACCCGGGTCAGCGACCAATGCATTGCACTGTCTGGCATAAAAGAATCCCCACCGCTGGACATGGCTCCACAAAACAACGAAACAAGTCATAATAACGATTGCCTCGACTCAGAATACGCCGAATGGCCACATTCGGTAAAGCAGCAAAGCAAGTTCGCCCGTCAGACCTTGTTAAAAAAAAATGGTAGAACAATATAAAGCATTTGGCCAGCACAAAGTAGGTGGCATTTATGCGCATTCAGGGTCTTTAAAACAACAGAAACATAGCCTGTGCAATTGGCGCCGATCACATAGGCCAAAGATGTTGCTCGCAGGCAAGCGTAGAGAGAGGAAAAACCTTGGATTATTTTACGACGCACTGAACTGTTGGGTCCTATAGCGTCGCCAACTTCCCGCTCCGATTTGTCGCGAGTGCACTCGGCAATGTCACCGGTAGCGGTATTTCAACCCACGATCTTACGATCAAGTGTCGAACGCCCAACCGACTTAGCTACCACGACCCTCACGCGTACACACATGGGAGCAGAGAGAGCATAGAGCAGAGAGAGCATAGAGCATAGAGCAGAGAGAGCATAGAGCATAGAGCAGAGAGAGCATAGAGCAGAGAGAGCATAGAACATAGAGCAGAGAGAGTATAGAGCAGAGAGAGCATAGAGCATAGAGCATAGAGCATAGAGCAGAGAGCAGAGAGCAGAGAGCATAGAGCAGAGAGCAGAGAGCAGAGAGCATAGAGCATAGAGCATAGAGCATAGAGCATAGAGCATAGAGCATAGAGCATAGAGCATAGAGCATAGAGCATAGAGCATAGAGCATAGAGCATAGAGCATAGAGCATAGAGCATAGAGCATAGAGCATAGAGCATAGAGCATAGAGCATAGAGCATAGAGCATAGAGCATAGAGCATAGAGCATAGAGCATAGAGCATAGAGCAGAGCATAGAGCATAGAGCATAGAGCATAGAGAGCATAGAGAGCATAGAGCATAGAGGCATAGAGCATAGAGCAGAGAGCATAGAGAGCATAGAGAGCATAGAGAGCATAGAGGCATAGAGAGCATAGAGAGCATAGAGAGAGCATAGAGAGCATAGAGAGCAGAGAGCATAGAGAGCATAGAGAGCAGAGAGCAGAGAGCAGAGAGCATAAGAGCATAGAGCAGAGATCAGAGAGCAGAGAGCAGAGAGCAGAGAGCAGAGAGCAGAGAGCAGAGAGCAGAGAGCAGAGAGCAGAGAGCAGAGAGCAGAGAGCAGAGAGCAGAGAGCAGAGAGCAGAGAGCAGAGAGCAGAGAGCAGAGAGCAGAGAGCAGAGAGCAGAGAGAGAGAGAGAGAGAGAGAGAGAGAGAGAGAGAGAGAGAGAGAGAGAGAGAGAGAGAGAGAGAGAGAGAGAGAGAGAGAGAGAGAGAGAGAGAGAGAGAGAGAGAGAGAGAGAGAGAGAGAGAGAGAGAGAGAGAGAACCGAGCACATATTCACTCCGCTATGATCACTGTCGCCGCCTCCCAATCCCCGCCGCTTAGTGCCAGCCAATTACTTTCCCACCAATGGCTCCCAGCAGACATAATTTTATTTGAAAATATGTGAGAATAAGACGTAATAAGGTGTAAGATGCAAGACAGTCACTATCCTACCACCGTCGCCAGCGCTGATGTCCGAGCCGTATAAGAGCGTGGTAATTTGAGCACAGTTGGAGCATTGATGATTGTCTTTCGATGTCCGACGCAGGTAGTTTGAAATAACTGATGTTTACTGGGGTATAGTGGATAATGAAAGAAGAAATGTCTCCTCAGTGGTTTAGAATAAAACGGAACTGTGGTTATGGCCTGGCTGCAGTGCTTTGGCGACCGCAATATTACATCAATATGGGATACTATATGTTTTCGTGCAATAGGGGTCCAGCAGTGAAAGGTGCTGGTGTAATGCTCTATGTGAATAGCTTATTCAGTTCTCAAAAAGTAGCAGGTGGGGAGAAAAATGTGTCTGTGGAGTCCATTTGGCTTGATGTCGCTGAGGGAAAAGGCAACAGCAATACACTGAGGATAGGAGCTTTCTACCGATCAGTAACCTTGCCACATTCTCAGCAACTGGAGCTTGATAAGGTGATTTGTTAGGAAATCAGTTGAAGCTTTCGGAGGAAGTGCCTTCTTCTTGGTGACTTTAATCTGAAAGGATATGAAAATGTTGGTGTTGGCTCCCCATCATAAAAAATGTTTAGGAAATGCCTTGAAGAGGACCTGTTCTTACACCAGTTTGTATCGGAACCTACCAGGCATGACTCATTCTTGGGCCTTGTATTCTCGGATTTAAGTGACTTGGTTCAAGACTTGACTGTATGAGAAACTCTGGAAAGGAGTGACCATAACATAGTTAGATTCAAGGCACATGTAGGGGAAATTATTAAGGATAATTTGGTACAGGTTCCAAATTTCAACAGAGCAGACTTTGACTGCATGAGAGCGGCTTTATGTGTCATGAGATGGGAAGTAAAATTCTCGAATATAAATGCCTGTGAAATGTGGGAAAAGTTAGAATCTTACTTGAAGGAAATACAGATTAGACATGTCCCCCAAAAGCAAAGACGCAAAAGAAGGGTAGAAAAGCCAGCATGGCTTACACCAGACTTGATAAAAGCAATTAAGGCTAAGAAAGCTGCATTTAGAGTGTTTAAATAAGCTTCAAATATCGTAAACCTCAAGGCGTATCGAAAAGCTAGAGACACTGTGAAGCAAAAAAACCAAAGCAGCAAAGCGAGCCAAAGAACTGCATTTAGCTAGGAACTGTAATGAGGACAGTAAAAAGTTCTTTAGTTTCTACAATCTGAGCAAAGTTTCCAGCACAATTGGTCCACTGGAAGTAAATGGGACTACATTGGGTGAGGATAGTGAAATGCTTGAGGAGCTGAGCAAGCAATTTAAATCAGTGTTTACATTGGAAGATATGACGAATCTGCCGACTCTACACCATAGCTCAGTGACATGTGATCAGATAAATGATGTTGATTTCATTGATAGTAATGTTGTTTTTAATCATATCAGGAAAATAAAGCCAAACAAGGCAGCAGGACCTGGTGAAATTTATGCTAGGGTATTGCGGGAAGCTGAAAAGCAACTGGCATTTCCACTTAGTATAATATTTTGTAGATCAGTTTCACAAAATGAAATTCCAAAGAAACAGATTGATTCAAGATACTCAATATGGGTTTAGAAAAGGACGGTCGTGTCTCACAAATCTCTTGGACTTTTTGAACTTTGCCACAGAACAATTTGATCAGGGAAAACAGGTTGATGTAGCATATCTTGGCCTCAGTAAGGCCTTTGACAAGGTACCCCACAAACGGTTAATGATACAGCTTCAGGCCCATGGTATTGCAGGTAGCATCTTAAAATGGATAGAGTTGCGGCTTTCAGATAGACAGCAAAGAGTGATGCTAAATGGTACAAAGTCATCATGACAAAATGTTCTTAGAGGAGTCCCCCAGGGGTCAGTACTGGGGCCACTACTGTTCACTATATTTGGAAATAACATCGCAAGTGGCCTAAGCAGTAACGTTTGGAAATTTGCGGATTATTTGAAGGTCTTTAGGGCAATAACATGTCAAAACGAGCATGTCTTGCTGCAAAAAGACTTAGACGAACTTGTGAAGTGGTCTGAAGAATGGCAAATGAAATTTAATTTTGATAAGTGCAAAATCATGTATGTAGGTAAGCAGCATATGAAGGCTCCATACTTGATGGGTGGCCAAGTGCTATCAGTGACTCAACAGGAGAAGGATTTAGGTGTTATTCTAAGCACAACATTGGGGCATCAGAACAGACAAAGAAAGCCAGGAAGAAGGCACTGAGAATGCTTGGGGCAATAAATAGGAATGTATCATACAAAAGTGAGGAAGTCATCAGGAAGCTTTACTGTGCATGCGTCAGGCCACATTTGGAATCCTGCATCCAAGCTTGGTCTCCTATCTATGAAAAAGATTGTTGGCTTTTAGAGAGAGAGTACAAAGGAGGGCTACAAAAATGGTTAATGGCACAAGCAATCTGGCATATGAGGAAAGATTGCAGAAACTGAATATGTTTTCACTTAGATATAGAAGGCTGAGAGGAGATCTCATCGAGGTCTTTAAATTTGTCCATGGTCTGGAGAGGGCATATCTTGGGGAAATGTTTGAATTGAACAGAAATGATGCAATTAGAGGTCATAAATTCCAAATTAAAGTTCACCACAGCAGAACAAGGTTAAGACAGACTTTCTTCACCAACAGGGTAGTACAACACTGGAACCAGCTGCCAGAAACGATTGTCAGTAGCAGCACATTGAACATCTTTAAAAACAGCATAGACAATCATTATAAGAATAGAGGGCTTGCTTTTCAGTATTACAGGGAGAGCTGATTGACGGATTTGGTGGGCAACTGGTTGAGCGTACAGAGTGCAACCAAGAAGGGCCCTTGTGGCTCATAGTTGCACTAATCTTTTATGTCTTTATTATCATCTTATTTATTTATCATCCAGATACCGCGCTTTTATGTCTAAGAATAGAGGGCTTGCTTTTCAGTATTACAGTGAGGGCTGATCGACGGATTTGGTGGGCAACTGGTTGAGTGTACACAGTGCAACCAAGAATCTTTTATGTCTTTTCAGGTCTTTAAGAGCACGATTGTGCCGGCACCAAACGTGATGGTTGACCATTTTTAGACATCTCGAAAAAAATGGTGTACCGTGGCCAGGGAAAATGACAAAGTAGCAGACGCGCAGACTGCAGGGGAAGTCAGCCTTGATACAAAAATGCACAAGGTGTCGTGATGACATGGCATGTCAGAGCATGTCATGGGGAATGCCACGCCTATCGGGTGTCATGTTGGCGTAGTTAACACCGAGACTGGCGTGCCCCGGCCACATTCCCAGACACAAACGTACGGTGCTGGCCCGCCTGGGGCGCTGTTCATAGTTAACACTGAGACAGGCGTGCCCCAGCCACATTCCCAGACACAGACGTGCGACGATGGCCCGACTGGAGCGGTGTTCCGGTGCGCTGGCTTGCCCGACGTCTGGTACCCGTCAGGGTAGTCAGCCAAATACCGCGCCTCGTGAACACTGCCCGATGTCTGGTGCCCGACACGGTAGTCATCCAGATACCGCGCCTCGTGAACACTGCCCGATGTCTGGTGCCCGTCACGGTAGTCAGCCAGATACCGCGCCTCGTGAACACTGCCCGATGTCTGGTGCCCGTCACGGTAGTCAGCCAAATACCGCGCCTCGTGAACACTGCCCGATGTCTGGTGCCCGTCACGGTAGTCATCCAGATACCGCGCCTCGTGAACACTGCCCGATGTCTGGTGCCCGACACGGTAGTCAGCCAAATACCGCGCCTCGTGAACACTGCCCGATGTCTGGTACCCGTCACAGTAGTCATCCAGATACCGCGCCTCGCGAACACTGCCCGATGTCTGGTACCCGTCACGGTAGTCAGCCAGATACCGCGCCTCGCGAACATGCAAACAGAAACCGAGTGGGCGGTGCAGGCGCCGGTCGGTCGGCTTGGCTGGCAGAGCTGGTCAGACCAAAATGATGTACTGCAAGATCATCACAGTCCCAGCTGCCCTCATCAATATCACCCCCCCTCCCGCTCTGACATCGTCCAGCTCGTATCATGTCTCTTCATATATACTCATATCATCTTATACAACATGTTCTATTCATTTATATCATATCATGTATTTTTCCCGCATCAGCATCACCATGCCCTCACCACGCCCCTTGTCAAGATCATCACGCCTCCCCGCCTCTAATCACCACAACAACGCTTCTCTTCTTACGCTCATCATCATGGCTGTGTCTCCATTTCCCCATATCAACATCACCACGCATCCTATCCTGCCTCTTGTCGTCATAACCGCACATCCATCTTCGCCCTCATCACCAACACCACTCCCCCTTCCTGCCTCTTATCAGCATCATTATCCATCCATTCCCGCTCACCCAACATCACCACGCCCCCGTTCCCGCCTCTTTAGCAGCACCACTATTCCTCCATTCCAGCTCTCCCAACATAACCATTCCTCCATTCCCGCTTACCCAAACATCACCACGCCTCCGTCCCACCTCCCTGTCGACATGACGCCCACCGGCAAAAACGAAACGTCGACAGGCCGGGTGAGTTGGCAAACACTTGTGGTCTGTCGGCCCACTACATGACCACAGCCGGAGAGGGGGAGGGGGCGAAGAGGTGCTCAACGACACACCACATGTCGTTGGCCACAATCGGCCGCCAGCGAGTCAGCAGCGGTCTGACCTGACCGAAGCGGTACCTGCCCTGGGTCGCTGCCGCCGACACACCAGCACCAGAGTCCGTGATCAATAGACACCCATACGTGGATGCAGGGAATCCCATACGGCTGTGCTGCGGCCACATCAAGCAGCCTTCAGAGTCCAGCGCGGACCATGGCTGGGGATCTTCAGCCTTCAGAGTCCAGCGCAGACTTCAGAGTGGCTGGGGATCCCGGGTGGGGAGGGGGAGGGGAGGGGGAGGGGAGGGTCTGGAACCCCTGGTTTGGTACCCTGCTTATTTGTTATTTTCCATATCTAATCTGCAAATATGTCTTGAAGAGGAGGTATTGTGAGAGATCCCCGGCTTCGTGAGAGATCTCCAGCTGTGGTGCAAACTTGATGGTTACCACCACAGGCATGAGACGACCCGCCACTCTCCTTCCACAAAAGTCATGCACGCATCTAGTGATATAATGGGTAGGCCGGGGATACCTAACGCAGCTCCGAAATGAAAAGCATGACTTCAAAACGGCTTCGGTTCTGCCAACTCCAAAATGGCTGCTTTGCTCTTCAGAATGATTGTGAGCATCGGTGGAGACCTCTCGGGTTTTCATGGGGTCGAGCAGCAATAACTCCCCTCTTATAGGAAAAAATTAAACTGATAGTCCAGGCATTTCGTGAAAAAAATGTGGTCAACCTCGGACAAATTGCAACAGAAAGTATGTCAACTGTTTTATACCCAGAAATGTGTCCTCTATGACATATCAAAAGTCTTAAGGAATCCTAATGGTGGAAAGTGCCATGGCAGCCATTTTTCAAAATGGCCGCCATAAACCTTATATTTCTCAATATCTCCGCTTTTAAATAACTTAGAGCTTTCACTTCAAGTGCTAAACATATATGTTCTTGAGCCAGGAATCCAATGACACACATTTCAATAAGCTAAACCTGACCAAAAAGCGAAATAGGCAGCCATTTTTTTTTAAATGGCCACCATAAAACAGATATTTTACTAAATCTCCGCTTCTAAGTAGCATAGAGATTTAAAGACATAAAGACATAAAAGATCAGTGCAACTCTGAGCCACAAGGGCCCTTCTTGGTTGCACTCTGTACACTGAACCAGTTGCCCACCAAATCTGCCAATCAGCCCTCCCTGTAATACTGAAAAGCAAGCCCTCTATTCTTATAATGATTGTCTATGCTGTTTTTAAAGATGTTCAATGTTCTGCTACTGACGATGTTTTCTGGCAGCTGGTTCCAGTGTTCCACTACCCTGCTGGTGAAGAAAGTTTGCCTTAACCTTGTTCTGCTGTGGTTAATTTTAATTTTGAATTTATGACCTCTAATTGCATCATTTCTGTTAAATTCAAACATTTCCCCAAGGTATCCCCTCTCCAGATCATTGACAAATTTAAAGACCTCGATGAGATCTCCTCTCAGCCTTCTATATCTAAGTGAAAACATATTCAATTTCTTCAATCTTTCCTCATATGCCAGGTTGCTTATGCCATTAACCATTTTTGTAGCCCTCTTTTGTACTCTCTCTAAAAGCCAACAATCTTTTTCATAGCTAGGAGACCAAGCTTGGATGCAGTATTCCAAATGTGGCCTGACGTATGCACAGTAAAGCTTCCTGATCACTTCCTCACTTCTGTATGATACATTCCTATTTATTGCCCCGAGCATTCTCAGTGCCTTCTTCCTGGCTTCCTTGGTCTGTTCTGATGCCCCCAATTTTGTGTTTAGAATAACACCTAAATCCTTCTCCTGTTGAGTCACTGATAGCACTTGGCCACCCATCAAGTATGGAGCCTTCATATGCTGCTTACCTACATGCATGATTTTGCACTTATCAAAGTTAAATTTCATTTGCCATTCTTCGGACCACTTCACAAGTTCGTCTAAGTCTTTTTGCAGCGAGATATGCTCATCCTGACCTGTTATTGCCCTAAAGACCTTCAAATCATCTGCAAATTTCAAAACTTTACTGCTTAGGCCACTTTCAATGTTATTTACAAATATAATGAACAGTAATGGCCCTAGTACTGACCCCCTGGGGGACTCCACTAAGAACATTTTGCCATGATGACTTTGTACCATTTAGCATCACTCTTTGCTGTCTATCTGAAAGCCACAACTCTATCCATTTTAAGATGCTACCTGCAATACCATGGGACTGAAGCTGTATCATTAACCGTTTATGGGGTACCTTGTCAAAGGCCTTACTAAAGTCAAGATATGCTACATCAACCTGATTTCCCTGATCAAATTGTTCTGTGGCGAAGTTCAAAAAGTCCAAGAGGTTTGTGAGACACGATCGTCCTTTTCTAAATCCATGTTGAGTATCTTGAATCAATCTGCTACCTTCCAGATAACTAACTATTCTATCCTTGATAATTGATTCGAGTACCTTGCAGACTAGGGATGTGAGACTTATTGGCCTATAGTTTTCAACTTTCCCTCTTTCTCCTTTCTTGAAAATAGGAACTACATTTGCCCTTTTCCAATCGGTTGGAATTTCATTATGTGAAACTGATCTACAAAATATTATACTAAGTGGAAATGCCAGTTCCTTTTCAGTTTCCCGCAACACCCTAGCATAAATATCATCAGGTCCTGCTCCCTTATTTGGCTTTATTTTCCTGATATGATTGTAAACAACATCACTACCAATGAAATCAACATCATTTGTCAGATCCCATGTATCTGAACTATGGTGTACGGTCGGCAGATTGGTCATATCTTCCAATGTAAACACTGATTTGAACTGCTTGCTCAGCTCCTCAACCATCTCACTATCCTCACCCAATGTAGTCCCGTTTACTTCCAGTGGACCAATTGTGTTAGAAACTTTACTCAGCTTGTAGAAACTAAAGAACTTTTTACTGTCCCCATTACAGTTTCTAGCTAAATCCAGTTCCTTTGCTCGCTTTGCTGCTCTGGTTTTTTGCTTCACAGTGTCTCTAGCTTTTCGATACGCCTTTAGATTAATGACATTTGAGGCTTCTTTAAAAACTATAAATGCAGTTTTCTTAGCCCTAATTGCTTTTATCACGTCTGGTGTAAGCCATGCTGGCTTTCCTACCCTTCTTTTGCGTCTTTGCTTTTGGGGGACATGTCTAATCTGAGTTTCCTTTAAGTAAGATTTGAACTTTTCCCACATTTCACAGGCATTTAAATTGGAGAATTCTTCTTCCCATCTGATGGCACTTAAAGCCGCTCTCATGCCGTTAAAGTCTGCTTTGTTGAAATTTGGAACCTTTACCAAATTATCCTTGATAGTTTCCCCTACATGTGCCTTGAATCTAACTATGTTATGGTCACTTTTTCCCAGAGTTTCGCCTACAGTCAAGTCTTGAACCAAGTCACTTAAATCCGAGAATACAAGGTCCAAGAATGAACCATGCCTGGTAGGTTCCGATACAAACTGGTGTAAGAACAGGTCCTCTTCAAGGCATTTCCTGAACATTTTGCATGATGGGAGCCAACACCAGCATTTTCATAACCTTTTAGATTAAAGTCACCGAGAATAAGGCACTTCCTCTTAAAGTTTCTACTGATTTCCTCACAAATCACCTTGTCAAGCTCCAGTTGCTGAGAATGTGGCAGGGTTCCTGATCGGTAGAAAGCTCCTATCCTAAGAGTATTGCTGTTGCCTTTTCCCACAGTGACATCAAGCCAAATGGACTCCACAGACACATTTTTATCCCCACCTGCTACTTTTTGAGAACTGAATAAGCTATTCACATAGAGCATTACACCACCCCCTTTCATTGCTGGACCCCTATTGCACGAAAACATATTGTATCCCTGGATCTCATAGTCCTGTAAGTTATCTCCAAAATATCCTTCACTGACCCATGCCTCCGTAATGCAAACAAAATCCGGTTCCTCCTCAGCAACATAACACTTGAACTCATCAAATTTGGAACGGATACTCTGAGCATTAAACATCATACACTTAACAAATGCTCCATAACCACCTTTGGCTTTTTCATATTGAGGAGTTCTTTTATCACTAGATGAACTATAACTCTGTCCCCTTGAGTTGCTGCTGTCCCTATTTGCAGACTTTGAGGTTCTATTGCCTTGGCTGACACTATTGGGTAATTGCAGGCTCTGATAACACAGCTCTCTTCAGAATATGGTCAGTGCGTGGGGAAGTCTTGCGGGGTCCTCCAGAGCCTTTCTTTCTCTCCGGAATGGTGCCTGGGGGTAGGGAGGCGGCGGCCATTTTGAGGCTGTAAAGAACCTGCCCCGTGACCTGTAGATCTCCGGCAACACGTATCACAGACATGCCCTGCTCCAACAGGGTTAAAGCCCGACTCTACTCAACATCCGTGAGCTTCTTTCGTCCCATTCTGACCACTGAGAGCAAAGTTATTGGCATCCAAAGTCGGGCGTCGTAGCAAAAAAGGCACCCAGAAAGGCATCAAACAGTTGCACCCACCCCTCTCAGAGCCCATCACTTACTGAGCTTTCCCGCTGTGTGTGTCAGGGTAGTGATGGCTAGTGATAGTGATCACGTTTCTTGATTGATTCCCTCCACAAGCTTGGCTTCAGCTGCTCCTATCAGGAAGTTCAAAGGTTTGAACGGAATGCTGTGATGTCACATGGAACAGACATACCCGACTTCAGTTCGGAGTTTGTCCAGTATGCTGCAGACAATGTAGACCACAACATCCGTACCCTGGATGGTAGCAATACCTTCCATGGCATGGGGATGATTGCTGCCATAACTCCAGCCACCAAGACCAGCCACCTGAGGGCGCAGGTCACCTCCAGTGATATCTCCACGGTGGGACGAATTCCTATCCAGTACCACAAAGAAGAGAGCCGCGGTATGATAACACTGGCATACCAGAAGCTGGTCAACAAGAAGGCAAAGGATCCAACAGCAGACCTTGATCTCCTCTGGAAGACATCCATCATGTTCACCTCGTCAAGACCGGCATGGTCTGGACTGATGCAGCTAGTGCATCATGGTGACCACCTCGGGAAATCATCGGTGATGTTTCTACCAATGATCGACATGAATCCCAGCGATGTCACGTGCATCTATTCCACACTGAAGTTCGTGTGTGAGCATGCTCGTCGCCATGGTGTTACGCCCATCATCACCTTTGACCAACCATTGTGGTGGAAAGCCCTCATGATCATCGAGACTGAGCCCACAGGAAGTGTCTTGAATGACATAGTCTTGCGTCTGGGGGCTTTCACACAGAAATGAGTTTCTTGGGAAGCATCGGGCACCTCATGGCTGGATCAGGACTGCAGGAAGTCTTGGAGTTAATCTATGCAGACAACGCGGTGGTACACATGATGACAGGCAAGGCTATTGCACGAGCAGTACGAGGACATCTCCTTGTTGATGCAGCACTGAATGCCTTGATTTTGTCAGACGCACTTGGTGTGCCACCCCCTCAACCATCTGCAGAGCCACATGAAGTGGAAGAGACCAATGAGGATATAGTCACCAGATGAGGAGCCTACGACAGACGGAACTGGAAACACTGATCTTGATGAACTTGCTGCCCTCTACAAGAACCTGATGGAAGGTTCCGTGTCTGCAGAGGAGTTTTGCAAAGTTGATGTGTTGACCAGGATCAAGGAGCTCCTCAGGGCAAAAACCGAATCCTTGAAGTCCTCTAGGACTGCAACACTTTGGCTACAGTACATGGAGATGGTGGACATTCTACGGAAGTTTGTCAGAGCAGAGCGCATCGGCAACTGGGCATTGCACCTTGAAGCTGTGTCAGAAATCCTGCCCTACCTGGCAGCCTCTGGGCACAACCTCTACACCAAGTCAGCTCGCCTCTATGTGCAGCGGAAGAGCAAGCTCAAGGATGAATATCCAGATGTGTACCAACGATTCGAAGAAGGGTTCCATGTTGTCAGAAGAAGTGATCGCCTATGGGCTGGTCTGTCTGTAGATCTCACCATCGAGCAGGTCCTGATGAAGAGTATGAAGACCAGCGGTGGCCTGACGAGAGGGCGAGGCATGAAAGAGCAACAGCGTCTCGTATGGCTGTTCTCTATGCCTGCCTGTGCTGATGTCAACAATGCTATGCAGCAGCTCACAGGTGTCAACTACAACACTGATGAACAAAACAAGGACATCACAAATGCTAGACAAACACGTGACATGAAAGACACACATGCAGTTATCAGCTATCTGCAAGAGATAACACCCTTCAGCTCAGATCCGAGCTTGCGCGGCATCTCGACAGGGGTGCATGCAACTAGCACAGTCAATGTTGACTGAGCGAAAACTGTTGGAACAGCTATCCTGACCAACATGGATGGACAAACTGTTGCTGACTACACATTCAAGAGAAAAGACCAGGCCATCAACTTGGCTGCGAAATCGGCAGTAAAGATAGATGGGGAGGCAGCACAGGTGGATCCCCAGCTGCTTTTCCAGCGACTGACAATTGCTGCAAAAGCTACAAATCATCTGGAGTCTGTGTTGAAATATGAGCTGTGCAGTTACCCACCAGCTCTGTTTGATTCAACACTGCTGCTCCGACAGCTACAGAAGCCAGTGCTAGCAGATGCTATCTGGACACTCCTGACACACGATGCACCAGGATTCACAGGCCAAGTCCACTACGTGTTGTATGGTGGGGCACTAGTCCAGCGCATTCCATGGGCACGTGGCTCAACATACAAAGGTATCTGCACGCAATACACAGAGTATGTCACAAAGAAGTATGGACAGGCAACAGTCGTGTTTGATGGCTATGATGGTACATCAACAAAGGACACTACACACCAGAGACGTACGAGAGGGAATGCTGGAGCAACGGTGACGTTTGATGAAGATTTGCAGGTCACAATGAAGAAGGAGCAATTCCTGGCAAACAAGACAAACAAGCAGCGCTTCATCAACATGCTCAGCGCCAAACTACGGGCACAGAACTGCCAGACACATCATGCTGCAGGTGACGCTGATCTCCTCATAGTGCAGAAGGCGGTGGAGTCCGCAGCCACCACTGATACTGTGCTTATCGGAGATGACACAGATCTGCTCATCCTGCTCATCTACCACACCAACCTCAAGTTATGTGACCTGTTCTTCCAACCCGAGCCAAAGAATAATGTGAAGAAACCGCGTGTCTGGAACATGAAGTTTGTCAAGGAGCAGTTAGGCCCCGATGTATCACAGTACATCTTCTTCATGCACGCTCTCCTGGGATGTGATACTACTTCCCGCGTGCATGGCATTGGCAAGGGAGCTTCTCTCAACAAATTCAAAACCAGTGCGCACTTCCGTGAACAAGCGAATGTGTTTGACAGACAGGCAGCGTCCACCGATGATGTTGTAGAGGCAGGAGAGAAAGCCCTGGCATGCCTGTACAATGGGAAGCCTGGAGAGTCACTCAACGTGGTGCGACATAAGCGGTTCTGCCAGAAGGTCGCCTCCAACACTTTTCATGTGGAACCCCAAAGTCTACCGCCCACATCAGCAGCAGCGAAACACCTCAGCCTTCGTGTCTACTATCAGGTCCAGCAGTGGAAGGGCATTGCAGCTAATGAGCTACGGCCAGACGACTGGGGTTGGTGGGAAAGCAGTGGAGGACTAGACTGATGAGTGATCACGATGACTAGACTGTTTGAGGAAGACTGATCAATGCTTCTGTACATGTATCGACTATGGTAGTATGAGGCGATGTTCTGAGGCTATGTTTTGGTAACTACATGCAGTATTATAATAATTATGACCTATATATGTATGTCGTTCATCAGAATATTGTTTTTTGGTCAGGTGTAGCTTATTGAAATGTGTGTCATTGGATTCCTGGTCCCAGAAAATATATGTTTAGCACTTGAAATAAAACCTCTATGTTATTTAAAAGCGGAGATATTGGGAAATATAAGGTTTATGGCGGCCATTTTGAAAAATGGCTGCCATGGCACTTTCCACCACCAGGATTCCTTAAGACTTTTGATATGTTATAGAGGACACATTTCTGGGTATAAAACAGTTGACATACTTTCTGTTGGAATTTGTCCGAGGTGATATCAAATAATGTCTGGACTATGATTCAACTCTTAACTGTTCAACTGCCCGTGAAATCCATACATGATCAGATAACACATCTGATCTTGCCATTAAGTTATGCATGCAGCTAGTGGCATTGCGTGGCATTGTGGGCGGTCATGCGTGCGCCTTGTTTTGCAAACAACATGCCTAGTTCAGCTAAAATAATGGAAAGCCTTCATTGTTCGGTATTTGAAGTTTAAAAAAAATCCTGTACGCCCGCAGTGGGCTAGTTGAGCTATATTTGTAAAAGGAAAACAATGATACCGAAAGTTTAACGTGCTGCCAATGCGCCGACACGGTAAACTTTCGGTCTAAATTCTGCCGTTGAACTGGAGTTCATTGATCGGATGGTGGGGCCAGGGTTCACGCAACAAGCTCTGCTTAGCAATAGAACCCTGGTTCCTCAAGCCATCCCAGCAACAATTCGGATTAAATTTACAACAAAAAAATATACGCATAGGCGGTGTTTATACAGTTTTGAGAGGGCAAGTGCCTACTCAATGTTGGCCTCGTCCCCTAATAATTTTAACTGTGAACCTTGGACCCTATGGAGTGTGCTACTAATCAAAATTGGCTTCCCCGTTGCCTTCATATTTTGTATTCCCAATAATTTTCACAAATGAACGCTACTGCCCATACTCATCACTATCTATGCGCATCCACACTAAGGACCTACCCCTTTGAAGACGTGAAGTCATCGCTCGCGCAAAGAAGTTAGCTGCTGGCGGTAGCTTCACTATCAAATTAGTTGCCAAATCGTGGCTGTAGACATTTCAACTCGCCGGTCGCTGTCTTCCGGATCGCAGTAATAGGCACGGCAGGCTAGACCACAGACGGTGTTGGGTCTGTGCCGATAGCCGGCCGAAGGCCCCTCGCGACTTCTGCCGGGTGTGGCCGGTTAAATGGTACATTGGTATGGCCGCCGATCGGTGAGGTGCAGAAGCTCACAGTGCTAAAGAAGTCACTGGCCAGGGTGGACCGTCGTGCAGCTCTTAACTATCACTGAGGGCATACGTCAGCAGCCGGATATGGGCGCCCGCTGCCGTTTCAAATTTCGGCTAATGGAAGGCAGTTACCAGCTGTTCTATCGAACCAAGTATCCGCGGTCCAGACGAGGTTTCTCTGAGCATCACAAGTCACAGAAGGTTGCTGCATGGTCGGTGTAGTCGATGCGTCCCCAAACCCCAACAACCAACAAGCCACAGGAGCCTGGGCTCCCAGTTGGAACCCAACTTCTTTACATTGACTATGTACCAAGAGTTCGTCTTCTGGTAACGTAAAGCCAACGAAAACTGTGATACTTATCATTACTAGCCAACCACACAATGCCTGGCTTCCGGAATTGCGGTTCATCGCCAGGTTGGCTCAGTTGGTATAGCGCTGATCCTGGGATGGAGTCGAACTCGCCCTGAAAAAGCGGATCAGCTTCTCCTAGATGCCTCCTGCGATCGATATGCGATCCGTCTGAAAAAGTCAGCTATAGAAAGCGACCAACCAGTCATCTTTAGCCGGGCGGCCGTGCCGATCTATCGAGATATTGGTCGCACATTAATCGTGGGCCGCAAAATTTCCAATTGAATTAGGATTTAGCCAGGGGAGGAGCCCAGAATTCTCGACTGTGGGGGTGGCATTTTCAAAAAAGGCCTTGGGGACAAAAATGTCCACCAAAATGGTAAGTGATCCACCTAAAAGTTTGTAGGAAAGGCTCAAGGGTTTGTTGAGACTCGGTAGCCCATTAGGAACGGAATGCGTCATTGAATGAATTATTTCTCTAACTTTACCCGAGAAACGGGCAGTAAAAACCCCAGAAAGGTCGTCCATGCACTGCCCAGCACGCCAAATATATCTTGTCACGTGGTTAGCAACATACCATTTCAATAGGATCACCTGACATAACTTAACCCGTTGATTGCTTTGACTACCTCGATGTCTGGAGGAAATTCCTTGCCACGCACACTCCAGATAAAATTTGTGTCTTAGTGTGTGTGCTGAAGATAAATATGTTGGACATACAGTTCACCATGGTTTACCAGGCCTGCCTGGCGTATCTGTATGCCCAGTATTGTCCTTGGATGTCGGACGAGCTTCAGATAGATATGGGCTATAAGGCCTCCATACTGCGGCTACAGGATGTGACGTCATATCGTTATCGGCAGCAGAGGCATAGATGGAACGCTCCGTCTGTTTGGAGAGGCTCCGAATATTCGCTATCGTTTTGCACGTGTTATTTGCGCCGGTTGTGTACACAAATGCGTTCTAGACTTTCATGATATCGGACCCAGTCGGGTCCAAGTCAGGTCACGAGCTCGTCTCAATACGATTCTTAGATGTACGTTAAAACATCTGTCCTAAGCAAACCATGAAAATTGAAATATGCAGGCAAAAATGAAGCATGCATCGACCATCATTACCTGATAGCTTCACCATGTCAGTGGTCTACCTTGTTCACGACATACTGCTTTGCTTTTTCAGGGTCAGGTGCATGTGTGGTTAGTTACGACAGTTACGACTGGGGTTGAGTTCATACCGACGCCAAAATCTTGATTTCACACTGAATTATAGTCACTTCGATATTTCCATAGCTCACGCTTACAAGCATATTTTTTCACTTAGCTTGGCTGGAGTGCCACCATTTCACGTTTGGGACTATATTTATACACTTGAGTTGTCAAAGGATCCATAAATAAAAATGTATCGGCATAACACCTTACGACAACCAACTAATGGCTCCTGCACCGGTTTCAAGTTCAAGGACATGGTTCACTCGATCTCTGCTGCAACCGACAGCTGAATTCTGACCGCACCACAATGCCTATGTAGCAGTCAAACTCGCCCTCCAGCCGCCACCTGGAAGGTCTAAACTGTGTCCCACTAGCAAGCTGGTACCCCTCATGAGTGTTCCCATCGACATTACTGGGTCGGCCCCTGTTAGGTACATTTTGGATCGGTTTGTAGCCTGCGAAGCAGGTACTGGATATATATTTGTGGGCACATTTATATCAGTTCCAATGATATAAATGTGTCGACAGATCACAGCAAGAAGACGTTGTAGCATTGGTAAATGCCCATGCAGAAGCAACGTAGTAGGTGAGTTTGAAAGTTAGTTTTCAAGCTGATCTCGTTAGTTCATACGGTTTTCTAATGGAAACTAAAAATGAACTTTCGAGAACTGGTGATGTACTTGAGTGGAGCCAACGCTTGGGGACCAACTGAACGCGAATTGAGCGGAGTGCAGACGGGTCGCGGGAACTCAGTTGGCGGAATTCGGCAGAGGTCACCGTTCGTGGGTTTGGACCCCAGAACAGGCGGGATTATCGAGTCCACCCGCGATGAATCGGCATATGACAGGTTGGCGAGGCCATATGACTCAGCAGTTGAATGCGTCGTAAAATGAGCAAAGGTTCTTTTTCCACGGAGTGCAGAAGTGTTATTCTGAACTAATGCAACTCGTTTGAACTCACTTCATAAATTTTCATAAGCTTTGTTTCGGGTCTCGTTTACTGAACTCGGGTATGGACAAACTTCGCCGATAGAAAACATACTGGGAGTTCGAACCTTGCGGTCAGAAGGTTTTGACCAATCATACGACGGTAAGGTTTATGGAGCCGTCATGGTGCCTTGTGCTGGCCAACTGGCTCAGTCAGAAATTGGTGGCAGCAGCACTGCCACCGGGTCCGAAAGCCATCAAACGGGGTGCATCATACTCTTCACACAGTCCCGTATGACTACGTTCGGGTCTAGTCTAAAACACTACCATGACAAGCTTACCTAACAAGAAAGGAACAGTATGCGCTTCTTAATAGACATTACCGTCCGGTGAAGGATGGAGGATCGTCCGCCCCTCAACCTTCGGTGGAGGGGAACATGTCCCCTCCGCCTCCCCTCCCTTCACATGATCCCCTGGATCAAATATCACTCTCAGTGAATCCCAATTACCGAAGTTCTAAACGCATGTGAAGCCGACCCTACCACAGGAATGGACTGCAGCTGTCCAGGTGCCAGGACAGAGAGCAGTGTGCAGTCCGAGTCATGCCAGAAACCGATGGCACGAAATTCATGCCGGTTCGCAACATGTGATGCGCTAAAGACTGAAGCAAAGTCAGACTGGACGTGCTACCTAGTGGCAGTACTCACCATTCTCTAGGACGCGCACACTGTGTTGGTGGGCCAGACAGACGAGCTCGGGGTCCATGAAGTTGAACAGCACTATGGTAGTGAGCTTCTTCCAGTCGAAGGTCTGCCACGTCTTGGCCGTGGTGTTGAGCACGAACGCGAACACCTGCCGGCGACGTGCGCCGATGAGAGCCTTGCCAGACCGTACATGCGGTGCTACATGGCTCACACGGATCAGCGGCTTTGGAGCCGCCTTCTTTCCCCATGCAGCGCCACGATGTCAATTCCCTCCCGCCCACAAACTGCAAATGCAGCACACACTGAGCCCTCCTGCGCCTTCATCTTCCCGCACATCTATCCCCAGAAAGTGTTAACTCTCCCGGACACCTCCCCGGCTTGACGCTGGTTTATTTAATGGGTGGTCCTCGACGCACTTTATGCACGATCACGGCTAATGACGCTGCCCACACTGTTCCGCACTGAAGGGATTCCCCGTCAACCACAGAAAATGCTATCGCACCTTCAGAGGTTTGTAGCCCGAGCTTGACAGCTTCGCATAGTGCCCTGCTGTGTGCAGAGGGCAGTCCAGACAACTGCTGAGAGGTGCGCTGTGCCCTTAGGTGTCACCGAGCAGCATCCCAAGCGCTCAGTGACGTCGTAATACGTCTTAAAGCTGAAGGCCACGATATGATACATTGCCACCTTCATGGTCTTCACGGACTTTGGATAGGGGAAAGAGAAAGCTCCGAAATTGGATTTTCATGCAACACCATTTGCGCAACGCTACATTCGACGACGTTTGAGGGATGAGTCTCCTGTCCCCCGCATAAGATACTCCTCTAGCCCTCCCTTGAACTTCACGAGAATCACCCATTTGTCCCATTAGCCCCTTGCACGTGGGATCCCTTTTTACCTTCTCAGTCAAATATAATACATTTATATCATTTGAACCATATTGAATATGACGTAAGATGTGTAATCTGGGCCATGCTACTGGTGTCAATGGGGGAACCTGACCATGCGACATGCCTTGAAAAGCTCGAAGACTAATTATTGGGTGTGTTTCATCGGCTAAGTCAGGAGATGACAGGTAACAAATAATGAATTATTAATGTTTTGATAGATATAATGTGCATTGCTAGGCTGAAAATGATTAGGAAAAGCAGTCATAATGCCTATATTAACCGGAAAAGCCATGAGTTGGCTTTATTTATTTCGGACCTGGAAGAAGGGTTAACACGCACCCTGGAGGGTCTCTGAAAATTACGTGCACTGGAGGGGACGGATTCCCCCCCCCCCTCCCACTAAGATCTCGACTCCTATCAAAGCCGGAGTAACGAAATTCGCAGGGTGGATGGATACGGTAGTGAGCCCTATTGTGCGCAAATTTCATTATCTTAGGTCAATATCTTCGAGGTCAAATGAGGCCACATATGTCAAAATGTTGTGTTGTGTGGCCTGGCTTGTCATTGTTATGGATCGCTGATTGTGTTTAAATCCTCCAAAATAGGAATCAATGATGTTTTGTACATTACTGATGATGCACTACAGATGCTAGACCCGGCATTTGACCTCCGGTCACCTAGATAGCAGCACTTTATCCGGTCCTTATCTGCTACAGCTACCGGAAACGGACCGCCCGCCCGACTGCCCCGTCGGGCAGCTCGGCGCAATCGGCTTCGCGAAGAAAGGAGTGAAGTACATGATTAAAGCATGGAAACGTTTAGGTACACAATGACAAACCGTAGTTTCCAGGATGAGTAGAGAGTAACATGCTAAGTGACATCAATCGCACGGCAGTCATTTGCATATATAACAACATTCCAGTTGACCAAGTTGGGTTCCACTAACCTGTCATGAACTCGACCTGACTTGATCTCAGTGACCTAACATTACCTTGAAACCATATAGCATAACGATATACATCAAACAAATCGCTAGTGTTGCCAAGAACACTTCCCTTTTACCAATATACGGGAAGCGCATCAGCACTGATTTTTGTGGTCTGCGCTACGCATTTGTTAAACTTGAACTCTTTTACTAACTCCAAACATTTTCGGTCGATTTCCGTTTTTTCTTACTTTATGCAACGCACCGGTCATTTCTAAGCATGTACGCAAAAATGACGTATATCGACCGGTAAAATCTGGAGCTATGTACGAAAAACCGGGCGGGTGGGAGGATTTCGCCCCCCCCCCCCCTCCAGGGCGTGCGTTAAGCATGAAAACGTGAGAACTATTTGCGGACCCTTTCCGGTTAACATATGTTTTCATATTCCTTGTTTTATTATTTCCCGTATCACTTTTAATAATGAATCGTAGTGTTCCCGTAATCCCGGCATAGTGTTGCCCATCATGCCGCAGCAGGTGCCCGCTTAACACGACTGAGGTGGGAACATCAAATAAAAATAGCTATGACAAGACGACTAAGATAATAGAGCTAGAGCTAGCTGAATGTGTGAAGGCATTCAAATATGCACCTCCCCCTGATAACAGCGCCACGCTCAGTAAGTCTCTTATCGCCGGCAGCGGACACACACTCGGCGCCAAATGCTTCCGTCAGCTGCTGGGGGCGCGGTAGGGCATTACATCCAAATCAACGCACACAATCGCTGAAGAGACAACGCACAAAACCATCCTGGCTGTCCACGCGGACAGCTAGGACGGCGGTGTGGAGGCGACGGCCGAGTGTTGTATGCTTGCGATGGTCTCCAGGCCTGTTTGAGAGCGTCGCAGTCCGTCGCACACATTTGCTGAGCGGGGGATAGAACGATAGGCCGGCGTCGGTGGTACAAGATGACTACCTCCCCACCCCAGCCCTCTCCTCTCTGCCTCCCTCCGCCACACCACGTGTCTACCACGTGAGAATCAGCCAACGCAAGTAGTCCTTCAACCGCGGTAATGCGCGTAAGGGAAATATATGTATTATATGCATTACGAACATAATGGATAATGCACATCATACATGCTGCATATAATGCATAATGGGTATCATGCATAGGTATAATGCATAATGGTTGTACACCAATGTGAGCAGAACGAAACGGTGCTGCGGTAATAGCGCAAGCTGATGCCGATAAGCCCATGTCTACGTTGTGCATTTTGCAAAAGCTACAAATATGAAAACGTGAGGAAATATTTATTTCCGGAGTAGGTCAGCGCCTAAGTGTTAGGCAGTCTCTATGCAGGCTTTGGCTGCTTAACCAATTCAGCAAAGTATTGCTAGAATATATTGTTCTGCCGTATGCATTCCATCATCATTTCAACCACGCTTAATTGCACTCAACATCCCATTCCAGAAGTGGATGCTTTTGGGGTGTTTCCCAGCTCTAAAACGGGAAAGCACTTCTAGTTCTCGTGAATCACCCATACAATTAAACATAAAACTTGACTGCCTCAATATTTAAAGCCTACGCATATTTAACAAGGGTAAATGTTACTCCACTTCAAAAGCAGCCCTCATCTATTTCCCAATTCTTCACTTCCGTTAAATCCAAAGGTATAGTATAAGACTCCAATTGTACTAGCATCCTAGAGTTGACAACGTTGACCACACAACGCCAGGAGTGTGCATACGTGTGCACAAATGAACATCAGATGTGTTGACGACGAGCTCGACTGCTGGCGTGCCGTATCACCACCCCTCGCGCTGATTTGCCGCGGCTGGACACGGCAATCGCGCCATGCAATCTCGCCGGACTGTTGCACAAGGGTCAAGAACGTGAACAATGTGCGCACACGCAGAGGAACCCCGTTGTGTTTCACCTGTCGCACGACCTTGCAAACAAACGGTATATCGCCACTGTTAGGAGACTGATAAGGTGATTTGTGAGTAAATCAGTAGAAACTTTCAGAGGAAGTGCATTATTCTTGGTGACTTTAATCTAAAAGGATACGAAAATCTTGGTGTTGGCTCCCCGTCATCCAAAATCTTTAGGAAATGCCTTGAAGAGGACCTGTTCTTACACCAGTTTGTAACGGAACCTACCAGGCATGGCTCATTCTTTGACCTTGTATTCTCGGATTTAAGCGACTTGGTTCATGACTTGACTATAGGAGAAACTCTGGGAAGAAGTGACCATAACATAGTTAGATTCAAGGCACATGTAGTGGAAAGTATTAAGGATAATTTGGTAAAGGTTCCTAATTTCAATAGAGCAGACTTTGACTGCATGAGAGCGACTGTCGTCCCTGTCGTCCGGACCTTCAGCGACTGCACACCCCACGGACGCGTGGTAGCCAGTCGGTAGCGCTAGGTATTGTTCCAGTTTTATCCGAAAAAGTACTGCAATCTTGAGTATCAATAAAAGGAACTCTCATGTGAACTGATTGAATCTAGCAAGTGGATTTTGAAGCAGGAATGTTGATGTTGTTAAAACTATTTGCGCTGTATATCCGTCTGCCACCGCCATTTTGTTTGTCTGTATCGTAATTCAAGTAAATTTGACTATATGATCGTCAAATATACTATGAACCTTCTTTTGCAAAACTTGAACACACAGCTGGAGGTCAGGACATGTTCGCTGGCGTTCAAGTCTTCACATTCACCTTCATCTTCCTCCTATCTCTCTCTCCCTCCCTCCCTCCATTTCCCTCTCTCTCTCTCACTCTCTCTCTCTCCCTCCCTCCCTCCATTTCCCTCTCTCTCTCTCTCTCTCTCTCTCTCTCTCTCTCTCTCTCTCTCTCTCTCTCTCTCTCTCTCTCTCTCTCTCTCTCTCTCTCTCTCTCTCTCACTCTCTCACTCTCTCACTCTCTCACTCTCTCACTCTCTCACTCTCTCACTCTCTCACTCTCTCACTCTCTCACTCTCTCACTCACTCACTCACTCACTCACTCACTCACTCACTCACTCACTCACTCACTCACTCACTCACTCACTCACTCACTCACTCACTCACTCACTCACTCACTCACTCACTCACTCACTCACTCACTCACTCACTCACTCACTCACTCACTCACTCACTCACTCACTCACTCACTCACTCACTCACTCACTCACTCACTCACTCACTCACTCACTCACTCACTCACTCACTCACTCACTCACTCACTCACTCACTCACTCACTCACTCACTCACTCACTCACTCACTCACTCACTCACTCACTCACTCACTCACTCTCTCTCTCTCTCTCTCTCTCTCTCTCTCTCTCTCTCTCTCTCTCTCTCTCTCTCTCTCTCTCTCTCTCTCTCTCTCACTCGCTCTCTTTCTCTCACTCTCTCACACACTCTCACTCTCTCACTCGCTCTCACACTCTCTGTTGCTAAGCCAAGTTTTGAGCCCATTCGTTCCATGCGACAATAAAAGCCAGATATTAAACTTAGCAGCTGGCGCTGCATCTGCGACACCAAAAGTGCACAAGTTCTACCCCTGAACAAAATCCCTCTGTTGACACGGGCCTCCTTCCCAAAAAAGACGTGAACTAGGTATACCATCTTTTGCATTTATTTGGGTTACAGTGCTGGGCATACTGCAAGGGACAAGGGAAAGCACAACATACTCACCAATGTGTCCATCCACAGCACTTACAGTATTCAATTTTAACAAATGTGACCGCATAAAGGCCGGATAGTAACCAAGAAACGCGTCCAACGCTCGCGTTCGGCGGCAGATAATCTGCAATATTGCATGTTCTCTGCCGCAGACGTCGACAAAGCCAATACATCACAATCACTACGGCTCATACATTGCGTGACACCATCCATTTATGTCGTGACGTCAAAGGATCCAGGCGTCGCCAAGGTCGGATTGTGCTTGGATTTTGCTGAATCCTGCTCAGTCCAGCGAACATCACGATTCTGCTGGGAGTCTGCCGGGTTTCCGCCGCGAGTAAACAGGCCTTAACCTTACCGGATATTGGCTTAACCTTTACTATTGGACGACATGAGTTGCCATTTGATCTCATCTCATTGATCTCCAAGCCAATTAACATTCATGTCCATTGGGCGGTTGAGATCACGACAAATCTGGGGACGATCGCCATTTCCAGGCATCTGGACGGAACTCTATGGTGGTCAGCCAAATGAAAGGTGGTCACACAATCTTATCAGCAAGGGTCCACCAGGTAAAAATACTGTCGTCCATATGCTTCAGCCTTCCCTGGTTATAGCGTTAGCCAGAAACTTAGTAGTAGAGATGGCGCTGGGCAATAAATGGTGCGGCTGAGCACTTCCTGACGGGAACAATTTGCAAAGGAGTCACAAACTAGAACGTACTCAGGAAGGGCTTTACCACCGGACCATCCACTAGGTGCACACATACAAGGGTGGGTGGATATGAGACGTCCTCACACCGTGCCCACACTGTGGTTGGTGGTTAGTCGTCTTATGAAATGTCGACCGCTGAGTCATGTAGCGTCGCCAATCTCTCAGCGCGATTGGTCGCGAGCGAAGAGTAGCAACCGGTGAGACCCGAACCCACGATCTTTAGATTGTGAGACGGGCAACTTACCTCTAGACTACTCGTCCCCGTGCCCACACTGTCTTCACGGTCTGAGTGACGCGTGCGCTGTACCCAATTGCTCTCCAATCTGGTGCGACACCAACACAGAGTGGGCGACGGCGTCATAAATCGCACCCAACTTAGCCCCAACACTGACCTCGGTGCGGTCGACCTTGGGGAACAAGACGGGCGCGCACCAGTCTGACACTGAGCAGACGCAGCGGGCCGGCCCGGCCGACCCTGGCTCGAGTGTCGGAGCCTCCTCACGGCTGAAGAAGTAGATGGCACCGCCCGGCTGCAGACTGAAGGTCAGCGCCGCCAGCAGGAGAAGTGACCTGGCTGGGGCCACCATCTCGTCCTGTCGACCAGAACACAAGTTCGTCACAGTTGGTTCGGCAGAGTTAAGCGAATACGTACGTAGACGCGCAGTCGTCGCACAACGGGGGAAATTAAAACATCTAATAGCGGCGCGTTCCGTTCTTCAGATTTCTAGGAAACCCCTTGATATCAATGAGGATAGTGTTTGATTCACCGGCTAGGGCAATTTCAATGTTGTTGCGCAAATGCCAACCTAGTTGTTTACTTTTCTCGTCGGCAAAGTGAACAAGTTGCAACAGGGTAATTCTTAATGGGCGGTTACATGAAGTGCCAGTGGGGCCATGCGCCCTTCCTCTATGGAAGGTGGTGCCACTTGAGCCTGCAAGTGTCTTTACAGAGAGGCTTGAACCCCCCTCCCCCCATTCAACGGATTTCCAGCAGAAGGCGCCCTTCAGGTGCTTTCGCAGTGGCACCTCTCCGAAGAAATGGTGCACCTCCAGACAAGTTCCCCATGACAAATTCTGGATCTACACCTGTTTTACTGGTATTTATATTAGTTCTGACGAGGAAAATAACTATGTCACGCTCGAAGAAAAAAAAACCTTTCCTCCAATGATTTATGAACTTTTGGGGTAAATATGAAGACCTTTTCATCACAAAAATATCTGTAAGTCATTTGAAAACCGCCGCTGCGAACTGGTTATCCGGGCATTATGCTGCATCGGCTCTGTCGATTACCTAGCGCCCAAAGCTGGAATCAGATCCAGGATCCTACAATTCAACATCCGAGACTTCCCAGAATCCATGTGCACAATTATATCGAAGGATGCAACGGAGCTTAGAACGTGGTTTCTACTTTGGGCGACAGACTCACAACAAATTATACACGTTGGCATTTTGACATGCTTTCCCGCGGAATTCTCCAGGAGCGAAAGCATGCTACATATTTACGAACCATCCGACGGTCCTAAGAGATTCCACCCAAGTTACACGATGGGCGGTGACACCATGATGTCGTTTACCTCTCAATGGGGACACACCGCTGAAAAGTCGGTGTCACATTTCGCGCAAAAGCCGTGTATGCGCTTCCACCGACGGACCGGCTACCACGAGGAAATCAATAGTATTTTCCGTGAAAACCGGGATTATGCTGTCACATGGGGGCTGAAAGCCTTTAGCGAACACCCATACCCTTTCGGCTGTCAATTAACGTGGTAATCGAACAAGTTTGTGCCTATTATTTAAAAACTTTGGGAATAAAATATTTCCCCCACCCAAAAAAATGTGAAACCGGTTTCTGTTCAAAGCATTTTTTTACAGCGCGCTTCAACTAGCCATGATAGCAATTTATTCCAAAAATTTCAATGACCCTTACATGTTCAAGTTTTTAGATTCTCTGATTCCTTGCGTTGAAAATTTAACGCTGCCCGCAGCTTGATTTGGCAGAATATCCTGACTTCGGTACGTATAAAGTCGGTTTATTATTAATGGATACCTTTACCTTTGTCAGAGCCTTCTTTAGTGTACTAATGAAAGGAATAATCAACAGCATCCATGATGATTAAAGGTAATACGAAGTCAGTGCATATGCTAGCAATGCATTCATCTTCGCAAATATGGATGGTAATATTGGAGGAGTTTTGCATGAACGATTTAAATTATAGCTTCCCAAGCGTTCACTTTCTTTCGCAATAAGTTGAGCACATCAATGTAACTGACGGAAACTAGCAATAGTCTTTCATTTCAGTAAAAGAAAACAAATGCACTTCGTCGAGGAATATTAAGGTTGAGGTTATCCTGTATTGTCACCATTACGTAACAGATTCTATCGTATATATCAACGTTTTAGACTGTTTAGTTAGTTGATAATATTGCATCCATTTAAAATAGAGCATGACAGTTGTCAGCGGTTAAACCATATTCCATAAACAGATGTAGAGAAAAAAAAATACATGGACGGCCCCGCCCGAAACGCCGAACACGCGCAACCGATGGGCAAAGGAATCCCATCAGAGCAAGGATATTGTAATACAAGATTGTGACGTTGTTGCAGCTCAAAAAGTGCATCGTATGCAACTTTCTTTCTTTTTTTAAATCCGTTAGTAAGCATAGGAACTGCAGAAATGTAAGGTCCAGGATACGTGGGGCACCAAAGGCATGCCCCCCATGGAAGATGTCGCCCCTCCGGCTGAGAAAAAACGACCCTTCTGGAAGGCTCAAGTGCACCTACTCAAACGAATTTTTAGCTAGAGGCACCCCTAAGAAAGGAATAGCCGCCCTCCTAAGAGAAAAAGACGCCCCTTTAATAATGTGCTGGAATCACCATCCTCCGCTCAGCAGATTTTCAGCCAAAGGCGCCTCTCCAAAGAAATAGCGCCCCTCCAGACAAGTAGTCCCTCCAATGACAATTCCTGGATCCGGCCATGTGCACGTATATTTACGTGAAACGTAGTACAGTCTGTGGGTCAATCTATCCAACAAATTATGTTCATGTTCCAGTGATATTATATGCATCTAGATTGCTTCAGAAAATGTAACTTAAGATATTTTCAATCTTTCAACATGTTGTAATGGTTTTGACGCCTGCATATTATTCGTTTAAACTCCTGTATTTTATTTCAGTTAACACATACATATTTCAACATTCAGAACGCAGTCTCAACATTTTGTGTCCGTATATATAGTCCATATATAGTCCAATGAAGCTATCGACCACGAAATCATCAACATTTGACTTCCTTGACCTCATTTGACCCTGAAAACAATGACCTTGGGTTGTGAAATTTGTGCCATCGAGAGTTCACTATATATGCAATGTCGGCTATAAACTTTGTGTTTCTTGATTCAGCAGTTTGCGTGACCAGGGGAGGGATGTTGGTGTTATCTATTGACGTTACGTGCAGCAAGAATGCTCCCGCAAGTCCGAGATATGACGCACCGTAGTATCGGCATTGCATCAGCAATGAGCAAGAGCAGTGCGACAGGAGCTCGGAATGTCAGTGCTCCAGATTGGTGACGGATAGCGCATACTACTCGAAGCAGCCACAGCCAAATAGTTCCCTGGCCTCCATTACAAGAGAATAGCTGCCCATCACATTCGCGGGACCTCTGGACCACATGAAAAAAAAAAATAACGGGTGAATACCCTAGCCGCAGTTACTACCACGAAGGATTACGGTCTGTTTTCTACAAGGCCTTCACGAGACTTCTGATCTGCTCTTGGGATTGAATTGCTCGAATGCCGCCACCAGATCCTCTGAAGGTTGCATGGCCACCTGGAAGTCCGAAAACGTTATCAAGGCCCGAGTGAATATACTTAGTGTACTTGGCACAAAAGTTAATCTAATCTGCCCGCCGGTGTGGCCCGACAGTCACGCTATGGACCAAACTTGCACTCCGCTAGAGCGTTTTGTGTACTAACTTTCTCAGAATACGATGTGACCTTTTAAGTTGTTGCTTAATTGTATCATAATATCCGTCATGAAGTATTTCATATTAATCTGTGTTCAAAGAAAGATGTTCACGGTCGCATAAACGCTTACGGGAGACTTTCAACAGCACTTCATGATGCCATACAGCATTTCAGGCGCTAGTTGTTTTCACCGAGTTGGATTTGCGCTTTTAATTTTCTTTTTCGAGTTACAAAGATTTATCACGATTCCTCTCATGTGTGTGTGATTGTGGTTTTAGGGCGCATCGACCATGATTGGTCATTTAGCGCCCACGATTCCTCTCATGGAGTACACTTAATCTGTGTTCAATTGAATGGTTGTGGCGAAATTCCTGCGCGTGAGCGGCTTCCCCCACACAAATCCGTCCCGGGTGGCAGACGGCCGCAGCCCTCAGCTTCTGCGTCGTCTCGCGTTCAGTCACGAGTGAGGATGATGCTCTTTATTTCTGCCCCTAGTAATGAACTTTGGTGAATGCACCGCATCCGAACCCACTTTAGCTTTGCATACATGCTTGGAGGTGCGTGGCTGTATAAACACTCAAGGTAGCGCGCCTGACGAATATTTAAAAAAAGAATTGATTACGACTACCCAACTTATAGGCGCTCTATGTTAGTGTCTACACTCTACGCTAGTATCTACCCCTGGTATTTCAGATGCCTCTCTGTTAGCTAATGGTAGTCAATGGTATTCAGCTGTAATCAGTGGTAACAGTACATTGGCAACCAGCAGCACCAAGCCCCATGGCAATCCAAGCACTGACGGCGTGATGAGCTGCTCTGGCATTCGTCGAGTTGATATGAGGAATTCCACAGCACTGACTCACTCGGAGATACAGTCGGTCCCACCTCGCGCCGTCAAGCCTTGACCCCTCCGCCTCCCAACACAATGTAGGGGTCTGCTATGGCAGCAAACACGGATGCCTGCCGACCTACTGGAGACTCCACCACCTCCCGACATAATGCAGTGGTCTGCTATGGTAGCGCACGGGTGCCTGCTAATCTGCTCGTGACACCGCCAACTCCCATCACATTGTAGGGGTCTGCCGCGGCAGCAAATATTTGAAGAGGTACTTCACATTATCCTTATTACACGCAACTCATGCACTAAAGTTATAAGTTTTTAGTGCATGAGTTGTGTGTAATAAGGAGACATATTCAATTACAAAACGAAGTCGGTATCTCATAGCACCCCCCCCGTGAGATCCCAGCAACAGACCAAGAGACATTTTGATCGGAGGGACCAAGGGCCGTGCCGCATATCGAGAAAATTCATCGCGTGCATTTGTTCCTCGCCAAAGGATCACTTTCTCTTAGAGAGAGAAACTTTTCGCTGAAAACTTTGTAGTAGGACGCACCTGAGCCTTCCAGAGGAGCACCCTCTGCTGACAAGTTGTAAACAGGAAAAGTTGCAGTTAGGCCTTCACCATGGGGTGCCATTCTCCAATCATGGGGGAGGGGGGCTCATTAGCTGTGATGTCATAATGGCTTAATTTGAGGCACGACTATATATCCATATTTTAGTTTTTTTTATTCTATTTCACAATACATGCTCTCCACGTGCAGTGACTGCTACCGACAGTCTGGGTTTAGTTCACAGATATTCACAAAGAAAGGACAGATTTGTGGTCAATAGTGGGAGCAGTTGCGCAACAAACATTCGTACGCCAACATAATCAACATCACTTTCCGCACTACATACACCGTACTTCCGACACGAGCTATACACGAGTGGCTTGTAGAAGTGATAGGAAAGCGATGGCCTAAAGGTGACTTCATAGTGTACACATATCCATGGTGTAAGTTTTTTGTGTGTGATTAGTGTTGTTCGTGGAGATACGCTAGTGCATGCTTCTTAAAGTTAGACAGCCTCGATGTTTTTGTTTCAGTAGGAAGTTTGTTGTAGTGGAAGACAGACGAGTAGAGAAATATCCTGCGAACAGCCTCTCGGTGTATGGCTGGCAGGTGCAGGTTGTCGTCTGCACGTGTGTGACGGTTTCACAGGGTAGAGTTGGTAGTGATTTGACCGGCAATGTGCGTAGGCTCACCCGTCAGAATAATCTTGTGGAGCAAAGTGAGACTGTGAAATAGATACAGATCAGCTGCAGTGAGGAGACCCAACTCGTTTCGGACATCAGAAATATGATCAAATTTCCGTAGACCTGATACGACTCTAGTGGCGAAGTTAATGATCTCGTCTAGTCTGTGGATGTTTGCTGACGACCCGTTCCCGGGAACAGATATGCAGTATCGGATATTGGATATAACTAGGTTATTGACTATAGGGAAGATGGTACTGGTCGGCAGATGGTGACGCAGATGGTTCAGGGCCAGAAGGATGCCAGTGCGCTTGCGGACCACAACAGCTGCATGGGAATCCCACGACTTGTGGCGATCAAATGTCACCCCAAGGTTATTACACGAATGGCTCTCATCTATCACGGCGTCCCTAAAGCACACTCGTATCGAGGTAATATTACGCAGATTTGGACGCGATCCGAGAGTAAGAAGCTGAGTTTTGGTCGAGTTCACCTTCAAGCCATTATCCAGGAAGTAGTCGTAAAGTTGGCTCAGACATGTCTCCATCTGACTTATTAGATTTTGGAGATAAGATTTCCGACCGGAGATGAGGACCTGGGTGTCGTCTGCGAACTGGGTGACATGTGCTACCGGGACGTCCAAATCGAGGTCGTTCGAAAAGATGCAATAGAGAAGTGGACCTAATGATGAGCCTTGAAAGACATCTATGTTGTTTGGGAGAAAGGAGGATATACGCCTGTTTCCGTGTTGACCTGCGAAGCTAACAGCCTGCTTGTGACCTCCCAGATATGCTTTAAACCAGTCGGTACCGATTCCATGGAGTTCAAGTTTAGTGGACAGTTTGGTGTGGTCTATTACATCGAAACATTTACTGAGGTCCAGAATGCAAAGGAGAGCTACTTCTGAACGGTCCATTGCTGCTAGCATTTCATCCGTGACTGAGATAAGGGCGGTTTCCGTAAAGTGACGTGGTCTGAAGCCGTGCTAAGTTTGGGCCAGTAGGTGGCTTGAGTTTAGGTAGTGATGGAGTTGTTTCTGCACTACGCTCTCAGTGATCTTGGCGATAACCGAAACCAGTGAGATGGGTCTAAAATTAAAGGGATCCGAAGGATCTCCTGATTTGTGAATGGGAGTTACTATTGACTGTTTCCAAGTGGAGGGGATATCAGCTGTAGTCAGGCATGTGTTTATAATGTCGGGCAGCACTTCGCCGATAAAAAAGAACAGAAATTTGATAACCTTAATACAGATCCCCTCGGGTCCACACGCACTTGTGCTTCTCGTGTTTATGACGATTCTGGCTAGCTGTTCAAGAGATATGGGTGATACTTTATAGGAGCTGGTCGAGACGCGCGATAGCCGGCAACTGGGAGATGTGTGTTCAGGCATGTTTACCTGGTGTTTGACCTCTGCTGATACTTTCGATCCGACACTAACAAAACATTGATTTAGCTGCTCAGTTAGGGACTGAGGATGTACTCTGTGAGATCCTTTTTTGTATCGATAATAGGCTTGGTGGCACGCCACGCAAATGGCGGGCCTTTATGAGCTATCTTTCCACTAATCTCTTCCCTACAGTCAGCTCTAATAGCTGATCGAACTTGTCGGTTAAGTAACTTGTAAGTGTTTATATCTTGCAAGCGCAAGGCTACATTTCGCCGATGCATGAGATGTTTGGTAGCTTCGCTAACATGTAGTGCTGTTTGGTTCCGAATTTTGATGTTTCTGAGTGGCAGGTGCTCGTCGAGAATAGGAGTCAGCAATCTCAGCAGGGTGTCCCATTTATCAGTTACTGAGATGCGACCAGTGACCTGGACCCAGTCGATCTCACCAAGGTCAAGGGTCAGTTCCGAGGTGTCCACTCGTCCGAAAGAACGTGACTTCATCACGGTGTTAACTGATGCAGGCCTGTTTACTTTAATTGAACATGTGATAAATTTGTGGAGGCTGTAGTGGCAGAAACTCACTTTGGGTCTGTCGACAGAGGTGGGCGAATTTGTTATGATGACATCCAATAAAGAGCCTGTGGCGAATGTAGGGCGCTTCACTGTCGCGGTAAGTGAATGGTTTCTTACGAACTGAAGCAGGTGTGTTTTGCTGGGGCAATTTGCCGTGTCTAGAAGATTGCAATTTAGATCACCTGCGAGGTAGAAAGTGCCGGTAAAATTCAGTGTCGCCAATGTTCGCCAATGTTAATGTTCGTCTTGTATTAAGACCACGGGTACGGTTACGTTCGATGTTTAGGGACACCGCGTAGTTTTTGGGACGATTCTTTCCAATCGTCGTCATAGAGTAAGTGTCAAATTTCCGGAAGGAGGGCACCATGTTTCAGTCTCCCCCCCCCCCCCCCGCCCCCGTTCCGTGATTCATGACTCAGATGATCGTCTTCCACAACTTTTGTGCGAAAAACTATTTACACATGGATTTGAACATCTGAAAAAAAAACTACCGAGTTGGAATACAGAGACAGACGGTATCATTCAGTGCGACCAATGCGGTAAGACTAGACCGGTCGTTTTCGTACCAACAAGAGAGCCATTGTCCATCCCAATGTTACCGAGATTCAGTGGCGGATCTAGAATTTCGCCCGTAGAGGCACCCTAACTTTGGTGCCCCTGAACTTTAGTGTCACCATAATGGAATTTCTTATTGGCAGGGGGAAGCGCTCTGAAAACGTCTAGGCTGAATTGCATGTAGCATAGTACCATAGCGCGTGTTATTCTTCGCTGGTTTCGTGGCATCCAGACGGCTTACAGCACATATTTTGATATTAATCCAAACTGCTTGGGACTTGGGTTTGGGTCCCTTCGTCAGCCCAGGCATAGGCGCACACAAGGGGACAAGGAGCACGTGCTTTTGCATAGCATCGGAAGGGACCCACTCGAGACTGGCAATAACGTTAAAATCGTCCTACGAGCGATATTTTTTGTCTAAAAGTCCACAATGCGTACATCGCCGGTTGGCCAATTTCAATTTTTGAATGCGAACTAAAATGGTCCAGGAGCTAGAGGTGCCTGAAGGTGGGAAGGTGGGAATGAATGGGATTCTTGCTACCTGATGGGGCCTCTGTCCCACTTGGGAGCTGGTGGTCCTAGTTAGCTACCTTAACCAACCTTAACTAAGCAAACGATCTTAATAGTTGTCAATGGTTAACAAGTCTACTAAGTTATTTCTACTGAAGCGCACTTCCATGTTCGCTCTGCACAGACCCTGACAGACAGGGTGGGCGTGTTCAGACTTTGTCACTCAGTGAGGTTTTAGGCAACGACTCGGATATTGTTCGATCGGGGCGACTATTCGACTACCTCGCTGAAATATTATTTTCCGTAATATATGCGCCACGTTGAAAATGTTGAATGTTGCCATGCTTTATTTCATGTACGAGTCGTTGTGTCGACTAATATTATGCAAGGTTGGCTAGCTTGCATGTGCGAAATATCGACGTGTAACTAAGTTGTATTGTTATGGGCGCTAAATGACCAATTTAGTCCATGCGCCCTAAAGCCCTTATAACTAACTATAATAACTAACTAGGGGAAGCTCCCCTGTTATGGGAAACACTCGGCGCGTGACCTATCAGTCGCCTCGTCGGTTACTTGAGTTTCTTTTTTGCATAGCGACCGCTGGATCAGGTCGATCAGGTCAAAGCATCCCGCCAGCCGGCGCGTCGCGGCATCCGGCTGGTGTTTCCCCGTGCCGCCCGTGCCGGCACAGCGCCTCACCGACGCCTGCCACGATACAATCGACCACTACTGGTGTTGGGGCGGCTTGGTGCAGCTGAAGTGTACGGTGCATATAGTCAAAGGATCGCTGATTTCATTGATAATGGTCTCTGGTTGTGCGTAGTTGTGCGTTTTTAAACCTTATCCAAACCTCGAGGTACTAAGCTTAACGAGTATTGTAACTACTTCTTGTTTGATCAAATATAGCATATTGCGAAACATGCTACGCCTCTGAATTGCATAATGCAATGAGAATCTTCTCAGACGTCGTTTCATATCTCACTTGCCCAGAATTGTAAAATGCCTTTTACCTTTGCCAATCGTCAAACTCCGACATGTGTACGCATGTGCACATTTTTTTCCACACGTAATGTTGTCCATGTTCGTAGACTTGCTACTATGTCTAATCGTGTGCAAATGTTCATATAAACTGTGGCCTGGTATGCTTCAGACATCTGCTGATGCAATGCCGCCACAAATGTGTGAAGAAAATAGTCGAGAAATATATTCATGGCAGACTTTCCTCTCTGTGCAATGCATCATGGAGAGACAGATCTAGTGTGTGCTTCATCACGGCCTTTGTGTTCAACAGCCCCCTTGTGCCTCGAATGGGCCCAAAGGGCAGGGACATGAATGATCCCCTGGCCCACAAAATCCGCCACTGCCGAGATTCACATTCTTCTACGTCCATGAAGCAGCGTATATACCAAAGGAGGCTAGATGAGTCTTCTGAAATCCTAGAACCATCAAATCGTCCCGGAAAAATATACTAGCAGGCGAGAGACACTGACTAGACGATGTGGTGGTGAATTTGTGCTTTAGGGCGTGTCGACTGCATTGGTTATTTCGCGTCCATCACCGACTAGAAGAGTCGCATATCGCAATCAAACAATGAGCGGGGGAAGGGGTGCACTGGAGTATGTTGAACAGGCACTTTCTCTTCCAGGGAGCCTTTTCCTTTCTACCCTATGCTTTTCAGAGGGGCGGATTTCGCTGAAGAAAAAAGTTTGTTCAACCATGAGATGGGAGCCTTTTTCCGCCCAGGGGGGCGCCACCCCTCATGGGGATCCTGTATTCGCCCCTGACATAGATACTAGAGTACTATGTAAAATACCGGAACGTAAAACCAAGCATCAAAGAAACTACAGCAATTAATGTCCAGCATCATACCCAGTTGACGGTTAAAGCGATGGACCTGCTACGCCACCTCACATGATTTAAAACGCACGTGTACACTTCAATAAACATATTACTCGTACGAATTTGAAACGTTTTCTAGTGTTCTTAAGTGGCCTTAGCAATGCCATTGGAATGAAACTTGAAATCCATAATGGGTGTGATAGCATGGAGAGGAGGGACCATGACACAAGCTTCAAAGAATCTGTACCATTTACAGCATGAGCGGAATGGACTTAAACATCAAATAAACATGACTTCGTCTCTACATTTCTACTTATTTTATCCAATGTTCCCACGCCCTTTAAATACTTGGCAGTCCTGAAATCCATACCATGGTAGAAAGAATACGAACAAAAATGATGAGCCTATGATAATGCTATGCATTTCTACAAATATACTTTTACAATTAAAGTTCTTCTTAATTAATACCTACCCGATCCATAATCCCCATGAGCTGTCATTACACTCACTCACGAGTGTAGAAACAATATGAAGGGGACAATTACATCTCCACGCCACCCGAATACTATGCAATCTTACCCAGTAACCTTATAGCGTTGACTGGAACGAATTGACTCACAAATCGGTTTTCCCCAATCCCCACTACTTGGGGCGTTTATATGCCTAAAGATTAGACCCCACCAGACTAACTTTGGAAGTGGCAAATATTTTCTCCATCTTTCTGGTGGGTGGCTGACTCCAAGATACATTTTAAAATAAGGCACCTCGTTTACGTCCAGGGATATAGCCAAGGGGCCGCAGGGACCGAGTACCCCTCCCTCTTTGGGCACCCGCGGACCTCTGGTGAGGCCCTTCGGGCCGCGCCAGGGGCCCATACGTAATCGTCCACGGGATCTCCATTTGGAAGCTAATGATAAAGAGGCCAGCAACACGCTTACGGCGACGGCACTTCAGCACGCCGTAGCTATTGTCGGATCCCTGAGAACGTCTACGAGGCTTCACGAACGCTTACGGGCCTTTTGAACGTATATGAGCTGTCACGAACGTTTACGGACCCCTATGGACGTCTACGTGCTCTCACGAACGCTCACGGACACTTATGAGCGTCTACGGACTCTCAAGAACGCTTACGGACCCATATGAACGTTTACGGGTTCTGTAAACGTCGACTGGTTCAAACGAGCATCCGCCAGCCTTTGTGAAACTCGACGAGCCCTTACGAGAGTGTAGACCCGCAATGGCCCGCAAACCCTTGCGAATGTTTGCGGGCCATTGCGACGATTTGCGGGCCATTGCGAACGTCTGCGGGCCATTGGGAAGGTCTGCGGGCCATTGGGAAGGTCTGCGGGACATTTGGAAGGTATGCGGGTCTGTGCGAACGTCTGTGGTTCATTACGAACGTGTAAGTGCGCTTGCAAACTTCTGCGGGACTTTACAAACGCCAATGAGCCATTCACTACGGACGACTATGAACCTTTACGGATGCGTAAGGATCCTTACGAACTGCCAACATTTGAGATGCATATTCCGGAGGTCTGCATTCCTGGTTTAGAAATCCACTGCCGTGTTTATATACAGTGTGCCTTAGGGACCCGAGTCAAAGAATCTCCTCCCTCCTCAAATTGCAAGTAAGCATGTTCACTTGCAATTTGTGGAGGGAGAGGATTAGACGATCCGGATCCTCAATAAACAATGAACACTATTTGTACGGAAAAGGATTCCTTTCGAAATCAAGTAAACGAAATGTGGGGAAAAATTGTGCGTGCAATCGGAGCCCACTTAGCAAAATCCGCCCATCCCCATTTACTAATTCCTGTCTACGTCACTGTTCATCACTACCACATTAATGTATGTCGTCATACTATGTAGAATTCCTCCGTCCTATTCCCCGAATTCTTGGGTGCAATCCACGTATTCAGTCCACTCCCAATCACTTTGATGAAAGTTTCTTAAAGTATTGTTTTTGTCCAACTTGAACTGCTTTCAATATTCGTCGAACCTAGCCAGCACAAGCTCATTTGAATATGCTAATAGAGGTATTTCATCCCTGAATTAGCGATTTAATTTCCCGTTTACGGAAGTTCCCATCACGCTTTTAAGTGACTCAGCGCCGCATAGTGCACCCCCTCCAGACGTTTTCCCTCAGGTTGAATCCAGTAGAATTCGTGTCATGCTTTTGTATTTCAATTCAAACTTGGACCGAAACTAAAACATTATACCTCGCAATTGAGGATCCAAGAACGATCAAATCATATTCATGTCCATGAGTGAAGAATTTGGTATGGTAGGTATAGTCATGGCCACACCAACGTAAAAATTGATATGGCATTGCCACACCAACTTTCTAAGAAAGCCTATATTTATCAAGTGAAAATTGTGGCACACCTTGGGAATACTCATTTTCGCCACCGCCTCGGCCACACCAACTTCGCAAGCGATTCTCCATCCATGAATCCAGTGGTCATAAATGGAACGTTCTGACCCCAGTATTTGACATGCCAGTGATCGCGACCGCGTGTTCGCAGTGGGCGAATTAACCGAGCAACACTGGACATCAAAACACAAAACAAAACTCGCAAGGCCCCACCGCAGCCGGGGGGATCCCTGACGTACCTTTGCGATCCGGTGCCAATGCTGCAGAAGTCTAAACACGACACTAGGCCGATCACGTACCACTACGCACACCCACGCACGACACCACAGCTCACTGTCTGGCCGAGTCTGGCCGAGTACCTACCGCCAGGCATCACGTGCCGCCCGCCGCCATGCCGCAGGCTCAGGGGGCCAGGCTGGGTAGCTACCGCCAACAAGCTCCACCTAACAGGCATTAATCTTAGCTGTAGTACTACTCCTGGACGCTAGACGTCCAGCTGGCTGTCATCCGGACCGTGCTTAATGGCGATCGCTCATCCGTAGTCGATATTATTCATAGAGCACTAGGGGTGAAATTTTCAGTACTTTTTTGGAGGCGCACACCTGGGCCTTAAAGACTCCGATATTGGTACGACAGTTCAATTAGTTTGGCTATAAAAATAACACCGGGGCCACGAAAACTCGCACTTGGGCACAATAATTATCGTCTGGAGCCAGAAATTGCGTTAAAGCCTGATCGGAACCCGGAAAAGTCAAGCTGAAGGCTCTGAGATTAAAAAAAGGCTCGGAAAATGTATCTGGAGCTCAATACATCGCGCAGAGGCTTCCAAAAATCGCATATACCCTCCCCCCACACACACAAACACAAAAAGAAGAAACATGGTACGTTCGAAATGGCAAAAACGGTCTGGGCTCCTGATAGAAAATCACGCTGGGGTTCAAGAGGTGAGGGCGAGGAGCCTGAACATCGCGTTGTGGCCGTCGAAAAGTCCAACCGGGGTCTCTGAAAATCATGTTAGGGCATCAAATAGTTCGAGCCTGAGCAATGACCACTGCATGACCACTGCATGTTGCTGCATGACCACTCCAGTCGATGCGCCCCCAAACCCCCAAGAGCCTGAGCAAATGAAAATTTCGGGGAGAGCCAACAAAGCCGTGCTGGGTTCTTCAAAATCACGATGGGAACCTATATGGTCGGGCGAAGGCCCCAGAAAATCACGCTGAGCCTGGGGTACGAAAAAGTTGCGCCCAGTCATCTGAAAATCACGCTAGGAGCTCGACAGAACTCACCGAGCCAGAAGAATCTTATCCGGACCACGTAAAACAATGAAGGCGGGAAAGCTAAAAGAACAGTCCGGACATGGAAAATCACCGGGATCTCAGCAATTGCTCCAAAAGCACCTAAAAGTGTTGGACCACTAAAAACATGTCGGAGCCACTAAAACTCGCAATAGGGATCCCAACAAATTATGAAGGGGCTCCAAAATTCCACTTAGGCCCAATAAAAACTCGTGTTGCCGCCCTTCAAAATCACCATGCGGCCCAAAATGTCCCGCCAGAGTCCCAAAAGTCGCAACTGGTTTCCCAACAATCAATTTCCACACGGAACGTCACTCTGCGGCCACAACATTTTCGTTAAGAACCCTCAAATACCCGTCGGGTCCTGTAAAAGAAGGGAAAGGGCTGGAAAAGAAGCGTGTTGGAGCACGGAAGAAATGCGCCTGAAGCCCGAGGAACCATACCGGGGCATACAAATATCGCGCAAGTGATTTGTTTAAAAGAAAATGGTTCGTGGCCGAAATGTATACAGTGTGAATTTGGATATATTTATTTGCTTTAATATGATTTAATATAATTGCCTCCTTCATAAACTTACACAATGCAACACTACACCTAATCAAGCAATATTGAGATGAGATTCATATGACGGATGACGTTGTTTACGCGCAAATATATGGAGCAAGTGCGCCGTGATTGAGCTCCACTGAAAAAAAAATCACAATGGACAAGTAACACGTAATTGATATCTTGTTGCAAAAAAACGCATGTAATATTTCGTAAACAAATCTGAAGTATTTTTATCATGGGAGGTGCATTTCCTACCTACTTAAATTATTTCAGTTGTGTTGTCTGCGATTTAAAATGCACCTACTCGTAGTGAAATAATGGGGAGGGCCATAGCACGAATTATATGTGCCTTAGCTGGGTACCATGGCTTCCCCTCCTGTGAAATATATGCTGTTTATACATCTAAATGTCTTTTATATTTTTATTCCACAGTGGGATAAGTAACATTCCGTGGTAATGGTACACAGTAAGCGTACCCTAATGCTGTAATAACTTGAAAATGTATGATGAATAATGACAAGTTTAGTTTATTTATTGAGCATTAATTTCTCATTACATGGTAGTTGAAATCCCCATATGAGGAAATAAGGGAAGGGGTCCCTGAACATGTTGTGTTTCCCCATCACCTACATTTGAACGTCTCCCATGTCATGTTCAATGCATAAATAACAAAAAGATTGCAGTGTTAATAAACGATGGACCTTTCTGTATGGAAATATGATGGTCTGATTGCATAGTCCTACCAATCTTTGTGTACTGAGCTAATGAAGCCCGCGGGTTCCATTATAGGCATCCAAGGGTAGTTAGCTTAGGAAAGCCATAAAGGAGTTACCTCCAATATTTTTCTCAATTCCATTGGTATTTTTTTAGTGGCTACTAATAACTTGCACCACAACAGCTACAGTGAAGTAACCCTGCTCAACATTTTCGAACTTTTGAGGGAACTAGTTGCCCTCACAAAGTTGGCTTTGCCTATCCCAATGGATTTACTTTTTGGCATTGGGTACTATGTGCATTATCTCCAATCAATTTCAGCCTGCCTCTTGCCTTCATGTGTTTGCCCCCTCCCCCAATCGTTTTCATGAGTCTACGCCCGTGCTTGAGATCGTTGTTCAGGGTTGAGGATCATCTCGGCGCGCAGCATCGCTCCACATCTTCCTCACTCTGTCTGAACCCGAAAGGCCGATGAATGTCGTGTCTGGCTCACTGAAAGTTGTATCTTTACACCTTGGCACAAAGCAAGTATGATAACGGCATTTTCGCGATCCATTGTCACCAGACAGTCGGATGCCATCTAAGCTAAAACAGTCACGATTAACCCAAGCTCGGCAGCGTTCTATACGTAAAATCTAATCCCCGGCCAATCGACCTTTGCTACCCTCGACATACGTGATGTCACAGATATTTTGACCAATCACAAAGCGAGGCATTCTGAAGTGACTTTTGAATTATTTAAATGATTAAGAACTTTTTAAAAAATGAGTGAATGTCATCGTCGTCTTTAGAATTAAAAATCACGACTGAAACTCGAAAGAAAGTGGTCTGTCCCGACATGAAACTTGACCCAAGATAACTAGAGACAACAGGTACTCCAAAGTTGGCTGTTCTAGTATAGTTAGTTGAAACTAGACAAAACCTACGCCAACTCCCGTCATATACCAGAAGCGTTTTTTTATTCCAGAATACTGCTGAATTATATTCTAGTTTTGGACTATACCGATAAATCTACTCAATATGGTGCTTTCATTTTAGCACAATTATGGCGCTTTTCTCACGATTAGTTTCCCCGTTGGTTGTAAAGCATATTAGGCATTTATTGCAGCTTGAATATTTTTTCTTATTCTGCTAGCGTGCTGGTGGCTTCGAACCGAAAGGCACCATACCCAGAATTAATTTATCCATCGCGTGGTTGATATTGAGAACACACCACAGACGATTTATACGAATTAAGGCCTTATACCCACAATGTCAACTTGGTCAGCATGTCATTGATGCAATCTGGTTATTAATGTAAGCATGTGCGTTGGCCCCCTGTCAGTTATCATATTGTTTCTGTGTGCTATATGTAATCATGCCATACTGTGCCATTCACCAACTTGTGGACAATTTTATAATTGCTGGCCCATTGTATCATGGCTGGGCAGTAGTGGTAGTAGGGTAAGAGGGAGTTTCCAAACACTTAATGCATGGAACAAATTGCTCTACTGCTGCTTTTGTGTGGCCAAACCAGAAATTATACTGTTTACTGAATTTCAAAAAATGAAGATGGTATCCATATTCAGATGGTTCTCTCTATCTAAGTCATCTAACCACTCACATAGAGCTACTTTAAAACATATAATTGTTTTGTAGTGTTGTGCCATATTCTGAACATGAAAGTGGTGGTGCAGGATTACTTCACTGTAGCTTTTGTGGTACCAATTATTAGTAGCCACTAAAAATACTGGTGTAATTCCAAAAAAAGTTATCAGACCTTAAAATAAATTTTCAGGGAAATATGTACTTTTTAGTTAATGTTTGAAATCTTGATATGCCTGTCCAATGCAAAGTTGATTGATGTGGTTAAAATGTGACCACTCTCACCTGTACTGTGTGAGATGTGATTTAAGGGTTCATTATTGCAGTTTTGGGTGTTTACAAGTGACGTTTGCACATTTTTCTTAGGCAAAGCTAAAATGAGGTTGGGATAAGTTAGGCATTTCTTTAGCTTCCTCAATTTTCAGATCGAATTGTTCATGAATGTTTTTTTTATTGGAAGCTAATTTATGTTCTCTTCTGAAAAGAGGCAAGGCTGGAGCTGTGGCAGGTTTTTACAATTGCACCTGCAGAAGAAGATTTGCATTTTAGTTGAGGTGGCATTTCAAGAAAAAATTGTAAATGCATGTTTCTGGAAGTCATTAAGATGATATGACCATTGTATTCCAGCGCACATGCATGCTTTTCAGTTCGTAAGTGAAGTAATGCTAAATGTGTTGCTTTGAGTGGGGTAATTGGTACTGAAGGATAATGTTAAATGTATAAACAGTGCATCCAAACCAATGTCATCCATTGAATATCTTTGATATCACATATGCAACAATGCTGGTTGAGTTATTACCACAATCCTTCCCCAGTCCAAACCTAACCTACCTCTTTTTCCGGAAAAACACTGTTGTTTCTATTCTATCCCCCAAATTCCAAAAACCTTGGTATTTATATATAAGAAGACATAAAGACATAAAGACATAAAAGATTAGTGCAACTCTGAGCCACAAGGGCCCTTCTTGGTTGCACTCTGTACACTGAACCAGTTGCCCACCAAATCTGCCAATCAGCCCTCCCTGTAATACTGAAAAGCAAGCCCTCTATTCTTATAATGATTGTCTATGCTGTTTTTAAAGATGTTCAATGTGCTGCTACTGACGATGTTTTCTGGCAGCTGGTTCCAGTGTTCCACTACCCTGTTGGTGAAGAAAGTTTGCCTTAACCTTGTTCTGCTGTGGTTAATTTTAATTTTGAATTTATGACCTCTAATTGCATCATTTCTGTTAAATTCAAACATTTCCCCAAGGTATCCCCTCTCCAGACCATTGACAAATTTAAAGACCTCGATGAGATCTCCTCTCAGCCTTCTATATCTAAGTGAAAACATATTCAATTTCTTCAATCTTTCCTCATATGCCAGGTTGCTTATGCCATTAACCATTTTTGTAGCCCTCTTTTGTACTCTCTCTAAAAGCCAACAATCTTTTTCATAGCTAGGAGACCAAGCTTGGATGCAGTATTCCAAATGTGGCCTGACGTATGCACAGTAAAGCTTCCTGATCACTTCCTCACTTCTGTATGATACATTCCTATTTATTGCCCCGAGCATTCTCAGTGCCTTCTTCCTGGCTTCCTTGGTCTGTTCTGATGCCCCCAATTTTGTGTTTAGAATAACACCTAAATCCTTCTCCTGTTGGGTCACTGATAGCACTTGGCCACCCATCAAGTATGGAGCCTTCAAATGCTGCTTACCTACATGCATGATTTTGCACTTATCAAAGTTAAATTTCATTTGCCATTCTTCGGACCACTTCACAAGTTCGTCTAAGTCTTTTTGCAGCGCGATATGCTCATCCTGACCTGTTATTGCCCTAAAGACCTTCAAATCATCTGCAAATTTCAAAACTTTACTGCTTAGGCCACTTTCAATGTTATTTACAAATATAATGAACAGTAATGGCCCTAGTACTGACCCCTGGGGGACTCCACTAAGAACATTTTGCCATGATGACTTTGTACCATTTAGCATCACTCTTTGCTGTCTATCTGAAAGCCACAACTCTATCCATTTTAAGATGCTACCTGCAATACCATGGGACTGAAGCTGTATCATTAACCGTTTATGGGGTACCTTGTCAAAGGCCTTACTAAAGTCAAGATATGCTACATCAACCTGATTTCCCTGATCAAATTGTTCTGTGGCGAAGTTCAAAAAGTCCAAGAGGTTTGTGAGACACGATCGTCCTTTTCTAAATCCATGTTGAGTATCTTGAATCAATCTGCTACCTTGAATCAATCTGCTACCTAAGTGGAAATGCCAGTTCCTTTTCAGTTTCCCGCAACACCCTAGCATAAATATCATCAGGTCCTGCTGCCTTATTTGGCTTTATTTTCCTGATATGATTGTAAACAACATCACTACCAATGAAATCAACATCATTTGTCAGATCCCATGTAACTGAACTATGGTGTACGGTCGGCAGATTGGTCATATCTTCCAATGTAAACACTGATTTGAACTGCTTGCTCAGCTCCTCAACCATCTCACTATCCTCACCCAATGTAGTCCCGTTTACTTCCAGTGGACCAATTGTGTTAGAAACTTTACTCAGCTTGTAGAAACTAAAGAACTTTTTACTGTCCCCATTACAGTTTCTAGCTAAATCCAGTTCCTTTGCTCGCTTTGCTGCTCTGGTTTTTTGCTTCACAGTGTCTCTAGCTTTTCGATACGCCTTTAGATTAATGACATTTGAGGCTTCTTTAAAAACTCTAAATGCAGTTTTCTTAGCCCTAATTGCTTTTATCACGTCTGGTGTATGCCATGCTGGCTTTCCTACCCTTCTTTTGCGTCTTTGCTTTTGGGGGGACATGTCTAATCTGAGTTTCCTTTAAGTAAGATTTGAACTTTTCCCACATTTCACAGGCATTTAAATTGGAGAATTCTTCTTCCCGTCTGATGGCACTTAAAAGAAGCCCCAATGAAGACAATTTTTCAGACAGATGTATGGACTGAACCTCTTGAAGTTTACTAGCAACGTCTTCCCAGTTTCCTGAAAATAATTTTCCATAAACTGTGTTGAATGAAGAACAAGGCTACTTGGGAGTAGTGAAAGATCAGAAGAAGACAGGATAGGCAGTCATGCACGGAAAGCCAAAACAAGGTTTAATTATACAAAAAAAAATGAATACATATATTTGCATGTGGCTATTTCTAACATTTGTATCATGATATTCCAGCAGAATAATGGCCAGCCTTTTCTACATGGAGTAATGATAACAGATTCAGCCTAGGATACAAAGTGTATGCTTCCATTAACTGAGTTTCCATGTCACGAGGTTAGTTAATATACGGTGCACAATTGATGCGAGTGTGTAATTAAGGTACAATGGATCTACCATTTCCTTCGTGAATCACGTTTAACATCCAGCATAAAATATCAGTAGGTTTTAGATGACCGGACGTGAGTATGTTTTAGGAGGTCCAACATCAGTTCCTTAGGTTAGATTCAGTTAGGATATTTTTGTAATTTGACATCAGTGTTCTTTGTTAGTCACCAAAAATATCATTTCCCCACACTTTCCATATTTTCCATATTATTCCATATTCTCCCCACACTTTACATAACCTCTTATGTCTTATGGCGTGGGGGATAGCATGTACTGTCATTGTCAACATTAGTGTTTTTCCTAGTGTTTGAAAAATTTTAGTTGAATGATATTAATATTATTTTTTAGTGAAATTACTTTTTTTCTAGATATCAGCACATAAACTTGAACTGCTGATTTGCTGAGATTTCATTTTCCATAGAAATGAATATCAGCTTCCTTCAAATCACATCAGATAATGATGTGAATTGAAGGAATGTTAAATGCTAAGCGTGGCGGTGGGGGGGGAATGATGTATGGCCTGGTCGATGGCCAGAAGGAAACCAGCGGACCGATCGCTCGGCCCCCATTTGCGTATCCCGAAGATGAACCACGATAAGCGTTTTGGACCCGCCTCCTAAGCCTTAGCGGCCTGACGGTTCCCACAGAGGAATTCTTCCACACATTCAGAGAGATGGATGCAGCGTTTTGTGTTCACCATGCCCAAGAACCCAACGATCTCAGCAGACATCCAAAGGTCATTGAAAGTTTCAAATAATTCAAATAATTAAAAAAAAAAAATAATACACGAGACTAAACGTGCGTGCTGCAGTCGCACCGAGTGAATGTCAAGCTCAACAACTAATATGTGCCTGTGTTTGTGAAGTCGGTAGAGCGTAGCCTGTAGGTTTACACGTACTCATCGTCCCACTACGGTGTTCGTGAGTAGTCTGTGTATGTATGCATGTCCAGTTGTTCTCAGCCACAGATGTCACGATGAGGATGTTCCATCTATTCTTGCCAGTTCGTCTGATTTTACAAGGTGCCAGATATGTACGTACTGTAATGTTAGGTATTGTAATGTATTGCCGCAATGTAATCTCATTAAGTACCGTGGCTTATCTGCACCTGCTACCGATAACCTCTTATGTCACGCGTTTGGTGGAGCCGCGGTAGCTTAGTCCGTAGGGTGTTGGGCTCTTGACCGCAAGATTATGGGTTCGAGTCCCGCAACCAGCGGAATTACCGAGTCCACCCGCGACCAATCGGTTTGAGAAGTTGGCGACGCTATATGGCCTAGCAGTTAATTGCGTCGTAAAGGAACCCAAGGTTCTTTTTGTGCTCCATGTGTTTGCTTCTCCCAATATATGTCTTGCGTTGTGCTTCCTCAATATATCGTGTTAATACGCACTCTGTTGGGCGCCGGAATATATATATTCATGTGCGCAAAATGACGAACGCAGTCCATCCGCCCAAAATGCACATTCACTTCCACCACAGAGTACACAACCGAGAAACAATCGGCAGTGGGAGTGAGGGCTTCCTCAATCTTGGCAGTCTCGTCTTCTCCAGATGCATGCTCATCGTATTAAAGTCTGATTGATAAACAACTTTTGTTGCCGTATTTATGTCGTGCTGTAGTGCAAAATGCGTGATTTTTTTTTATTTAAAATTTAGTCCCAGTTGTTCCTGGGGTGGCTTTAGGAACCAGGGTTCTATTGCTAAGCAGAGCTTGTTGCGTGAACCCTCGCCGCACCACCCGATCCACGAATTCCTTTTCAACGGGAGAATTTTGATCGAAAGTTTAACGTGCCGTCAATACATCGACACGGCCGCCCGGTAGCTCGTCCCGGGCCTTATCGGGCCAGTTGCCAACTCACACTCCCGGCCGGGGGCTAAACGCGAGCGCGCGAAGCGACTCGAACCCTGCGTTGCCAGGACAGGGGAGACCAGCACAGGCCAGCGCTCTAACCAACTGAGCTACCGGGGTGGCATTTCAGGTCGCATAACGCGAATAAAGAAATCATATTTTGAAAGGAATATATTGTATTTAGTTAATAATAGAACACACTTAATTAAAAAGATGTATGGTATTACATGGTAATTTTTCATTCCAACCACAAATTAAACTGTTATTAAAGTTGCTTCCGAGCTGGTCTGGCATAGAAGTTGCTGTTACCCCTGCAATATTGCATGCATGACAGAAGTTTGATTCACATGGCGCGAGCGACGCAGCCAATTCATTTCGACTGAAAATGCCGAATAACGGTGTGCGAACATGGGCAAAGCCACGGTGGGAAATGAACGGGGATGCTTCCCCAATCTTGCCAAGTTCCGCGTTAAGCCTTTGACAATGCATGATAATCGAACCGAAATCCTCATGCGGGCATCTAAAATCCGTCTTAGCTCTTACGGGTTCCATAAAGTTGTTGCCGAATCTAAATCGAGCGTTCATGGTACGAAAAGTGTGATTTTTTATTTTGCGCCGGCACTCCAGAAAGTTCAGGATTGTCACCGAAATATTTTAGCAAACGTCTGCTCCTGTCAAAGCAATGCTTGTCGCAGTCCTGGTGGCGTGTGTTCGCCGTGTATCGTAAAAGGCGTGGAGCCAAGCTTAGAACTGGCATCGCTCTGACTCCAGCTCGGGTCCAGTCATTTGACTGTTCGGCAGCATGCACAATTGTTGGTTTTGTCACCTTGATAATCATGTACTGTTATTATATGCACACCTCGAGGAGCAGGGACTAATGTTGGTCGGCGTGTACTGGTGGGAGGGGAAAGGGCAACCGTTAGTTTCTAGCTCAATATTTGCAATGCACTGCCGTAGTGCCACAAATGATTAAATTCAGGGGATCCTGTCTCCTGTCCCACCCCCGATGGTCCGCTGCCCGTGTCAGGAAGGGACTGTGGGCCTAGACACTGCCATAAGCGGTGACGTGTTCCGTATTTCCTATGCCCGGCTGATTAGAAGAAGTGCCCAACGATAAATTTAAGGTGGCAGAACCCCAGCCTTGCAGAATATCTGAATATTGAATATTGCAGAATATTTCCTTTCTCTTTATGAAAAAGATCGTCCCATGTGAACATTGTTTTAATTCACTGTCGCTTATTAGAAGAACTTCCCACGACGCGCACAAAAAGCTGCCGGCCTCCAGGCTCGAGCCGGCTACCTCCGAGTCGGGAGACCGACGCGCTACCAACACCGAGTCGCTCGGCCCGCTTAAGTTAAATAGTGTCGATGGATATGACATGGGTCTAAATAACACCATTTTACACAATAACTAACACATTCGTGTGAAAGTCTCCCATGATTATCGAAGTACCATTAAACAAGCTTCCAGATGACGTATAATTTGCACCACTCACGTATACTTGTTAGCCAGGAACATACGCGGAAAAGTACCGTTTCTTGCTGTCGTGGTAATCTGCGGAACCCAAATCAGCGCCCAGATGACGTCCCCGGCTGCCAATGAACATTGACAGGGGCCGACTTGACCATCGGCGCCTGCTCTTTGGCTGGTGGAGCTCCACTGGTGGAGGATGGTGGAGGAAAAATATACACTGGGTTTGCGACAGGAACGTTCAATGGAGGTTTCTGGACGTTAGTGGAGCCAAACCCATAAATCCACAACGTTAAAAGTCTCTAAACGTTCGAAGCATTGAGAAGCAGAGTGCGTTCAAATTAGCTAAATCAAGAACTATGGTAAAATCGATAACTGCGCGTGAAGCGCTCGGTGCCGTCGTTGGGCAAGTGAACGTTATTCCGGCTGTGTATGGTTATTATGCTTGTCTGAAGGGTGGAGGGTGTGGAGTTCACATGCGAAAACTTGGAGAGGAAATGTTTGCTTGTATTTTATCGGTCACGCGACATATTTCGGAGCAATATCACACTTCTTCAAGGCAAACGTTCTTGATTAGTGGTTTTGAACACGTTACAGGTTTTAATCGTTAGAGGTTCTGAACTGGTTTGCTATTAGATGGTATGAACTTTTGCTGTTTTTTGTGGATCCGATGTTTTGATACCTTCGAGGTTTCGAATATCTAGAGCTTTTGATCGTTCGTGCATTTGAGTCTTTAGATGCTTTTGACACCTAGATAACTTGAATGGTTAGATGCCTTTTTTACACTAGAAGTTCTGAACTTCCCAATACGGAATCAAATCTCCGAATTTAGAGGTTTTAGCGCTTAGTCCTTTTCATTCTTAGATGTTCATAACCATTAGAGGCTATGCACATTAGAGATTCTCATCCGTTGCAACACATACTCGAAAGAGTTGAGTAGGTATATTTATAAAGAGAGGAAGGGAGTATAGTAGGAATGTCTCCAAGACTAAAGTTTCAGAAACTATTCTTCGGAGTCGCCGAGTGCACCGAGTCACCGAGTGCACAGAATTCGCTGTTAGTGTTTTTTTTTATTTCTGATATTTAACTGTCAACAAAGCGATACAACGTGACAAATACAGAATCTTGAATGCAGGTTTACATTGTTCAAAGTCCGACGGCGTTCTGAGCTGATGGTGGTGTTAAGCATTTTTGCTTGTTTTTTATATGGCTATCTTTGTACTGAATCCAAAAGTGAAAGATACCGTATTGCTCCTGTGAGTTATGAGAGACGAAGCCCTGCTGATCATCACGATTCATTGCGAGGTGGTGCCATTTTTCGTTCAGTTCTTGGTATCTATGCATCGACATTTCATTTGACAAAAGTGCCAATCCGGTTTGAGTAAAGCCCAAGTGTTCATTTATATCCCAGTAATCAGTTCAATCTCAGCCAAGCTCACCTGAGCTGTAGGTAGGTATGTAACTAACTATGAGTGGAACCAGTGGCTCAGCCAGGATTTCCTGTAAATTTGCAGATTAAGGTAACATCATTTTAAAAAAAATATTTACTATTAATATGTTGCTTTTTAACATGATTAACATGATATGACCACTCCTTTTCTCTGCATATGATTACTTTTAAGTCAACAGTGGTTGATACAATTGATGGCAATTCAGTGAGCCGCCAGGTCTCAAGGTGGAAGGAGGTTCGCCGCTGGAGCTCAGGTTTCCAGATAAGTCGTTGCAGAACTGGGCAGTACTTTAGTCTAAGCTGTGTATAGGTGTTTAGCAATTACTTCTGTGATTATATTTCATTAGTTTTTATCTTATAAGCATTTTCGTAGCACGCAAACCATACTATATTAACCTAGCGACGCCGCCGTGTGCGCCATCTTTGCTTTCGGCGTGTTCTCGAGGCTTCGATTTCTGTAGTAGGAGATATTACAAGTGTGTAGATCTCATAAGTACATTAGACAACATTCATACTATCCTAACATACTTTATTTATTTTTGGGTGCATAGGGTGTTTGGTGTTGAAGCTTAAGATAGTTTAATTAGTAGTAAGTTGGGGGTATTCATAAGATATATTTTAGGACTAACTAAGTGTTGCGGAAAAGGACGGTGTACTGGGATAAATTGTGTATAGATATTTAGCGGTTGCTTCTGAGCGTATATTTCAACAGTTTTTATCAAATAAGTATTTTTGACAAGCAAATTAGGCTATATTAACCCAGGGGAGGCTGCCCGGCGCCATTTTGTTAAGTTCTAGGGGTGTTGGCTGTGTCAATTTGGTGTTTAAGTTTAAGATAGATTTTAAGACTAAGATAGTAGGCATAGCATTACACTAGGTATATCTTCATATCCTAGTGTAACTGCAGGATTGTTGGGTGTTGTGGACGGGTACTACAGTGTTTGATTCAGTGGTGTATATTTGTGTGGTGTGAGCTCTGTAGTGTGTAATTCTAGAGTGTATAATTCTATAGTGTAGGCTTCTGTAGTGAATAAGTTTGTGTCAAATTGGTGTGTAAGTTTAAGATAGATTTTAGGACTAAAGTAGTGGGCATAAATTACAGTAGGTATCTTCATATCTAGTGTAATTATACGGGATTATAGTGTATTGTAGATACTTATAGGCTATATTACTGTATTACTGTAGATATATTACAGTAGATACTTGTAGGCTTACAAGCTTACAGTAACTAGACTTAGTACTAAGAGTAGAAAGAAAAAAAAAAAAAACAACAAAAATGGAAGGAGACTGTGGGAATTGTAAGTGTGTGGGAATCATTGGGGACTTGAGTAAGAGGTTAGATATGTTAACGGGGGAGGTGGAGCGCTTGAAGTGTTTGGTGGCGGGACCCATCATGGGAGGTGCCAGCCAGGCAACTCGGGTGCCCGAGCGGAGGACTGATGGGAGTTCGGATGGCTTGGTCCGGGATGGTGGCAGTTGGAAGGTGGCAAGGCGCCATAGCACCCGACTGGCGCTAAGGAAGGTGGACATGGGCGTCCCAATTAAGAATAGGTTTGAGGCACTGGAGGAGAGGGAAGGTAATGATGAGAGGGACGGAGGTGGGGATGACCAGATGGCTGAAGATAGAGATGGAGAGAGAGAGGTTTTAGTCATAGGAGATTCCAGGGTTCGGTACATGGATCGGACATTTTGTAGCAAGAACCCCAGCAGACGGATGCGTGTTTGCTACCCGGGAGCGCAGGTGAAAGATGTTAGGGATAGGCTGGAGGGAGTAATGAGGGGAAGTGGAGAGGGTGCAACGGTAATTGTGCAGGTTGGAGTGAACGATGTAGGAAAAATAATACAGAGGAAACAATGAAAGCCTATAGGGCTTTGATAGGTAGTTTAGCAGGAAGTAGGAAAAGAGGAGTGGTGACATCCATCCTCCCTATGGTCCATGCAAGCATGGAGTGGTATTCGAGGGCCATTGGGCTCAATACCAGGGTGGCCAACATTTGTAAGGAGCTTGGGGTGCAGTTCTTGGATTTGTGGGGGGAGTTTTGGGGGAGGACGGAGATGTTTGCTTTAGATGGATTACATCTGAGCAAGAGAGGAGTGGAATTGCTCAGCAATAGGTATGAGGAGGCTCTCAACAGGAAACAGGGAAACTAGGCAGGACATGGGGGATGTAGCTGATAAAGAGAGAAGCATAGCAAGCAATGGAAGGAATAATTTATCATGTTTTTATGTCAATGCCAGAAGTGTTAGGAACAAAATTGGGGAACTGCATGCATATATGTTGTCTGAACAGCTAGATTTGGTGTGCATAACAGAAGCATGGGTTAACGAAAGCATGTTTGGAGACAACTTGCAAGAATTTGAATTGACAGGCTACAACATGCATGCCTATCAAAGAGAGGCAAGGATAGGAGGTGGCATTCTCTTGTATGTTAGGCAAGTAATGAAATGTCATTCCATAGAGGATGGAGTACATAGTGCAGGAGTAGAATCTTTGTGGTTAGATATAATTCTGAAGAATGGAACAAAATTTAGGATTGGGGCATTCTATAGACCTCCAGACCAGAATGAAAACACTGACAGGCTGATGCAGGAAGAGATAAGTAGGAGAGTACAGGAGAGAACTATTTTGTTGGGGGATTTCAACATAGCAGGATTGGGAAACAAAACAATAGGTGTAAGCAAATCAGAAAGATGTTTCATGGCTTGTTTTGAGGACAATTTCTTCTTTCAAATGATACACGAGCCTACAAGGGAAAATAAAATATTAGATCTAGTGCTTACTAATGAGGACAATTTTGTGCAAAATGTTAACGTAGGAGAGACCTTTGGTAATAGTGATCACAACATTATACGCTTCTCATTATATGTTGGAAGGGTAGCAACCAACAGAACATTGATTCCAAATTTTGCAAAGGGAATTACAGTGAGTTCAGGAGCTTCCTCAGTGAAATTAATTGGGAAGTCATATTGAATGGCTTAGATGCTTATGAAATGTGGACAATGATAAAAGATAAGCTATTTCAGGGTCAGGATAGGTTCATTCCCAGTAGGCAAATTAGATCAAACAGGGTTAAGCACCCTTCGTGGCTGACTAGGGAAGTTAAGCAATTACTGGACTCAAAGAAACAAGCATTCAAGAAACTAAAAGATACTAACTCTGGGTTAAACCTAGAATCATATAGAATAGCTAGAAATAAAGTTAGGAGGTGTGTTAGAGCATCTAAAAGACTTGCTGAAATCAACTTTGCTCGAGAATGTTCAGCAGGTAATGCTAAGAGATTCTTTAGCTTCTATAAATTTAAGGCTAAAAAGTGTAGTGTAGGACCACTGGAGGTAGATGGGGAAATAGTGGTTGATGATTGCGACATTGTGGAATCCCTAAGCAAGCAATTCTCATCCGTCTTCACTAAAGATAATTCTGGTACAATAGGAACATCTGTAGGCCATGCCATGGCAGGTGATATGCTGGAGGATCTTACAATAACTACAGAAGCCGTAGAGAAGCAGTTGCAGAATATAAAACCTAATAAAGCTTCCGGACCAGATGAAATATATGCTAGGATCTTAGTAGAGTGTGCTAAAGCTTTAGCAACTCCCTAGGTATCATTTTCAGGCGATCTATGGAGTATTCAGAAGTACCTGAAGATTGGAGAAATGCAAGTGTAGTACCAATTTTCAAAAGGGAAATAGGAAGAGTGTAGGAAACTACAGGCCAGTCAGTTTGACCTCATTAGTTTGCAAAGTACTAGAAAAGCTGGTTAAACAGAATGTTCAGATTCATCTTGATAGGCACAACCTTTTAAGGGATACTCAACATGGATTTCGATCTCAAAGGTCTTGTTTAACTAACCTATTGGAGTTCATTGAGTATGTTACCAAAGAAGTAGACAATGAAAGCAGGATGGATGTTGTGTACTTGGACTTTAGCAAAGCTTTTGATAAAGTTCCACATGGAAGGTTAATTCATCAATTACAACAACATGGGATTGTAGGAAAAGTTCTACATTGGATTGAAGCATGGTTGCAGGGAAGGAAACAAAGGGTAGTATTGAATGGATGTAAATCTGGTTGGAAAGATGTTCTGAGTGGAGTGCCACAGGGCTCTGTTCTAGGGCCCCTCCTCTTTATCATCTTTGTGAACAACATTGAAGTAGGGCTGAGGAATAGAGTGTTCAAATTTGCTGATGACATCAAGCTGGTAGGAGTGGCTAACAGCAGAGATCAATCTAGTAATATTCAACTAGATTTGGACGACCTAAAAGAGTGGGCTGATCAATGGCAGATGACTTTCAACTATGATAAGTGTAAGGTTATGCATATAGGGTCTGCAGGCGAGACATTCAGTTATAAAATGGGAGGGAGGGAACTGGATGTTATTGAAGAGGAAAGGGACTTAGGTGTGTTGGTCTCAAAAGACCTTAAAGCAGAAAAAACAATGTATCTCAGCTAGAAATAGGGCACTCAGAATGCTGGGACTCATTAATAGAAGTGTGAAATATAAGAGCAGGAAGTCATGAAAAAGCTGTACTCAGCATATGTGCGGCCCCACTTGGAGTACTCTGTACAAGCATGGAGCCCCCTACCTAGAAAAGGATATAGATATGTTAGAAAGAGTCCAGCGCAAAGCCACTAGACTCGTCAGTGGATTAAGTAACTTAGAATATGGAGAAAGGCTTAATGCATTAGATATGTACTCACTCAAGTATAGGAGATTAAGGGGAGACATGATTGAAATGTACAAAATTGTTAGAGGGCTAGATCAGGTCAATTTGAATGATGCTCTGCAGTTTAGAGTATCCCATAGGGGTCATCAATTCAGGTTAGACAAAATGAGGTGCAGGACAGTTAAACGACAACAGGTCTTCAGTCAAAGGGTTGTTGACCAATGGAATAGGCTGCCTGCTGATGCAGTGGGGAGTCCCTCATTGAATGTCTTTAAAAGTAGGGTGGATAATTTTTTTAGACAGGAAAATGTTGTTTTTGAATTCTAACTTGTGATGCATGGGATATTGAGTATTTTCACTAGCTATATAGGGTATAACATTATGCTAGTATTATGTTGTACTATATGGGGTGTACCTAGCAGTGGATTTGGCAACTTCCTTTGCGATGTCATACTGATGAGATTGGCTGTGGTGGCACAGGTGGAGGGATTGCATGGGTTTGGAATTGATAGGTGTGAACATGTACTTTCTAATATCTTCTAGACAGGCTTGACCCAGATGGGCCCTTGTGGCCCTTATTAAGCCTTAACACTTTATGACTTTATGGCATCATGCCCTGGTGCAGAGGGAATGTGTTATGATATTACCAGTATTTCTGAGTTAATGCTGCAATGCATAGCATAAATCTCACCCCATCCATCACCATCACTGATAATAACTAAAAAACTAGATTTTCTTGTCTTAAAAAGATGTCCATCATACATTTTGATACATTCAATAAGGAATTCCCCACATCAGCAGGTACCCTATTTCACTGATCAGCAACTCTTTGACTGAAGACCTTTTGTCACTTAGATGTCCTACACCTCAACTTGTCTAACCTGAATTGATGGCCTGTGTGGGATGCTTGAAACTTAAGAGTATCTTTCAAATTGGCCTGATCTAGCCCTTTAAACATTTTGTACTTTTCAATCATGTCCCAGTTAATCTACTATAGTTGAGTGAGTCCACATATCTAGTGGCTCTATGCTGTACAGAATATTTCAAGTGGTGTAGCACATAAGTACATTAGACAACATTCATACTATCCTAACATACTTTATTTATTTTTTGGTGTGCATAGTGTGTTTGGTGTTGAAGTTTAAGATAGTTTAATTAGTAGTAAGTTGGGGGTATTCATAAGTGCTGTGTGACTGTTCATTTCTGTCTAGCCATAAGTGATATCAAAGGGATATTTATATAGTTGTCTACTTGTGTGGAAGACAATTAGATTAGACATCTTGTTTAGTTATTTAATTTATTTAAAAAAACAAAACAAAACAAAAAAACAAACAATTGTTTAATAGTTTCTGCTTTTCTTGAGGCACTCAGATATTTAACTGACAGTATAGGAGGTAGCGCTTTATAGTGAATGATAGTTAGCTTTTTTGTCGGTTGTTTAGCAAGTGTGTTTGGTGTTGAAGTTTAAGATAGTTTAATTAGTAGTAAGTTGGGGGTATTCATAAGTGCTGTGTGACTGTTCATTTTTCTGTCTAGCCATAAGTGATATCAAAGGGATATTTATATAGTTGTCTACTTGTGTGGAAGACAATTAGATTAGACATCTTGTTTAGTTATTTAATTTATTTAAAAGAAAACAAAAAAAAAAAAAACAAAACAATTGTTTAATAGTTTCTGCTTTTCTTGAGGCACTCAGATATTTAACTGACAGTATAGGAGGTAGCGATTTATAGTGAATGATAGTTAGCTTTTTTGTCGGTTGTTTAGCAAGTTAATTTAGCAAGTTAATTTGAATCTAAATCTAGGCATAAGCTGCAGCGTTTAGGATGGTTTCGACCAGGATGCAGGCACTAGAGGAAGAAATTAGGACCCTTAAGGCAGAGGTTTCCAACCTCAAGGCTGCCCTTGTTGCACAGGGTAGGCAAGATAAAGCAACAAGGGGTCAATCCGTAGCAGGGACATCATATGCCCAGGTGGTCGCAGGCCACCAGGTAGCTGAGGTTTCCCCTACTGTGGAGGTGGCTGGGATCTCTCAAGAGGGGAGTGTTAATAGTGTTAATAGTGAACAGAGGAGGGGTAGTTCTGGTAGGTCACAGGAGGGGAAGTGGCATGAGGTCAGGGGGTGGAGGATTTGGAGACGCGAACCTAAGGAAAGGGTCAGTGAGTGGCAGGTGGCAGGTGGTAGGAGCGGGAGGAAGTGTAGCCGACCGGCCCAGCGGGCAGGCATAGTAACAACAAATATGTTCCAGGCATTGGATGACTGCCCCCAGGATAGCAGTAGTAAGGAGTCAGTGCTGGTCATAGGAGACTCTCGTGTGCGTCATTTAGAGCGGGTATTTTGTAAAGGTAGGAGGGACAGGAGGTGCATCACCAGGCCTGGTGCCAAGGTGAAGGACCTGGTACCTGCGGTGGCACAGGTCACCAGTGATCACCAGTTTAACACAGTCATAGTGCATGTAGGGGTAAATAACATAGGTCATACTAGGAGCGAGGAGCTTCTGCGGGAGTACAGGGCCCTTCTGGCCACCCTGAAGGGTACCAATAGAGTGCTTGTAACAGGAATTTTGCCTAGGGCTAGAGCCTCCCCTGAGTGGAGCTCTAGGGCACTGGCAGCTAACACCAGGGTAGGAAAGCTCTGCCAGGAGCTAGGTTTTACATTTGTAGACGAGTGGAGCAGGTTTTATGCATCGTGGGACCTCTATCAGAGGGATGGCCTGCATTTTTCTGAGAAGGGGGTCCATGTGTTAGGCAAAGTATATGAGCATGTCCTTCAGGGAAACTAGGAAATGGGGTGGGGAGGGATGAAATTGCATTGCCAACTCAGGAATATTCCAATAGTGTCAGCCAAGGCAATAGAACCTCAAAGTCTGCAAATAGGGACAGCAGCAACTCAAGGGGACAGAGTTATAGTTCATCTAGTGATAAAAGAACTCCTCAATATGAAAAAGCCAAAGGTGGTTATGGAGCATTTGTTAAGTGTATGATGTTTAATGCTCAGAGTATCCGTTCCAAATTTGATGAGTTCAAGTGTTATGTTGCTGAGGAGGAACCGGATTTTGTTTGCATTACGGAGGCATGGGTCAGTGAAGGATATTTTGGAGATAACTTACAGGACTATGAGATCCAGGGATACAATATGTTTTCGTGCAATAGGGGTCCAGCAATGAAAGGGGGTGGTGTAATGCTCTATGTGAATAGCTTATTCAGTTCTCAAAAAGTAGCAGGTGGGGATAAAAATGTGTCTGTGGAGTCCATTTGGCTTGATGTCACTGTGGGAAAAGGCAACAGCAATACTCTTAGGATAGGAGCTTTCTACCGATCAGGAACCCTGCCACATTCTCAGCAACTGGAGCTTGACAAGGTGATTTGTGAGGAAATCAGTAGAAACTTTAAGAGGAAGTGCCTTATTCTCGGTGACTTTAATCTAAAAGGTTATGAAAATGCTGGTGTTGGCTCCCCATCATGCAAAATGTTCAGGAAATGCCTTGAAGAGGACCTGTTCTTACACCAGTTTGTATCGGAACCTACCAGGCATGGTTCATTCTTGGACCTTGTATTCTCGGATTTAAGTGACTTGGTTCAAGACTTGACTGTAGGCGAAACTCTGGGAAAAAGTGACCATAACATAGTTAGATTCAAGGCACATGTAGGGGAAACTATCAAGGATAATTTGGTAAAGGTTCCAAATTTCAACAAAGCAGACTTTAACGGCATGAGAGCGGCTTTAAGTGCCATCAGATGGGAAGAAGAATTCTCCAATTTAAATGCCTGTGAAATGTGGGAAAAGTTCAAATCTTACTTAAAGGAAACTCAGATTAGACATGTCCCCCAAAAGCAAAGACGCAAAGAAGGGTAGGAAAGCCAGCATGGCTTACACCAGACGTGATAAAAGCAATTAGGGCTAAGAAAACTGCATTTAGAGTTTTTAAAGAAGCCTCAAATGTCATTAATCTAAAGGCGTATCGAAAAGCTAGAGACACTGTGAAGCAAAAAACCAGAGCAGCAAAGCGAGCAAAGGAACTGGATTTAGCTAGAAACTGTAATGGGGACAGTAAAAAGTTCTTTAGTTTCTACAAGCTGAGTAAAGTTTCTAACACAATTGGTCCACTGGAAGTAAACGGGACTACATTGGGTGAGGATAGTGAGATGGTTGAGGAGCTGAGCAAGCAGTTCAAATCAGTGTTTACATTGGAAGATATGACCAATCTGCCGACCGTACACCATAGTTCAGATACATGGGATCTGACAAATGATGTTGATTTCATTGGTAGTGATGTTGTTTACAATCATATCAGGAAAATAAAGCCAAATAAGGCAGCAGGACCTGATGATATTTATGCTAGGGTGTTGCGGGAAACTGAAAAGGAACTGGCATTTCCACTTAGTATAATATTTTGTAGATCAGTTTCACATAATGAAATTCCAACCGATTGGAAAAGGGCAAATGTAGTTCCTATTTTCAAGAAAGGAGAAAGAGGGAAAGTTGAAAACTATAGGCCAATAAGTCTCACATCCCTAGTCTGCAAGGTACTCGAATCAATTATCAAGGATAGAATAGTTAGTTATCTGGAAGGTAGCAGATTGATTCAAGATACTCAACATGGATTTAGAAAAGGACGATCGTGTCTCACAAACCTCTTGGACTTTTTTGAACTTCGCCACAGAACAATTTGATCAGGGAAATCAGGTTGATGTAGCATATCTTGACTTTAGTAAGGCCTTTGACAAGGTACCCCATAAACGGTTAATGATACAGCTTCAGTCCCATGGTATTGCAGGTAGCATCTTAAAATGGATAGAGTTGTGGCTTTCAGATAGACAGCAAAGAGTGATGCTAAATGGTACAAAGTCATCATGGCAAAATGTTCTTAGTGGAGTCCCCCAGGGGTCAGTACTAGGGCCATTACTGTTCATTATATTTGTAAATAACATTGAAAGTGGCCTAAGCAGTAAAGTTTTGAAATTTGCAGATGATTTGAAGGTCTTTAGGGCAATAACAGGTCAGGATGAGCATATCTCGCTGCAAAAAGACTTAGACGAACTTGTGAAGTGGTCCGAAGAATGGCAAATGAAATTTAACTTTGATAAGTGCAAAATCATGCATGTAGGTAAGCAGCATATGAAGGCTCCATACTTGATGGGTGGCCAAGTGCTATCAGTGACTCAACAGGAGAAGGATTTAGGTGTTATTCTAAACACAAAATTGGGGGCATCAGAACAGACCAAGGAAGCCAGGAAGAAGGCACTGAGAATGCTCGGGGCAATAAATAGGAATGTATCATACAGAAGTGAGGAAGTGATCAGGAAGCTTTACTGTGCATACGTCAGGCCACATTTGGAATACTGCATCCAAGCTTGGTCTCCTAGCTATGAAAAAGATTGTTGGCTTTTAGAGAGAGTACAAAAGAGGGCTACAAAAATGGTTAATGGCATAAGCAACCTGGCATATGAGGAAAGATTGAAGAAATTGAATATGTTTTCACTTAGATATAGAAGGCTGAGAGGAGATCTCATCGAGGTCTTTAAATTTGTCAATGGTCTGGAGAGGGGATACCTTGGGGAAATGTTTGAATTTAACAGAAATGATGCAATTAGAGGTCATAAATTCAAAATTAAAATTAACCACAGCAGAACAAGGTTAAGGCAAACTTTCTTCACCAACAGGGTAGTGGAACACTGGAACCAGCTGCCAGAAAACATCGTCAGTAGCAGAACATTGAACATCTTTAAAAACAGCATAGACAATCATTATAAGAATAGAGGGCTTGCTTTTCAGTATTACAGGGAGGGCTGATTGGCAGATTTGGTGGGCAACTGGTTCAGTGTACAGAGTGCAACCAAGAAGGGCCCTTGTGGCTCAGAGTTGCACTGATCTTTTATGTCTTTATGTCTTTATGTCTTTATGTTTATGTCTTTTATATGCTTAGTACAGTTTCTCATGACTTCCTTGTTCTTATCCCACACTCCCAATGAGTCCCAGTGTTCCGAGTGCCCTATTCCTAGTTGAAATACATTGTTTTACTGGCTAAACTGTAAGCTAAAGTTTTCTGGTCTTGATTTTCAAAACAATTTAGCACATGCTCAAGTAATTCAAATCCCTTCCTGGCTAGTGAACACAAATATTGCCCAAGCTTTCTTCACTTTTGTACTGCATTACTGAGGTTTAAAAATTGATGAAAATCTTGCTTTTGGAAGGGAAATAAATATAGCAACAGTTATGCTGTCTGGACAACCAGCATGGTGCTTGGATGGAGGATTATAAGGCTTTGATGCCTGAAGAAGGAAATTATAAATTTTATGGCTGTGGAATTCCTTCAGGAACAAAACTGTCTGACCTTGGACCAATTTAGGCAATTGACCTCATTGGGAAGAACACAATGTTGCCATAAATTTTTAACTTGAGTGATTGTCCTCAAAAGAAAGATTAATGATTATCTCAGATACTGGAGCATATCCAGTATACTACAAAGCCAAACTTATGCTAATATGCATGGAATTTGGCTGTATGTCATTTGTTGGCTGACTACTACTTCATCAATAATTCAATAATGTTGTATGACTACTGCAGTTGATGTGCCTCTAAACCACAAAATAATAATAAAAAATTACATCTTAATATACAAATCATAGAAACAAACTAAAGTGAACTAACCTCACCTTGACTAAGATAAAGTAACATAATAAATCAGATGTCATAACATGTATAATCTAACCTAACCAGACCACCAGAATTTCCTGAAACAAACTTCCACCCCAATGTCATCAAATCTTGTGAACATTGTCAGTGCTATCATTGATGTTAACAGCATCACAAGGAACTTCCAGCCTTGATTGCAGGTTCTGGATATGTGACTGCAAATATTCCTTGCCTGGAATGAACATGGAATCAAGCCAGAAACAAGGTTTTTGTTGTGAAAAAGAGTATTGTATTAAGCACATGAAGTGTTGAACTCTTCTTTTATCATGTCTGTGACACATCAGGTATGGATAATTATACATGATTGGCTTATTTGTAGAGTGAAGATTATGATTGTGTATTTCTTTTCCAACTGAATAGTAATCATTAGTGGAGAAAGTAAGTGGTGATATCATCTTAATCACGTTAAAAAGCATGCCATTAAAAAATTGAAAGAAAGTTACCTTGATCTGCAATAATATTACATTTCCTAGTGTGTTGGGTCCAACCCAAAGTGAGCACAAAAACAAAGTGAAGTGTGCACTACATGACTAATGTAGTTGATGTACCCTAAAGCCCTAATAAACTAAATAGAAATGTAAAGAAACAGAATGCTTTGGTCATTTGGTCCATCTTCACCCATGTTCTCTCAAGCACTGTATGACCAAAGCAGTCAATGTGCCCCTATAGCCAACAAACCCAGATGGGGTCCACCACACATCATCGTCTGAAGTCATCCACTTTACACGAATGGCCTATAAGGCAACTTCCTGAGCAATGGTAGAGAAAATGATCACAAAAGCTGGGTGCTAAATGACCAACCATGGTTGATGCACCCTAAAACCACAGTCACACACACATAAAAGCATACTTAATCGATGTCAAGCAAGTTTACATATCAATGCCTGTCACTCCTGACATACCAACACAGCACAACTAATACAAATTCACAACATACCTTGTGAGCTCGTTCACCGACTAATCCATGGGGGGGTCTAACATGTTGCTTTGGGATAGGGGTTTTTGGATATGTGATTTAAGGGAAGTTATACTAAAACAATCCATCTAAAATCTTTTATTCTCTCAACTATGATTTTTTTTTCAAATGAGAAAGCTAAAAAAAATTATTGAATTCAATTCTTATTAATATTAAATGTATTTTTATGCACTTTTTAGTTCATGTCTGGAATGTTTAGTTGAAGCAAGGAATGACTTGGAAGGATGAAAAGCAACTAGATGGGCGAGCAAATGCCGCTGTAAAACAGACTGCCGTCATAGACAAGTGGAAATTAGAGTCTCATTTTGCACCATGATTGCTATAAAATAAAATAAAAATAAAAAAAGTTAGAGAAAACTGCCAAGAGAATTGCAGGGAACTTTTTCTCAATTAATAATGATCAGGATTATGGGAAGAAATTAACCATTGGATCAGAACGAGGCTTATAAGAGTGTAGAGGATTAGGTTAAGACATGTAAATCTGAATTTGTCCGGAGTGGGGAAACCTCGCGGTCGGATTGGCATGAACGCAACTATTTCCTCTTGTTGGTGAAATTCAGAAACAATATAAGTCATGAAATCGAAAATAGGTGAAATTTCTGGTTCTATGGATCTTCATTTTTGAGCAGTGTTAGCAGGTTTTATGAACAATTTGGTACCATTGAGGCAATTTTCATGGGGAAAATCCTTCCAATATCTTTGATGTATATCACTCCTGATTGCTTAATAATATAAATATGAATGGTTTTATCCATCTCATTTGATGCAGAACATATAATTCTCCAAGGAAGTAAAAAGAAATGCATTATCCATGGCTTTTTGTGGCAATGGTTTAAATAGCTCCGGCCAGAGTGGAAAATGGAGAGTGGTGAATCCACTGAATCCGAGAACGGACATTCGTACGATGCCGGGCTGGTAAAGGTGAATCCCTTTATTTGGTTAGTGGAGTGTAACGATTTTTTATTCAATGAAGGAATTTTCTTTAAAGCTCTTTGCTGCTGTCAGGATGGAGTTGACTGCATGCTTGGTTCGAGGTATGAGAGTTGGTATTGCCTGACTATGTAGGTACCTACCTACTTACCTATATCAAATATCTTCGCGGTAATTCGAGTTATTGATTTGGATAAACCAAAGCTGTAAGCTTGTGTTGTGTGATGGGATATCTTCAGATAATACAAAGAGCAGGACATGATAATATTAATTGCTGCGATGTTTTGCCGACAAGCATAGTAATGAACAAAACTGGTTGCTTTGCTTTCATCTGGAAAATCCTGTTTTCACTTAAAACATTTTGAAGTGTGAATGTTTTTCTTTCAAAATGGGGGCTGGGCCTCTTCAGTGCACATTGACATTGCAGATATTATTGATATGCATGCATTCAAGCATTATTTGTGCATTCATGAAATGTTCAGGGAATTGTTAGGTGCATCCTGTCCCCATTCTCCATTGAATACCATTATACTTGTAACATTTCTTGTCTCTGGCATTTCTGAATGGGCAAATTTCCAGTTTAAGGTGATTTGATTTCTTTAAATTTATTTTTCATGCAATGATTATGAGTGTGTTCATAATGTAGGTACTTACGTGATGTGACCACACATTTTTTGGCAAGTGCAGTTGGGTAGCAAAATGACACCAAAAAGTGGCTCAGGTTTGGTTGGGAAATATACTGTGAAATGTAATGTTAAAAATGAAGAAAAAAGCTGCTACCTAACTGGATGCAAGAAAGCCTTTTTAATGGAAATTTTTCTAAACTTTTTTTTCCTTAAAAAATTTAAACTAAGTGGCCTTTTCTAACCAAACAGCCTATGCTAGCCTGAGTGGTTTTTTAATTCAAAAACTTTTATAATCCTGAATGATTTCCAAATGAATTTCATAAATGGCTAACTTACAAAAGAAAAACTAATCTAGCATAACTTAGCCAAACCTTTGTATGCTTCATGGAGGTAAAATGTGTGTAAAACATGGGATGGAAAAGTAATAATGCCCATGAAAGTTCCTATGCTGTGGCAAAGCATGGCTCATATCCACCAGTATTTTGTGGATTGGGGGAAGTGCTACACTTTGTGGCTTACCAGTTTTGTGGATGCCACTCTAGCTTTTGGTGTTCATCCATACATTCTTCTGGGCACATCTGGACTCTGTTCTGAGGTTTTTCCACAAATGGAGAACATACACATGAATGCATTGGTGGCTGTCGATTTATTCACCCGCACTTCACCAGAAATCACCCATGCACAAATGGAATGTTTTGGAATGATATTGAAAATGGAATGTTATGAAATATGGAATGTTCAGTGGCATTAAAATCATATTCAGACTGCAGTGATCCATATTTTGCCATCTGTTGACATCTGTTGAATTTTGCATGCTAGCAAGCTGATATTCTTCCAATCTGGCTTGCATTCATGAAATGTTCAGGGAATTGTTAGGGGCATCCTGTCCCCATTCTCCATTAAAAAACATTTATTTTTAAAATTTTTTTTTTTTTTTTTTAAAAAAGTTAATTTTTTGGCTCCACTCCTGCCTTCTCTTGGAATGTGCCTACAAATGACCTGAAATAACAAATGTGTATTATCCTCAATTATACTTGAAACTTCATGTGGTGGGGGACCCAGTATGACTGAATCTTCCTCTCCACCCAAGTTATCACTATTGTATAATGACATCTAGATGTCTTGCTAGTTAAGCATGCCTTCAGCCAGCAATGCAAGGGGTGTATTTTTTTCGGGAGTGTATAATTCTTTGGATGGCAAAAGTTCCAAAAAAGGGCCACTTTTCCAACACTGCTCACACTGGTCTGCTTTGTCCTAGCCTCTGGGTATCTAACTGATTTTGGTGGCAAAGGTTCATTCCAAAAATAAATGAGCATGAATTGGTGTCTTACATATCTTTTTATTTTATCTTTATTTTATCACTTATTGGGTTGATAAAAACTTCTCCCACTCTTGTGTTAATTTGATCACTACATGGGGTGGGGAGATCCACTGCAGGTGTGCTATTCTGACACTGGCCTGGAGTCATTCATAGTTGTATTGTTCATCCAATCACAATGCCCATTCCAAGACTTTGCTTGTAGGAGGAAATTATAACACCCATCTCGAATCCTTCATAGTTGTATTGTTCGATCAATAATGCTACAAAAATATTCATTGCTGGGTCTTTGTCCTACCTAGCAGCCTTCATTTGTCCCTGTCGAGGTCCATGCTGGATTCCATAATTTTGTCATTATGACATCACAGTGGCAGTTCCACAACTGATCACCAGTAATAAATTGGTGGTTCCTGCAATGCTTTTTCATGACAAAGAACACATTTAGATGTGTTTTCATTCCTTCTCCAAATGAATAAAAAACATTATCGCCTTTCAACAAAACATCCTTCATTGAATGCCATATTAATATAATATGGAGATTGGTTTGAATCCACCTCATCTTCAGGCACTCCATCTCGCTCAGAATCGGTAACGCCCCACTCAGAGTCGGTAACATCCTCATATATGCCCTCCTCTCCACAATGCCGCATATAGTCGGCAGACTGTGTCAGTGCTGATGAAGAGCTCAGCAGACTTTGAAGAGAGGTTGACCTGAATCTTGATCTTGATTCTGTTTCATGTGCAACATTCCTGGTGTGCAGTAGATCGCTAGCATACTCTGGTTGCTGATGCCTGCATCCATCACTTGTGTGGGAGAGACCCAGCTCCGATCTTGTTTTTTGCATTGGTGTTGCACCCAGGCTGTATGTTGCTTTCTTTGAGCGGTGTGTGTGGCCAAAGACTCTGGAAAGGAACTTCCCCATCCCAGATGTCTTTTGTTTGCATCCTGTTCCCCTCAGCCTGATGTAGTTTCCCGGACTGGGGGTGGTCATATTTTGGTCGCTTTTTGCACTTCCGTTTCGTTCTGGTTTCTTGTCAGCCTGTCGCACAGGCAGAGAGTTCATGAAGAGACACGGTTTTGCCTGAGGTAACACCGCTTTGCATGTATAATCTTGAACTACGTTAATGATATCCAGTTGACTTGCCTCGTTCGTTGAGCCTCCACTTTGCTTAGGATCATCATTGTGTGATGCTAATGTCACTGGAGGGTGGCTTGTGTGACTGGTCATCTCTTCAGAGTGAGTCAGATGCACAAAATGTGTTGATGTATCTGAAAGCCCAGGTGACTGGCTTGGACATGCCACCGCATTATGCACTGGTCGGCGCTCCTGGCTTGACTGGCCAAGTCCCACGTGCACTGATTGGTCGGTGTGGCCTATGGCTGGTAATGAGCGGTGGGCGGCTGCTCGTGACCCGGCGGGGGCCTTGTGCCGGCAAAACGATTCAGTCAGATGAAGGTTCGACACTGCCTGCAGCTGCCAGCGCAGCCGGACCACCCGCTCCTCGCTCTCCTGCAGGCGTGCCTCACTTTCCTGCAGACGCGCCTCGCTGTCCCGCAGACGTGCCGCGCTCTCCCGCAGGCGCGCCTCGCTGTCCGTCAGTCGCGCCTCGCGCTCAGTCAGTCGCGCCTGCAGTCGGTCCAGCTCGGCCGATGCCAGGGATGAGGTGCGCACAAACTGTTGCCGCAAGCTGGCGGTGCCTGCCGCCTGTTGTTCACACTGTTCCTGCGCTTCGGCGGCCGCTTGGCGCGCTTCCTGCACATCCTGCTGACACCTGGCCTGTTCCTGCTGCTGGCGCCGCAGTCGCTCCTGACTGTCGTGCTGCTGTCGCTGCAGCCGCTCCTGGCTCTCCTGCTGGTGCCGTCGCAGTTGCTCCTGGCTCTCCTGTTGTTGCCTCCGCAGCTGGTCCTGGGCGTTGGCTAGGTGGCGGCGGGTCTCCTCGTGCCGTCGCACCTCTTCCACCAGCATCTGAGCGTACTGGGCGCGGGACGGCGTCGGCTCTGGATCGGCGTCTGCCGGCTGGCCGCAGACGTCCTGCTCGCCGGACGGTGGCGGTGGCGGCGGCGGCGGCGGCGACCGCAGGCAGCCGGCGTGCTTGGCGGCGCCGGCGGGTGGCGGCGGTCTGGCTGGCCGCTGTTGTCGAGCTGTTCGCGGCGACTCGGCCGTGACGCCTGCGTGGTCCCCGGTCGGACTGACGGCGGCGCGCCGACGCTCCCCCAGGGTGTTGGCCGACCCGAGCCTGCCGTCCGGCGCGTGGCAGGGCCCGCCAGGGTTGGTGGGCCGGTCGGGCCGCGCCGGTGCGGCGGCCAGACAGGCGCCGGTCGGAGCGGCAGAGAGGCTCGCCGGTGTCGAGATCCGGTCGCGACGCTCCGGCCGTGGTGGAGGCCGCATACTTGCCTCCATCTCGACGCTGGTGCGCTCACAAAGGCTGAAGATGCGCTCGAATTGCCGGTATATGGAGTTGAGCTCGTCGTCGCAGCACCGCAGATCACCCATGTCTGCGCTGGCGGCAGTACGGCCAGTGGCCGGCCACTCACTCCAAACAGTGGTCGCTGCACCAGCGGCTCTCAAATCGCTGCCCTTGCCTCGGCCTTCGACATGTATTAGTCATGACTGTCTGCGCTTCTAATGAAGCTGGTGGCAGGCCATGAGATGATGTCCGCGATACTCGTGGTCTTTCATGTCTGGTTTGCCAGTATCACATCTTGTGACGTCATTGAAGTCTGGTACAGGATGTAAAATTTTGCTCATGGATCATACTATTTGGTGTTGTTATTAGCAGGATTTTCTAACAGTGCACTCGGCCCAGTGCTGCCTAAACCAGAATATAAGTATGCATTGGGGTGTTGGAATGTAGTTTATCTTGAACCTCCCGTATTACATTCCTGTTGTATTGTTAAATGAGAGTAGCAACTCATGTCGAAGTGCTTCTCGTTATTGCAAAAGGTCATGTTGGATCGAGTTTGAGAGCCACATAAGCAACTGGACCTATCTGAGCTTGAATAAATAAACATTCGTTGCGTCTGTTACCCCAATTCCCTCGCCCAACCGCACTTCCAGCCTAGCCTTGCTCCTGATGGACGAAAGGTATAATATTATTTGAGCCATGGTATCCTCGGACCTAAATAACCAAAGCTACTGGCACGGTTGCATGCGTGTGTTGAGGCTCCCACAGACCAAGTATGATTGGAGCGTAGTCAACCCGATAGGCCACTTCTGTGGCCACATGGATATTTATTTGGTGTGCATCTACGTGTAAATTATGACTTGTAAATCAGCATGACACAATGCAATTATTTACAGATTGTCATGTTGAGCGATGATCCTGTCACCCAATGGCGCTGAATGTCTTGGAATCAAAGTTGAAAAGCTCTGCGTCTTCGATAACCTTTCTGCAACAACAGCATGCAAATGTGCTGGCTGGCCTTCACACCGAGATCGATCAGCTCCGTCGTGAGTGCCAGGGTGAGTCCCTCATCTCAGGCCGGTCGCCCACGCAAGGGTGAATTTTCCACGCCAGTGCCAGTCGCCAATTCCAGTGACTCACGTCAGAGTGAGTCGCTGACATCAGACTGAGCCGCCCGTATCAGGGTGAGTCACCAACAGCAGTGTGTCCCATATCAAAGTGAGTCTCTCATGCCATAATGTGCTGCCATGTCGGAGTGAGTCTCACGTGTCAGGGTGAGCCGCCCACCTGGCGAGTACCATGTCAGAGTGAGTCGCCCATGTCTCTGGGCGCGCCCAGGCCAAGACTGAGCTCGTATTTGCGGATCGTCTACCATTGCATACGTTGTGACTGGCAGTGCATCCGCTGTGTATTATGGTCTGTCGCGTGGCTCAGAACAGCGCTGTTTTAGGTATGACACGCCGTGAATATGTGTTATGAGAAACATGATCAGTGCATAGGATGATGCCGAGGTCAGGTTGTGTTTTTCTGAGTTGACTTCTAGTGCTGCAATATTCAGTCCAAGAGAATGCAATTTGCGGTGGACACTTGTTATAAAGCGAAGAAAATATGCATGGCGTAGACTAGCTATTTTAGGTAACCCTGCTTCCAGGCACTAATGAAAATATATGTTTGCAGTAATAAACCAGCTGTATTGTTGTAATAAAACCTACTGATTTGGAGTTGTATAGGTTTTTGTGCTGAATATCCCGGTAAGCTCGCTGCTTTTTAGCGCTGCTCAGGATGCAATCCGTTTCAGTCCGGTGGTATATGATCAGTTTGCTGTGTGTTCAGTGACCTTGCACGAGGCTGACGTGCCGCTAGTAGGCCGTCCTAGTCTGGCAACATCCACCTATGGCCAAGCCACGGTACACTGTCGACGCAACAGTCGCGCCGGCTGGCTGGACCACTAGTGGATCTAGATACTTGTATCCAACTCTTATCGTGGCGTATGTAAAGAGCTGTGTGCAGGCTGCAATGGAATGTATTGGTGGTAAGGCCGGTCGCCTGCTCCAAATGATCCGGTGCAGTGTCTTTGCACGGCATACTTTTTTGGTTTGCCACGCCTTGATGGCCGCGCTGGCGCTGGAGAGGTCCAATGGTACGCTAATCTGGTCAGCCTCCGCCCGCTGCCCTGTTGGCAGCTGGTCGAACGCCAGTCCGCGTGGGTTGGCATCCACTGAATGGTGATGCGTCTCCCCCGGCTCACCGCTCAGCAGAACAGGCACCACACGTCTATCGCCAGCTGTTCCGTCTGAGCGTTCTGTCCCTGGCTGAGGCGCTGCAGGCCTGACCGGGAGTCGGTGCACATACAGATTTCCTTGAGGTTGGCCTGTGCGTCTGGCAACAGGCTGGCCACCGTCAGCTGTCTGCAACGCTTCGCACATTGCGACAGGTACAGCCCGTGTAATGCTACAAGGGCTACCAGCTGATTCTGTGTACTCTACAAGGGCAACCTCTGTCTTCTCACGATGGACCTGCAACAACACGCTCCATTTCATCTGGTGGTGTCACCTATCGTCGACCCGTCCCTCCATTTCCCGCTGTTGTGTGTGGGCTGTGGAGGGTGTGGTGTAGTTGCCAGGACTGCTGTTGCGTGCGGGCTGTGGAGGGTGCAGTGTGGGTGCCAGTACTGCTGTTGCGTGCGGGCTGTGGGCGTTGCGGCATGGGTGCCTGGACTGCTGTTTCTTGCGGACTGTGGACGGTGCGGTATGGGTGCCAGGACTGCTGTTGTGTGCGGGCTATGGACAGTGCGTGAGATGTGTATGCGGTCCGGCAGAGCTGCAATTCTCACTGGCGACGCAGACGAGTGAGCAGCTGTGCCAGGCAGAGGACAAGTGCCGACGCCAAACGGGCGACCTGCGTCGCCACCTACGCCGTCAGACAGAGGTTGCCTCCGAGCTGGAGCAGACCTGCGCCCGCCAGGCCGACACTATTGCAGCTCTGGAGCAACAGGTAAAGTGGACACGTGTGCGTACAACTACGATGACAATTATGCATGAATGGCCGGAGCCGACCAGACCCGATCAGATCAGATCAGATCAGATCAGATCAAGCCAGAACAGGCCAGGCCAGAGCAGCCCAGGCCAGACCAGAGCAGATCAGGCAAGAGCAGGTCAGAGCATTCGACATTCGACTCGATTCAACTCGATGTCATGCTTTCGAAAATTCGATCATTTTTGTTACATCAGTTCCTAGTCTGTGTGCCATCCCGAGTTTGACCTGCTCATGTTATTTTGATGGTTACCAGTTGGGAGTCCCAGCGGTTCGTTGGAGTGTTCCAATACTTTGCTAAAAGAAGATGTGTGACGTAACATGCAGGTTATAGCTGGGCAGGCACCGACCCGGCCAGCCGTCGGTCATGCTGTTGCGTCAAGCCACGTGATCTGCGTGTTCCCGAGTATGTCGACCCCTGTCTGAGTAGCATTGTAGCAAGAGATGTCGCGTTGAACGTGTGTGTGTGTGGCATGCACGCACTGTGAAGGCTTCAGTACGCAGGAACTCACTTGGAGATGATGAAACACAGTGATGTCGTCTGACGTATGCCAGTTAAACAGGTAACAAATATAACGATAATGATTATCAAAATGTATTGTATTATTTTTCTTGTGTTTCAAAAATGTTGTTTGGATTACCTTAATGTTATTTTCTTGGTGAAATTAGTGTTTTTCAGATATCAGCACCTTAACTTGAACTGCTGCTATCTCAAAATGTTTTCATTTCCCCTAGGAATGAGCATCAAGTTCCTTCAAATCACATCAGAAAACACCAGAACAACACTTACCTAGCAACTTCTTTCCAGCGTCCTCAACAACTTTTACATTAACCGTGTTGAATGAAGAACAGAGCTACTTCGGATTAGTGAAAGATGGAAAGAAGATATGATTGGCAGTCAAGCATGAAACCAAAGCCATGTTTAGTAATACATAAATACATTTATATATATGTATATATTCCTACATTTAACCTTATTCAGCAGGTATGGAATTGCAGCTGAATGACAGCCAGCACTTTCTGCGCTGGGTAATGATGAAAGCTTCACCCTAGGATGCAAGATATATTTCCATGGACTGAGTTTCCTGGTAACATGGTGAATGTATGCACAGTGTACGATTATTACAATGGTACCAAATATATGCAATACATCTATCATTTCTTCAGGAGATTACATTTAACATCCAACATACAGCATCAGTAGGTTTTAGGTATTTCAACATCAGTAGGTTTTACACGATCCAACATCAGTTCGTTTCAGGCAATCCAACATCAATAGGTTAGATATATTCAGTTTTGATTTTTTGCAATGCCACATCAGCATTCTTTGCTTGCTACCCAAAACCCATTTTCCCTACACTTCCAATATTTGTAGGGCCTAACATGTACCTACATTGTCAATAGGTCAATACCTACATTGTTTGTAGACTTATGTGTATCAGTTGAAGTGAGAGCACATCGACGTTGTTTTGGCGAAGGGCATTGATTAACTCTGACCCGTGCACGGCAGGCGAAGTGGACGGAGCTGCAGTTGAAAAACGAGCGCGACGCGCGTGTGCAGGCGGCTCGCCATCTGCGTGGCCAGGTGTCGGAGCGTGACGACGCCATTCGCCACCTGACGCAGCAGCTGCACGAGGCCAGGTCACAGGGCGTCCGTGCGCGCCGTCAGAGCCGGCCGTGTGCCGCCACCGCCTCGGTCGGCTGTCAGACGGCGCCGGCGCCGCCCACCAGCAGGGGGGAGCGGTCGAGACGGCCGGAGAGTGGGGGAGAGGCGGCGACGCGGCCGGCCAGTAGGGGAGAGACGGCCACGCGGCCGGCCAGTAGGGGAGAAGCGGCGACGCGGCCGACCAGTAGGGGAGAGGCGGCCACGCGGCCGGCCAGTAGGGGAGAAGCGGCCACTAGGGGAGGAGTGGCAACGCGGCCGGCCAGTAGGGGAGAGGCGGCCACGCGGCCGGAAACCAGGTCTGAGACGGCGGCGCACGTCCAGCTGACTGGCGCCGGCCGACGCCGCTCGTCCGACACGGTCTCGCTGCCTCCGATCTCGCTCAACCAGTCTGTGGGCGGCGCGGGCCGCACGCTGATCCGACAGCAGCTGCGGCTGCGGGAGCCGTGTAGCGACGGCCGTCTGGCCGTGGACCGCGCCGCGCTACCGCACCACCTGGCCAGCGACTCGTCCTGATGCGACTGAGGCGACCGGCTGCTGGTCACCTAATCCTGAGGCGACCGGCTGCCGGTCCTGAGGCGACTAGCTGTTGGCCACCGGGTCCTGAGGTCACCAGTTGCCGGTCTTGAGGGGGATTAGTGCTCCGTCCTGAGAGGATCAGTGTTCCGTCCTGAGAGGATTAGTGTTCCGTCCTGAGAGGATTAGTGATTCGTTCTAGGCGACCAGTGATCCGTGCTGAAGCGGTCAGTGACTCGTCTTGTGGGAATCAGTGGTTCGTTGTGAGGCTACCAGTGATCCGTTCTGAGGCGAACAGTCATTCGTCGCGAGGGAAAACTGGCACGCTTTTGCCAGTCCGCTCTGAGATGCTGGTCTGCAAATGCCCATTACCTGGTGCCTGTCTGCTGCAATAGCGTAGTTTAGGTTTCAATTTGGACCTGGAGCGTATCATTGCTCTTGTTAGGGTCATGGTCGTAACCGCTGCCCCGCGTCCCGTGCCATAATTACATCCTTGGTAACTGTACCGAATCTCATACGGTAAATATTGTCCTGGTGATAGTCTGAGGTCAGACTCCGAAATGTGTTTTCAACGATCCTGGGCCGTGAACAAAATTGTTGTGATCATAAATTGTTGTCACCAAGCTGGTCAACTATCTCCATGAACCGTGTTTTAACATCTGATTCGTAGTCCGCTACTTTTGCTGCTCGTTTACAACTCGTCATTGGCTAATTGTGAAGCTTCAAACCGCAAAGATATGCAATGCCGAGCCTTATAATATGGCTGCTTTTAAACTTCCTTGCCTTTCATTTCTTGCCTATTTGTAGAAGTGGCACATAATGGTTTCCTGCGAATATCCTTGTTAGTGTTTTCTTGGAAATAGATAATTTAGTGTATTCAAGGAGAATAATGTGACTTCTGTTTGCAGAGGAGTTTTCACAACACCGATTTGTGCCGACTCAAATTGTGAACGGCCGGGTTGTCTGAGCAGTTTGGATGAGTTGGCTTACGCTGCCATCCCAAAAATGGTCGCCAAAGTATCGTGATACCGTGGTGAGCGACTGCATTACGATGGGTTACTTGTGTGTGGCTGTTGAAGCGTGATCCGAACATTGCGCTGTCTTGCTTATATATGATGTTGGCAAAGATTATTTGGTCATCACTGCCTTGTCAAAATAAGCACGAGCTGATGTATTCTAGTCCTAGGTTCTTTCGTGCCTTTCTTCGCCGTGTTGTATTGTCAACATATCTAGCTTGAAGGTGTTGCGCATAAGCAATTTGTGCCAGTTGTTCGGCGCAGCGATAGAGGCGATAGTTTCTAGTGGCATGGTGAATACGTGTGCCTTCGGTGCTGCCGTACTCCGTGGTCGCCGCCGGCCGACCGCGGGTGTCATCAGCAGCAGACTGCGTTACTCGCAGATGTGTAGTCAGTCGCTCGCTGTCCGTTTCAAGCTAGTTTGGGGTTGATAAGGCATACGTACACTACTAGCTAGCATACTACAATGCTGATATTACAAGTTACAGTTATTGCACGAGATCCGTCCAGAGTGCAACTTTTCTGTGATATGTCGGGTCACTTGCCTCTTCTTGTTAACGTGGTGTGGTGAGCTGTCATCGCGATATCCCAACTGAAGGAGCAAAATATAACGTTCAGAGATGTTCCGTTTCAGCGCAGCAAGTTGACCGTGGCGGCCGCGCAAACAATTATCTGCCGTCGATTAATGACGTGGTGGTATAGCAAATTCACTCGAGCTACAATAACACCAACCCAAGAATGCTGGTAATGCCTTCGCTCATACCGTGGTCTTGTAATGTACTTTTGTGTTAATGCAACAATGACGCATCCCGTGGTCAACATGTGCGTTTCACACTCACGTCCAGTCATCGCAGCAAAAGACCGAAGCCACTGACAAGAGCACGAAGTCCGTAAATCATATCCAACATTTGCGTCCCACCCTTCCAGTACTTACAACTGCTGCAGGGCGTCTCCTATAATTGTTGGAGTCCCTCGCGCGGTGTCGTTCCACCATTCCAGTACTTACAACTGATGTATGGCGTCTCCTGCAGTTGCTGGAGTCTCCCATGCTGTCGTCCCACCCTTCCAGTACTTTTGTCGCTCACCCGCACGGTCATCACTCATTTTACGGGCGCTGTACGGCCAATGGCGTCGATGCGTCCCAAAACTCAAATTATTAACTCACCACTCATTTTATTGTCTTGTAAAGTGAACCCACACATTATGTACAGTATGAAAATAATGGTGTTCATAAATGACGGATGAATGATGTCTGCTACGCGCAGTACCGATGCCAAAACATCGCATTCGTTGCAAAAGCGTGGGTTGTACATATTCCGCAACGGCAATTGTTTAGCTCTGGACCTCGTGTAAGTACGTGCCGTACTCGACTGCGACCTTTTATCGTGGCGCGGCCACTGAAGCGTCATCGCGGTAGCCATGCATTATTGCTGCGATCCACGGGCCGCGCGACCAACGCGCTTCACGGGAGTGTCTCCGTGATGTCGACAATAGCAGCTTCCAGCCGCGGCAAAGCTGGGGTCGGTCGTCTGTGATGATTTCCAGCTGACGAAGGTAGATCCGGTGCCGTCCTGTCCGGGCGGCTGGTGGCTCACACGTCACACCGAGGCCGACTGCGGTGTCGACAGTAGTAGGACGTGGCGTGGCACGCCAGCCCGGGACGGCTCTGGTGGCGCCACCTGGCGACTGGACTGGGGACCCGATGCCGCGGGCGTCTGCTGAGACGGTAGTCTACGAGCAGCGCTGACGTGCCACCATTACAGCCGGCTTCTGACGTGCTCCTACGTCCGGATCGGCGGCAGACACTTAACGCGTTACACACATAACACGCCGGGGACCATGACAATGGAGAATAATAGGCGGGGTAGTTGCAGCCGTAGGGAGGGGACGCACTATTCCACAGCTCGTCACGATTGCTGGCTGTTTATTTCATCTCTACGACGCGTCGATCGCCGCTGCCACAGTAACGTAATAAAGTGGACGCGAACGAAGAGGAGCGACAGGTGTGAGACTAGAACCCACGACCCTTCAGTTGGAGACGATGGTCCTACCCCCAGCTTGCTTCGTCCCTTGCGTCTCCGTGGGTTATGAGGTCTTTCCAGGTAGGTTTAGTGGGGCTTTCTGACACTTGTTTAATGCAAATGCTACACCTGTGAGCATGCATCACGCGTGGAGGCTACTAGAAATTGTCGGAATTGTTAAGTTCCCACACTATTCTCTCTATGCATAAGTACACACTGAATGCTGACTGCCACCGTTCTGCGTCGGCGAGACTATAAGCGTCTTCAGCCGGCGCGTGCACACACATGGCGTGGCTAGAGCGGCAGTAGCTCGTGAGCGGGCACCAGTCACTCGGTGGTATCTCGACACGTCACGGAGCAGTCCGCACACGCTGTGCGATAGTCATCCACGGACCACCTGTCGGCACACGTGACCGGCGATGCTCGTCTCACATCCCGCCCCGTCCCGCCCCCCCCACCGGTGGCGGCCGAAGCAGGTCACACGGAGAAGGTGGCAGTCGGAGAGTTGCGGTACCTCTCGTCCTTGGAGCGGTCGTACTGGTCGATCAGCCACTGCTGGTTCAGGTAGAACATCCGCATGATCAGGCGGTACATGGAATGCTTGGCCTTGATCTCGCTGTACATGCCGACGAAGAAGGCCACGAAGAATAGGATGCCGCACACCAGTGTCACCATCTCGTTGGGTGTGAGCTCGGCCTCATCGTACATCAGTCGACGTTTGCCGGAGTCCTGGGGAGACCAGTGGCGGAACATGAGGCCCGCGGCTGGCCGGCGCCGTGACACGTCGGCAATGAGGGCGATCAACACTGTCATGGGTGTGCCGACCAGTACGAAACGCGGCGTCACCAGGAGTTAACAAGTCCGTCATCCGGATACGTCAGCCGACTAAAGGACACCTATCCGGATCTATCCGGCTGGAGGGCCCACAAAGATGCGGATAATACTGGTGAATCCAGCAGGAGATGGCGCCACTGGACGGATGATGAAACCTGGACCGACCAAAGGCGCCAGTTGACTGCAGGACAAATATAACTGCCCGGGATTGGCTGTACGATATGAACCTGCTGACAAAAATGAATTCGCAAAGGAAAAACCTCAGGTCCTTTGGCGCCATAGAACTGGAAACGCGACTGGAAAAGACGCTCCCAACGCCATCTACCGTCCCGTCACGTCAATGTCGGTCTGACATCAGTGCTCCGTGCCCAGCCCCACGCCACAGCATTGTCGGACTGACGCCACCCGTTCGCACATACCTGTTTAAAGCAGAAAATGGTGACGATGGAGGAGGTGATCATGACGACGACCGAGAGCAGGAAGAGGCCGTGCAGCAGCCTGTCGCGGCAGGAGACGGCTGGTACGATCCAGCGGCCCACACGGAACCTCTTGTGTCGGTGGTACTGGTACTGGCACAGTTCGCAGTGTGGCGGCCGCTTGGCGTGTCGACTGGACACCTCGATCCAGTGCTGGCGGTAGCAAGCGCCGTCATACAACTGTCTCCAGGCATAATCGTACCAGAAACCATGGTCGAGCGTTGTTAGATGGTTAACTGGTAAAATTGATAAGCAAATATCCCTCTATTCTCTCCGCTTCAAGAAACACTCGTCCGCCTTAAGTTGATCACATACGCAAACTGCTAACTATGATGACTATTTTATGTATCATAAAGCTTTTGCTATGGCTTTTGCTATGGCTTTACCAGGCTTTTCTTTGTGTCCTTGACATCACAAGCCGTATATCGATTGAAAGAGCATCTGTATACCTGAGCACCATGTGCGTAGCGCTTCATTGACATCCACCCAGCCTGGTACAATCTGCTCATACAGACGATACTGAGCACCGGAATAAAAGGACACTGGATCCCATAGACGGCACTGGGCTCGTGCAGACGGTACTGATCACTCCACCTATAGACGGTGGATAGGATACTGATCACTCCACCTACAGATGACACAACACTGATCACTCCACCTACAGATGACACAACACTGATCACAACACCTACATACGGTAGATAGGATACTGATCACTCCACTTGCAGACGACACTGACCACTCCACCTACAGACTACACTGACCACTCCACCTACAGACGGCAGACAACACTGACCACTCCACCTATAGACGGCAAACGACACTGACGACAGACGACACTGATCACTCCACCTACAGACGGCAGACGACACTGGCTACTCCACCTACAGACGGCAGACAAGACTGACCACTCCACCTACAGACGACAGACAACACTGACCACTCCACCTACAGACGGCAGACGACACTGACCACTCCACCTACAGACGACAGACAACACTGACCACTCCACCTACAGACGACAGACGCCACTGACCACTCCACCTACAGACAGCAGACAACACTGACCACTCCAACTACAGACGGCAGACGACACTGACCACTCCACCTGCAGATGGCAGACGACACTGACCACTCCACCTACAGACGGCAGACAACACTGACCACACCACCTACAGACGGCAGACAACACTGACCACTCCACCTACAGACGACAGACAACACTGACCACTCCACCTACAGACGGCAGACGACACTGACCACTCCACCTACAGACGGCAGACAACACTGACCACACCACCTACAGACGGCAGACAAGACTGACCACTCCACCTAAAGACGACAGACAACACTGACCACTCCACCTACAGACGGCAGACAACACTGACCACTCCACCTACAGACGGCAGACAACACTGACCACTCCACCTGCAGACGGCAAACGACACTGACCACTCCACAGTGTTAAAATAATGGTTTTCCGTTGGGTGTGAGACATAGTAGGGTATCAGCTCGAGCTCAGTAGGGTATCGAAATTGGGGACGAGTAGTCTAGTGTTAAGTTGCCCGCATCGCAATCGAAATGTGGGTTCGAGTCTCACATATCGCCACTCTTCGCCCGCGGTCAACCGGCGTGAGAGACTGGCGATGCTACATGACTCAACGGTCGATGTGTCGTAAAACCAATAACCAACCATGATGTCGAAATTTTCAATGGAATTAGCATCATTTCAAATGCTTTTGATATCTTTCAGACTCAAATTTGAGCCAGTGGTGTACTTATGACTACCTTCATCAGTTGGTTTGATGTTCACAATTTAGGAAGAGCTATAGCCGGCATAGGGAGGAAAAAAAACCTAAGCTTTATTATGACACTGCATGCCATATTGCATTATGAGCAATTTGCGTGAAATTGTGTTGCGAAATGTTCGTATATCACCATCCCTTATCGAGATCATTAACGTCATACATATAATCGAGGTACTGTTAGAAAGGAGACACGACGAGCTCAGAAGCACGCATCGAGAAGAAGGATGTCGATTGAACGTTCAGAAAGTGGTATATTCCACCCTATTTCACGAACAATTTAGCACTGCCACTCCACCTACAGACGACAGACAACACTGACCACTCCACCTAAAGACGGCAGACAACACTGATCACTCCACCTACAGACGGCAGACGACACTAACCACTCCATCTACAGACTGCAGACGACACTGATCACTCCACCTACAGACGGCAGACGACACTAACCACTCCACCTACAGACGGCAGACGACACTGACCAGCAGGCAGGCGGTGTGGATGAACTGCATGGTGCCGGCGCAGCGACACGGCGTTATGAGCTGGCGGCCGCGCTCGTCGTCGGGCATGTGGCAGATGCGGCAGATGGGCATCGACGCGGTGGAGGCGGACGCGGCCAGCGACGGCTCAGACTGCGAGTGGCGCAGCGCCACGGCCAGCTCCGGCTCCAGGTCATCGGGCCGGCAGCCGGGCAACGGCTGCTCGGCGGCAGGCCGAACGGGCACCTTGAGACTCCAGCTGCGCGTCCTGTCCGACACATGGCCGCTGGGGTGATGTTCTGCCCGGCGCACGGTTACTGAGGTGGTGTTCTGCACAATACACGACAACTGGGGTGGTGTCCTGTCCGACACACGGCCACTGAGGTGATGTTCTGCCCGGCGCACGGTTACTGAGGTGGTGTTCTGCACAATACACGACAACTGGGGTGGTGTCCTGTCCGACACACGGTCACTGAGGTGATGATCTGCCCGACACACGCCCATTGGGATGGTCCCATGCACGGCCACTGGGATGGTGTCCTGTCCGACACACAGTCACTGGGATGGTATCCTGTCCGACACACAGTCACTGAGGTGATGATCTGCCCGACACACAGTCACTGCGGTGATGATCTGCCCGACACACAGTCACTGTGGTGGTGTCCTGTCCGACACACAGTCACTGGAGTGGTATCCTGCCCGACACACGGTCACTGGTGTGGTGTCCTGTCCGACACACAGTCACTGGGGTGGTATCCTGCCCGACACACAGTCACTGGGGTGGTGTCCTGCCCGACACACAGTCACTGGGGTGGTATCCTGCCCGACACACGGTCACTGGAGTGGTATCCTGCCTGGCACAGGGTCACTGGGGTGGTATCCTGCCCGGCACACGGTCACTGGGGTGGTGTCCTGTCCGACACACAGTCACTGGAGTGGTATCCTGCCCGACACACGGTCACTGGAGTGGTATCCTGCCTGGCACACGGTCACTGGGGTGGTATCCTGTCCGGCTCACGGTCATTGAGGCGGTGTCTTTCCCGACACACGGGCACTGATGTGATGATCTGCCCGACACACAGTCACTGCGGTGATGATCTGCGAAAACTGTGGTGGTGTCCCGACAACAGTCTTTCGAACACAGTCACTGGGGTGGTATCCTGCCCGACACACAGTCACTGGGGTTATATCTGCCCGACACACAATCACTGGGGTGGTATCCTGCCCGCTACACGGTCACTGGGGTGGTATCCTGCCGACACACGGTACTGGATCCTTGGTCACGGTCACTGGGGTGGTATCCTGCCCGGCACACGGTCACTGGGGTATCTTGCCCGCACATGGTCACTGGGTGGTATCCTGCCCGGCACACGGTCATTGAGGCGGTGTCTTTCCCGACACACGGGCACTGAGGTGATGATCTGCCCGACACACAGTCACTGTGGTGTTGTCTGCCCGACACACAGTCACTGTGGTGGTATCCTGCCCGACACACAGTCACTGGAGTGGTTCCTGTCCGGCTCACGGTCCGGATGGATCCTGCCCGGCACACGGTCACTGGGGTGGTATCCTGCCCGGCACATGGTCACTGGGGGGGTACTCCCCCCCGCAACATGGTTAATGGGGGGGGTTTTTTTTTGACACACAGTCACTGTGGTGGGTGATCGCCCGACACACAGTACGGGTGGTGCCTGTCCGACACACAGTCACTGGAGTGGTATCCTGCCCGACACACGGTCACTGGTGTGGTGTCCTGTCCGACACACAGTCACTGGGGTGGTATCCTGCCCGACACACAGTCACTGGGGTGATATCTGCCCGACACACAATCACTGGGGTGGTATCCTGCCCGCCACACGGTCACTGGGGTGGTATCCTGCCCGACACACGGTCACTGGAGTGGTATCCTGTCCGGCTCACGGTCACTGGTGTGGTGTCCTGTCCGACACACAGTCACTGGGGTGGTATCCTGCCCGACACATGGTCACTGGAGTGGTATCCTGCCCGGCACACGGTCATTGAGGCGGTGTCTTTCCCGACACACGGGCACTGAGGTGATGATCTGCCCGACACACAGTCACTGTGGTGTTGTCCTGCCCGACACACAGTCACTGTGGTGGTATCCTGGCCGACACACAGTCACTGGGGTGATGATCTGCCCGACACGCAGTCACTGGGGTGGTATCCTGCCCGACACACGGTCACTGGAGTGGTATCCTGCCCGACACACGGTCACTGGGGTGGTATCCTGCCCGACACACGGTCACTGGAGTGGTGTCTTGTCCGACACACGGTCATTGAGGCGGTGTCTTTCCCGACACACGAGTACACGTTTACTGAGATGGTTTTCTGACCGCCAGGCACCACGCTTCGCTGTAGTGGTGTACTGTTCGACACACGGTCACTGAGATAGTGTCCGACCCAACACACTGCGACGGCGGTGGTGCCAAATCTCACTGCTAAGTAGGCGTGAAAATGTGTGCGCATGTGCTAAATTCGTTTGCAAATCAACGTTTGATGCTATTGGCATGAAATAATTTGCACCATCGAGTGTGTGGAATATCTTCGGACAGGAATGCGTACACCACATCTTCAAGACACAGGTGAACGGGGTGAGCTCATATTTTTGCTTGCAACTCAGCCTAAGGTATTGAGTATTGGGGCCTGTGCCCTTGGCCCTCTTCCCTCGCAAATAACAATAACACACATGCTTCTGATCCGACTAGGTCCTTTCCTAAAGCAGATTTTTTTTGTCCGGAACAGCTTCACAGATTTTCATTCAGGCCTTATAGAAAGCTCGCGGAAAATCAGATGTGAACATAATTTAGTAGTCTGTCTCGGGCGTTAATTTATACAATACAACACAAACTATGCAATCTCGGACGTGAATTTATGTTATAATCATATCTGCGCAATCATTATGCATACAGGCGCATCGGTTTATCAGTGATCTCGGAGTTCCCTGGATAAACACTCAAGATTCCGTTTTAAGAGGATCGGTAGGAGAGGGATCGGTGGAGAGGGAGTCTAGTTCCTTAAATGTAATCTCCCAATTTCCAATGGACCCGATCCCAAGTCAAAATGCCTCAGAAGAGATCGTGACCGAGCCCAGACCGGTGTTACGAAATTTTATCTACCTCATTCGGTCCTCAGTGATTCTTACCCAGGTTCGGATCAAGCAGCTTCTTTATTCATTAAAACGCATCACCTCGATACATCTGAGTTCTGGAACTCTCTCAAGGTGCCATACTACTGTTGTAACTTGGTTATTTGGGAACAAAGCGCAGCTAAGGGGGAGGTGCACGGCCGCCTCCATTCTTCCATCCTTAGCACCCAAAAGTACACTAGGTCAAATTATACATTTGGGGTCTTCACAACGCAAAACCTTGAATTTTCGGTGCGCTTTGCCTTCTGTATGCTCTCTCCCTCTCCCTCCTCTCTCTCTCTCCTTCCTCTCCCTCTCCCTCTCCATCTCCCGCTCCTCTCCCTCGCCCTCTCCCTCTCCCTCTATCGCTCTCTCTTCCATTATATTTTTAGTGGTCGGATATCTATTAGGGAAATACTGGCTGCATGCTGGCATGCTTGCTGCGCGACGCTTTCCCCGACCTTATCAGGCCAGTTTCCAGCTGACTTCCTAAGTCAAGCACTAGTGGGAGCCACAGCGATACTGGGACATTGAACTCACTCAAATTCCCAATCGTACCATTAACCGCCAGGTGATGAATTCGGGGAAACCAACTTAGGATGTGACTAACGCCTCACACTGAAATCCCTACTCTGATGCTACTGCAGCCAAGGCCGACATAGCAGACACTCTCAGCCAGGGGCAAGCAAACAACGACTTAAACTCTACGTTCCATGACTCGGAACAGCAAATCAAAACAACTGTCTACAAAATGAACCATCTGGGACCGTATGTCTTTGGAGAAAGGACGTAATATTGTGCAAGTGAGCTCGCATGCAATATATGTTGGCTTAAGTTAGCCTACATGCAGTGTATGGTATTGCGGGTCAGCTTATATGCAGTATGCTGCAGTGCAAGCCTGCGGCCCAACTGGTTAACAGGGAAGAGCGGGTCATCTGCGGGATGTCAATGAGTGCGTTAATAACCTCGGCTTGCGTTAGCAATCCGTGGCATATTCAGATGCATCGGATTTCAGCAGATAATTTTTTTCCATGGACATTTTCAGGACTTCGGTCGAGGTGATGAAACATAGCACTCTTTTTTCGGGAGTGTTATGGTTCATAGCCCTACATTCCGTCGGAATTGTTGTGCGCATCCCAGCCGACATCACGTACTAGAGTTCGTTAGCTACCCACCTGGAGCCGTTGTTTTGGAAATTGTCTGCATCAGCAGTTGAAAGCTGTCGGCACAAGGTGCTTTTGCAGGCGCTGGACGAGCGAGGGCAACAGGTGTGACATTGGTGGCAGACGTTTTATGGTATTCTCCTACCGAAGGCACAAAATCGAGCATGAAGCCGCAAAATTGAACTCGTAGGCGGACCGAAACTGGTGGGAGCCCAGAAGATGTTCCTCTCGATGCGTTAAATTTTCGCGTGAGTGCAAGGATATCACAAATACGTGTAAGCCAAACTTGTATCAGCAATTCGGCAGAGTGCACCCAATCTATAATATTTGCTCCATATCGACAGAGAAGCTCGATTGCAGAAGTAGCGTCTACAATCTTTGGCCACGTGCCTTGAAAACGAATTCGATTCCGCCGAAATTGGCCGTACGATTTCATCGATATCGCACTTATTCCGCCAAACATGGCATACGTATATCAAGTTTATGCGCTATGCCGAAGTGTCTGATTAGCATAGCACCATGCTGTGTAAACATTATTTTTTCACACCGGCGTCCCGCTCAGTTTATATCACATACAACTGTGCGGGGTGGCGGACTGCTGAGCACTAATATGAAACCATTGTCTGTAGCAGCACATTGAACATCTTTAAAAACAGCATAGACAATCATTATAAGAATAGAGGGCTTGCTTCTCAGTATCCCAGGGAGGGCTGATTGACGGATTTGGTGGGCAACTGGTTGGGTGTCCAGAGTGCAATCAAGAAGGTCCTTGTGGCTCATAGTTGCACCGGTCTTTTACGTCTTTATGTCTTTATGACTGACATTAGTTTGGGGCGCGTAGGTCACATGGTGGTATGACGTCACGTGGTGGTGGCTGACTGGCGTTCAGCCACTTCGGAGTTCAGCTGTTGTTTGCTATCAATACAAGCCGGTGGTTATTAGTACAAAAGGCTAGTCAAACGCCCAGGGAAACGCTACTCGACAGCAACATTCGTGGCTTGGACGTCAGCAGTAGCGCATGACAATTAGCGTAGCAGACAAACTATTTATTGCTGTGGATATCGCGCAACATAACGTAGTCAGGTTTGTGTATAAAAAGCATGTGCTTACAGTCCACAGTACAGCATAGCATATGCCAGCAACATCGCTATTCGTAGAAATCTTCGACCAGCTATGTAACACATCGGAACACAGACGGCGTTATATAGTGCGAGGAGTGTCGGGGACGGGCGGGGCGGGGTTTGGAGAGCTTGGCGGCGTGTGGAGGGGACGGGGGTCAGCAGCGGTGGGGAAGGTATTCTAGAATAAGGTGCAGGGGGCGGAGCGGGGCGGCCGTGTCGGATGACTGGGATCTGGTGGGACGGGGAAAAGCGGTGGGTGCCGGCTGCGGTGGGGCGGGAGACTACAGACCGGCAAGGTGGCGGTTGCCAGCTGTGATGGGACGGGATTTTGTGGGGCGCGGCTGGGTAAAGTGGGGCGGGGGGCGTCTATGGCTAGCTGCCGGGTGAGAAGTTTGGCGGGGCGGCGGACGTTGGCTGCAGTGTGGAGCAGTAGCTGGGATCGGGCGGGGCGGCGGACCAGTAGTTGGGGTCAGGTGGGGCGGCGGGGCAGTAGTTTGGGTCAGGTAGGACGGCGGACCAGTAGTTGGGGTTAGGTGGGGCGGCGTGGCAATAGTTGGGGTCAGGTGGGGCGGCGGGACAGTAGCTGGGGTCGAGCGGGGTGGCGGACCAGTAGCTGGGATCGTACGGGGCGGCGGGGCAGTAGCTGGGGTCAGGCTGAGCGGCGGGGCAGTAGTTGGGGTCGGGTGGGGCGGCGGGGCAGTAGCTGGGGTCGGACGGGGCTGCGGGGCAGTAGCCGGGGTCGGGTGGGGCGGCGGGGCAGTAGCTGGGGTCAGGCTGAGCGGCGGGGCAGTAGCTGGGGTCGGGTGGGGCGGCGGGGCAGTAGCTGGGGTCGGACGTGGCTGCGGGGCAGTAGCCGGGGTCGGGTGGGGCGGCGGGGCAGTAGCTGGGGTCAGGCTGAGCAGCGGGGCAGTAGCTGGGGTCTGACGGGCTGCAGGGCAGTAGCTGGGGTCGGGCGGGGCTGCGGGGCAGTAGCTGGGGTCAGGCTGAGCGGCGGGGCAGTAGCTGGGGTCGGGCGGGGCGGCGGACGTTGGCTGCGGTGGGACGACGTGACCATGGCCGGCCGTCAGATGGTCTGGCTGTTAGCCAGTAACGGGCGGCCCGATCCGGCGCAATCTGGTTCGTGTCGCACAAGACGTGCTACCAGCCTGGCCGGTCGAGACTCTCAGTCGGCGACGGAACCGGCCAACGCCCAAGCGAACGTGCACGTGGCCAGCGGAACACCTGCCATGCTCAGAACAACTAGCATCCGAGCTGACTGCCAACATGCTTTGTTGGCTTGGGCAGGGATGTACCCAGGGTATTTGTGGGAGGGGGCTGACGTAATGAGCTGGAAGGTTCAACAAAGGGCTTTTTCGTGCATCAGGAACAAAAACACTAGATGACGTGGAGAGGAAATGGCATGATGTGAAGCGATCTTTTCGCATGGTATCGAATCAAATCCTTTCGAATCACTTACTTGCTCCTAAGTGTGGTGTGGTCATGGGTTTACATTTAGTACAATGTAGAGGACTGTTGACCTGTCAGTGGTAGCTTGTTCTTGCAATACTTTTAACTTTTAACATGAGTCTCCAGGGAGGGCCCCCAATCGCTTCCAGCCCTTCCACTTTTCTCCAAGTAGTTCCCCCACCATTTCAGAAGTGGACACCCCAGGAGGGGTTGGAGGCCCTTGGAAGCACAATGGAACATCAGTTGTATGTGCTTCATTGGTGTGTTTATGTAACCGCAGGATATTGTCGAAAAGATCAGCAACACTTAACACGCACACCGGCAGTCTTTTGAAAATGATTTGCACTGGAAAGACGATGGGACGAAATCCACCCTAAAAAAATATTAAAAACTACGAAAGCTATAAACATCAATTGTTCAGGATAGCTGGCGGCTATAGGGAACCACTATGTACGAACTTGGTGGCCGGAAGTCAATTCGTTTGAAGTCAAAGTAAATAAATGTGCTCGAACGTATGTTTGCGTTTTGGCGTCATTTATGTAGCTAATGCGCACGCTTTATATGAAAAAATAGCACACCTGGACGTGCTTAACATATTTACCGTACATTACAACACAATAAACAGAAGGTAGCGGGTGTGACCTCAATTCATTCATGTATTATCGACATATGACGTAGTTTACTTAAGTGTTGCGTTGGGGTGATTCATGGATGAATGGTATGTTTGCACTCATATTCGACCATTGTTTTCAATACGATTTGTTAACTACAATGTTCACAAAAATAACTGCGGTTGTTTTATGTATGAGGTGCTTTTAGGCCATCACACATTGCAACTGGTGTGACATGGTGGGTTAATGAGCCTGATTTTCTGAAATACATCATCGATACAACGGTCTCTTCAGTTCATCTGCAGCAACAAGAAACGTTCAAGCACGGAAACAAGGGATTTCCGGAATGGTAAATCATAGCCAGCAAACGCAAAACAAGAGGCGCGTGGAAATTGGCTGATACCTGCAACTGCCGCATGATACATAGTGGCGGTTAATACACCAGACAAATCGGACTCCCTGGGTGCTTACCCATATTGACAACCACAAATTTGAATTCGATGTTCCTCGGTGTCAGCAGGACCCTGACCTAGATTAACCTGATATCCTTGCATGACCTTGATATATGTATACCATTACACACACAGACAGGCAGACATACAGACAGATAGACGTACACACATACAGACAGGTACAATGGTATATACATATATATATATATATATATATATATATATATATATATATATATATATATATATATATGAAGGCGTGAGTATGTGTGTGTGTGTACATGCATGTATGCACACCGGTGCTTTGGAATTTAAGACGTATGAATGCATATTAAATGCACATGGATTGTTCCTCGAGCTGACAACGCACTACAGGGGTATGCAAATATTAAGAACGCCAGGAACTAAAAAGGACGACATGGAACCAAGAAGTACCTGTGCGTTGTTTTCAGTGATATACGAGAAACCCATGTTTGCTTGCATTTACCTGATGACGTCAGCAGGATGATACCAGGTACCCGGCGGATCACTGCATCCAGATAGAACCAGACAAAGCTGTCATAACTGGGAGAGGCAGCCCGCCAGCCACGCCCACGAACTCTTGACAGGCCCGACTACTGGCCACTACGTGGGCACATCTGTTCCCCAGGGTTTAGCCAATGCCAATGGGCTCCAAATAATCCAATGGGCAGACAAACTTATGTCGGCACAATGCACCGTACCCGGCGAATCGCATGAAATCAAGTAAGCTGAACGGCTTTTGCAAGACGGTGTTCAGCCACGACAGTTTTCGATCTAGACATGGCGAATTCGGGTGCATTCAGGGAAAGGTAAGCATTTGTGTTTAAATTTAGCACAAAAGGATGGTTGACGTGATAAACAGCAGAATACTGATAGGACAGTGATTAGGTAGGGCAACAGGAAATAGCATTCGTACGAGCAGCGCTGTCACAAGAATGTCAACTGGCATCAACAATATTCCAGATGATGGAACTTGGTATTATGTCGTCCGGCAGCTGGTCTACTTTAGCTCGGACAGCTGATGTAGTGTGTATCCTGTGCACCGTGGACCGTGCATTGGCCATGTCAATCATGCAGTGTTGACTCATCTTCTCCCCAGAGGACGACGCACAAACGCTAAAATTGAGATGCGCTGGTCGGGGAATTTGGGCGGCACCGTCTGGCTAGTCCTCAGCAGATGACTGGCTAGTCAACACCGTTCTAAACATGGCAGTAGGAAGATGGAGTAGGTAGTGTCGGTGTCCAGACTTCCTGTTTCCCAGGAGGCACACATTCATTAGCCATTAACCAACCAGCTATTCATCATCAGATGGGATTGAATGGAAGGAATCGACCCAAATGTTAATCTCGATTTCTTTCGGAGCTCCCACGGTTGTGGTTTTGCAAGTGCACTCTTCGTTTTCCAACGAATGCACACGGCCTTTCCTCTTGTACGTTTTTGTTTTAAAAATCGAAAACAGATCCGTGAGCTGAAGTCATTTCATGACGATGTCAGCTTGTTATTTTGGGTTTAGGGCGCTTCGACCCGCCTTGGATCACTCGCACCCATTGATGACGATGTCACCACTTGCAAAACATCACGGATCCCAACAGCAGTACTCGGGATCTGTTTTCAATGCCACTACATATAACACATTTGGACCTGTATCGGTAATCTATATCCAGGTATCTGTATGTCCGCAGTACACTCTGGGTTACAGTTATATGGATAACGATAATGCACAACAGTGCAGAAATATACGGTAAGAAGGATAACACAGCGAAAGACAGCTCACAAAAATGCTATGCTTCGCGAACTATTTGGTTTAAGCTTAAAGATAAAGGTAAGATAGTATATGCATGTTGTATGAATTATCCATACTTATCCATAGTGTACCTCAAGAAACACAAGACAGCAAAGTAAATATATCGTGGATGATATTGGTAATCTTCGCTACCTATGTTTATATTTCAGAATATTAGTGCGGTATGATGGATCCGTTTGGTGACTATTTTTTAACGAATCCAGGATCTACCTCAAGAAGCCTTATGTCTCTCCGCATGCACAACCAAAGGTGGATTCATAATTTCGAATAGTAGATTTATATGCATATATCTGCATATGTATATGGATATGTATATGTGTGTGCGCGTATGTATGCATGTGTGCATGTTTTGTTTGCATCTATATGGATATGCACCAATAAGCACTATATTTAAGCCAAATTGCGCATGTAAGTTGCACCGCTAATCCCATTAATATATGCGGTATGACGAACAAGCGCAATGTTATACCAAGGTGTAATAATTTAGGGTAGTGGCTGTCAAACATGAAAGGTTGCATATAAGGGAAATTCTGGCTCTTAAGGTAGGCAAATAAAAAAATACATCGCAAATTAAAGCCTCAGGAAATATCAGCAGATTGTTGATTTCTTTTCACAGGGATAAGAATAATAATATGCTTCGTATATATATATATATATATATATATATATATATATATATATATATATATATATACATACATATGCGAGTGCGTATGTGTGTGTGCATGTGCTTCACCTTTTTTCAGGCACCAGTAAAGCCTGGACCGATCCCTCACCTTCCATCAGACGCCAGGTCCACCTGGATGCAGTCTTCTGTCGATGGGCGAAGCACGCTCTCCGGTGGCGGAGGTGGTGGAGGTGGCGGAGGCGGTGGAGGCGGTGGAGGTGTCGGTGGCGGCTCGACTGACTCGGCGATCTGCGAGTCGAGCTGCATGCGGATGATGTCCGAGGTGCACGAGGTGACGGTGCTGTAGGCGCTGTCGGGCACGCCGTCCGACTCGCAGCCGGAGTCGACGCCGGCGCAATGCGGCTCGGCGGCCGCCGGTGCGCCCAGGTAGGTGACGGAGCCGGGATCGTGCTGGTAGGCGGGCAGCTGGAGGCAGCACAGCTCACGCTCTGGCGCCGAGTCGGGCGACACGGCCGTGTCCAGTAAGGGCAGCTCATCGCTGCCGCTCGACACCAGCGCCATATGTGACTTCTTGCCAAAAACTGGCTGAAGCAGGTGCTCTCCCTGGAAAAGAACCGCGACCGTTCAACAAGTACAGTAACTGATACCCGTGATGCTTTGAGGATCGCGATGCACATCATTCAATTATTGTCATAAACGTGCAAGTGCGCCATTGTAGGAACCCCACGACCTAATGGACATAATAAACTCTTACTCAAAGTCCGTCTTTGCCATTCCCGAAATGCTTCATTTTAGAAGGCATCATTAGTCGTTGGGTTTTAATATTTATGCAATATCGCATGATATTCTGAAGGTATCGTGTCTAGCAAGGCTCACGGATACTACAATGCACGTAACTTTCGTAGATCTCAATCATTAAAAAGAGGTTGAAATGCTCAATTGTTCCCCATTCCCAAGGTATGCCTGTGTGCATGCTTCAGAGCTTGCCTCCAACAATTCTCTAGAGTCGCATCGACGTGTGTCAGAGCAGGAACAGAAACATTTCACCTCTTTATTGCTAGGCTTAGCGAGGTATCTGTGTCAATCGTAACTTGGCAAAACATATTCTTGTTCGTCGTCTTCCTCGCCAGCCGTCTGCCACCCGTCTGCCACGCAGGCGGGAGGCGGGAGGATCTATCGAACGCTACCGCTAGCCTTATGGCGTTGCATGAAAATACCCTTGGTGTCATGGCCATGAAGGCAATCGTCCGTAGTGTTCTGGCGGCTTAATATCGCGTACATGACCCGCCCGTAGTGTTCTGGTGACTCATTGCAGCGCATATCCCCCGCCCATAGTGATCGGGCGACTTATTGTCCCGTACACCTCCTTTCTTATTCTGTTCACAGCGTTTGCATTTGGCCTACAAACGCGTTTCTTTGTGGACAGAGGCGCAATCAGAACTGTGCGTCGAGAGTTAATTATTACTTTTAGCTACCATGCTCAAAAGGCTGTCCAGCTTCAACGGGCCTCTCCTGTTCTCAACCTGACTTATAAAATTTTTGGTGCTTCTACATCGAGCTCAATCGAGATCATCCCGGCACGCTTCGCGGTAGGGGACGTGCGCGGCCACGCTACTGGTGGCGCTTCGTTTGCACCTAGCGGCGGATGTTCGAACTGTAACCATACCATTGGATCGCATGGTGGCCGCGGCCGCTAGATGCAAAATCTTTAAGATAATTGTCAAAAACAAAGAAAGCATGCTATCTAGATATTTTGTTCCATCTGTGATGAATACATTCGTAATTTCTGTATCAGCTGACACCACTTAGACTCCAGCATAATGGTCGCTAGTAATCGTCAATTTTGTTCTAAGGTTAGCAGGTCACCGGATTTCCCTATAGCTTAATCATGGGGAACGCCGGAAGCATGATGTGGTCGCATGTAAAATTGAATATTTTGATAAAAGGATGGTAGGAACTAAAAATGCCCGCCCCTGGAACGCCTTCAGAATTGAACGCTCGTTTCAATGAAGGTATTCCTGATCAACTGACACTCCCGCTATACATTGTCAAATTTGATTAAATATGAAACAACATCGCAACGATGTCTGCGAGGACAATGTCCATTTGGTGCAGATGATAAGGGTGCTGGTGTACGGGATTTTAATTATTTTTTCTTCTTTCATATGAAACAAACATTGTCTTAAATGCATTATTTACCAAGCAGCATCATATAGATAATGCTTAAGTCACCTCATGCGAGGGCAAATGTTTGTCTCCGCCTTCACCGCGAAGCGTGGGTACAGCCCAGCCTGTTTTGAGTCTGATCGAGTTGTATACAAATTAATGCCAATTATTATAATACTCATATCTGGATACGGTAAGACCTGACCACGATGTTAAAATATACCCTAAACCAAGAATGGTGTTGTTTTCTTTTATCCCCCTTGGATATGCAACTGCCCTCGCCATTTCCACCGTTACTGAATCCACCGGCATCGGCAAGACGAGTAAACATCATAGGTGTGGAAACAGGGGAGAAATGGTATGGTCCCCCACTTTTCATGGTTCAAGGGTTTTGCCCCCCTTCCACATATACGTGCACACTTTTTGAGACGTTCCTATGCCTGTGGTGGACTGGTTGGTTCCTATGTAACCAGCAACCAGCAGTTAGTTCCTATGGTTCCTATGCAACCAGCCGATATCACCAAACGGTGGCAGGCTGGCAAAACTCACACACACACACACTGGTGGACGTGGCCTAGACGAGAACTTTGACTAAGAGGTCACGTACTTTGACGTATCCAGGCTTACCATCAAAGCCCACCATACTCCGACCCAACATAAATTCTAAGAGTGGGAGTGTTGATTGATTGAAAACGGGCACACCTGCTTATCCCAGCTAACATAGCATAATTGAGCCCTAGGGGACTGGTCGCTCGAAGTTTTATGTAATTTAACTATGAGAATGATTTAGTATTTTGCAGAATTACTTCGCATAAAAATAGCTTAAAATCCCTCTCGTGCCGTCTCTACCCCATCCAAAGTCCGTCACGACACCCATGCATGATGTCACTAAGAGTCCATGCAACTGCTAAAAAGTGGGGCATTTGTGTGCTGTTCATCAATGGAACGTTCACAAGCTCGGCGCCCCGCCACGACTTGAAGGTTGGTGAGATTCCACAGCCTTTGGATTTATGAAGACGCTGAGTCTCCTCGGGAGTGTCTAACTGTTGTGGCTTATTCAGTTATTGTCCGGTAAATGAAATGTTCACACTTCGCTCAATCCACCAGTGGTCCGAGAAAATCATTCCGAACTGTCACGCAGCTGAAGCTCTGATCTAAAGGTACACCAGCACACTGAAATGGTGGAAGTTGTATTTGAACCCTTAAGAACCATTAACTTCGAAATGATGTTGACTTCATGCTATCAATCATGATTAGGCAGCAAGGGATCCAACATTATTAGGGTGGAGGGAATCAAACATCCACATGGAGCAAACGATTCAGGATCGGTAGGTTAGCTTTGTAGGTTTTTCCAATATCTTACTGTAATTTTCAGCATATATTGCAACACACAAAGTTGGATTTTCTGTATTCTTGGGTTTGCCAATTACAAATATGGGATCCATGACAAAAATGAGTGGTCACTTCGCTATGATTATGGTAATAGATGTAGTTTGTTTCAACTTTTCTTGATATTTGGCAACAGCCTTGAACAACACATTTACTGATATTCACATTCAACACCAATGCCTGAGGAATTCCAGATTTCGTGAATGTCAAACCAAGGGGAACAATATTTCACACTGGTGTTTGGCATCATAAATACTTTCTCCTATTAAGACAACCTGTATATACAGTACTATTGGGCTTTAAGATATTCACAAGACAGGTTTTAGACATGTTATGTGCAGTAGGCAAATAAAGGGGTTAGGTTAGGTTTAGTCAATTTTTTGTAGGTTTAGTCAATTTGATGTACAATACTTATGCATACCATAGGTGTTGTGACTTGCAACTTTTGAGTATTTATTTCTTGTGAATTGATTAGCAGGACCAACGAGACAAGACAAAGCTTTGGAAAATGTGTGTATTAGAATAGTTTCTCACTTCATGGAATTTTTCCAAAATATTTGTCAGCATGATTAAGACGATGTGACCAATCATTTCCTCTGGCAATAATTACTCATCATTTGACAAGCACAATCAGATCAAAAGGTTCATTCATTCAGATAATATAATGTAAAATGTATGCTAAAATAAGATATAACATTGCCTGAGAAAACCAAAAAAAAATAAAATAAAAAAAAAAAAAAAAAAAAAGGACCAACCCCTTATAAAAACAAACTAAGAAAATAAAAGCATGAAACATTATCTAACAAGCCTAGTTTTTAAGCTCAATTTTTAATGTTGAAACCTAGGGTAACCTATACATGCCTAACCTATACATGGTTGCCATTCAGCCAATTAGCTTTGAAGATGATTTCTTCTGACAACAGGTTAAGCTGGGTTAGGTTAATTTATGCTCCATCATCATTCATAATGCAATTATTCTTTGAATGCTACCCAACTCAAAGCCCCTTTATTGCCTGCCTCCTCACATGTAAACATTTACAGAATGTTATCCAAAAATGAAAATGAAAAAAATAAACTAAAAAACTTTGCAGAATAAAAACTGATATAACTGAAGCTAACAAAACATATCTCCTGTTTTCTTTATGGAGTTAAAATACATGCAAAACATGTGCTGTGAATGCCTTAAAGTACAGCAATACTGGAAGTTATGCACTCTTGCAGCAAATGTTTCATATAAAATTTCACCAGGTATGGTGTGTAGGTACCCATATTGCTAAAACCATGCAAAACAAAGGACAAGCCTATGCATACCATTTGCATGTGGCATCCAAATCAAACAAATCTGAACACTACTTCAGAACTTGAACATGTGTGTGTGTGTGCGAGTTGATTTTGCCAGCCTGCCACCATGTGGTGATATCAGCTGGTTTTGAACATGTAGGCATCCAGGCAGGGTATGTTTACTCAGCAAACTAACATTCAAATACTGGGATTAGTCATAAAGTCATAAAGTCATAAAGTGTTAAGGCTTAATAAGGGCCACAAGGGCCCATCTGGGTCAAGCCTGTCTAGAAGATATTAGAAAGTACATGTTCACACCTATCAATTCCAAACCCATGCAATCCCTCCACCTGTGCCACCACAGCCAATCTCATCAGTATGACATCGCAAAGGAAGTTGCCAAATCCACTGCTAGGTACACCCCATATAGTACAACATAATACTAGCATAATGTTATACCCTATATAGCTAGTGAAAATACTCAATATCCCATGCATCACAAGTTAGAATTCAAAAACAACATTTTCCTGTCTAAAAAATTATCCACCCTACTTTTAAAGACATTCAATGAGGGACTCCCCACTGCATCAGCAGGCAGCCTATTCCATTGGTCAACAACCCTTTGACTGAAGACCTGTTGTCGTTTAACTGTCCTGCACCTCATTTTGTCTAACCTGAATTGATGACCCCTATGGGATACTCTAAACTGCAGAGCATCATTCAAATTGACCTGATCCTAGCCCTCTAACAATTTTGTACATTTCAATCATGTCTCCCCTTAATCTCCTATACTTGAGTGAGTACATATCTAATGCATTAAGCCTTTCTCCATATTCTAAGTTACTTAATCCACTGACGAGTCTAGTGGCTTTGCGCTGGACTCTTTCTAACATATCTATATCCTTTTCTAGGTAGGGGCTCCATGCTTGTACAGAGTACTCCAAGTGGGGCCGCACATATGCTAAGTACAGCTTTTTCATGACTTCCCTGCTCTTATATTTCACACTTCTATTAATGAGTCCCAGCATTCTGAGTGCCCTATTTCTAGCTGAGATACATTGTTTTTCTGCTTTAAGGTCTTTTGAGACCAACACACCTAAGTCCCTTTCCTCTTCAATAACATCCAGTTCCCTCCCTCCCATTTTATAACTGAATGTCTCGCCTGCAGACCCTATATGCATAACCTTACACTTATCATAGTTGAAAGTCATCTGCCATTGATCAGCCCACTCTTTTAGGTCGTCCAAATCTAGTTGAATATTACTAGATTGATCTCTGCTGTTAGCCACTCCTACCAGCTTGATGTCATCAGCAAATTTGAACACTCTATTCCTCAGCCCTACTTCAATGTTGTTCACAAAGATGATAAAGAGGAGGGGCCCTAAAACAGAGCCCTGTGGCACTCCACTCAGAACATCTTTCCAACCAGATTTACATCCATTCAATACTACCCTTTGTTTCCTTCCCTGCAACCATGCTTCAATCCAATGTAGAACTTTTCCTACAATCCCATGTTGTTGTAATTGATGAATTAACCTTCCATGTGGAACTTTATCAAAAGCTTTGCTAAAGTCCAAGTACACAACATCCATCCTGCTTTCATTGTCTACTTCTTTGGTAACATACTCAATGAACTCCAATAGGTTAGTTAAACAAGACCTTTGAGATCGAAATCCATGTTGAGTATCCCTTAAAAGGTTGTGCCTATCAAGATGAATCTGAACATTCTGTTTAACCAGCTTTTCTAGTACTTTGCAAACTAATGAGGTCAAACTGACTGGCCTGTAGTTTCCTACACTCTTCCTATTTCCCTTTTTGAAAATTGGTACTACACTTGCATTTCTCCAATCTTCAGGTACTTCTGAATACTCCATAGATCGCCTGAAAATGATACCTAGGGGAGTTGCTAAAGCTTTAGCACACTCTACTAAGATCCTAGCATATATTTCATCTGGTCCGGAAGCTTTATTAGGTTTTATATTCTGCAACTGCTTCTCTACGGCTTCTGTAGTTATTGTAAGATCCTCCAGCATATCACCTGCCATGGCATGGCCTACAGATGTTCCTATTGTACCAGAATTATCTTTAGTGAAGACTGATGAGAATTGCTTGCTTAGGGATTCCACAATGTCGCAATCATCAACCACTATTTCCCCATCTACCTCCAGTGGTCCTACACTACACTTTTTAGCCTTAAATTTATAGAAGCTAAAGAATCTCTTAGCATTACCTGCTGAACATTCTCGAGCAAAGTTGATTTCAGCAAGTCTTTTAGATGCTCTAACACACCTCCTAACTTTATTTCTAGCTATTCTATATGATTCTAGGTTTAACCCAGAGTTAGTATCTTTTAGTTTCTTGAATGCTTGTTTCTTTGAGTCCAGTAATTGCTTAACTTCCCTAGTCAGCCACGAAGGGTGCTTAACCCTGTTTGATCTAATTTGCCTACTGGGAATGAACCTATCCTGACCCTGAAATAGCTTATCTTTTATCATTGTCCACATTTCATAAGCATCTAAGCCATTCAATATGACTTCCCAATTAATTTCACTTAGGAAGCTCCTGAACTCACTGTAATTCCCTTTTGTAAAATTCGGAATCAATGTTCTGTTGGTTGCTACCCTTCCAACATATAATGAGAAGCGTATAATGTTGTGATCACTATTACCAAAGGTCTCTCCTACGTTAACATTTTGCACAAAATTTTCCTCATTAGTAAGCACTAGATCTAATATTTTATTTTCCCTTGTAGGCTCGTGTATCATTTGAAAGAAGAAATTGTCCTCAAAACAAGCCATGAAACATCTTTCTGATTTGCTTACACCTATTGTTTTGTTTCCCAATCCTGCTATGTTGAAATCCCCCAACAAAATAGTTCTCTCCTCTACTCTCCTACTTATCTCTTCCTGCATCAGCCTGTCAGTGTTTTCATTCTGGTCTGGAGGTCTATAGAATGCCCCAATCCTAAATTTTGTTCCATTCTTCAGAATTATATCTAACCACAAAGATTCTACTCCTGCACTATGTACTCCATCCTCTATGGAATGACATTTCATTACTTGCCTAACATACAAGAGAATGCCACCTCCTATCCTTGCCTCTCTTTGATAGGCATGCATGTTGTAGCCTGTCAATTCAAATTCTTGCAAGTTGTCTCCAAACATGCTTTCGTTAACCCATGCTTCTGTTATGCACACCAAATCTAGCTGTTCAGACAACATATATGCATGCAGTTCCCCAATTTTGTTCCTAACACTTCTGGCATTGACATAAAAAACATGATAAATTATTCCTTCCATTGCTTGCTATGCTTCTCTCTTTATCAGCTACATCCCCCCATGTCCTGCCTAGTTTCCCTGTTTCCTGTTGAGAGCCTCCTCATACCTATTGCTGAGCAATTCCACTCCTCTCTTGCTCAGATGTAATCCATCTAAAGCAAACATCTCCGTCCTCCCCCAAAACTCCCCCCACAAATCCAAGAACTGCACCCCAAGCTCCTTACAAATGTTGGCCACCCTGGTATTGAGCCCAATGGCCCTCGAATACCACTCCATGCTTGCATGGACCATAGGGAGGATGGATGTCACCACTCCTCTTTTCCTACTTCCTGCTAAACTACCTATCAAAGCCCTATAGGCTTTCATTGTTTCCTCTGTATTATTTTTTCCTACATCGTTAACTCCAACCTGCACAATTACCGTTGCACCCTCTCCACTTCCCCTCATTACTCCCTCCAGCCTATCCCTAACATCTTTCACCTGCGCTCCCGGGTAGCAAACACGCATCCGTCTGCTGGGGTTCTTGCTACAAAATGTTCGATCCATGTACCGAACCCTGGAATCCCCTATGACTAAAACCTCTCTCTCTCCATCTCTATCTTCAGCCATCTGGTCATCCCCACCTCCGTCCCTCTCATCATTACCTTCCCTCTCCTCCAGTGCATCAAACCTATTTTTAATTGGGACGCCCATGTCCACCTTCCTTAGCGCCAGTCGGGTGCTATGGCGCCTTGCCACCTTCCAACTGCCACCATCCCGGACCAAGCCATCCGAACTCCCATCAGTCCTCCGCTCGGGCACCCGAGTTGCCTGGCTGGCACCTCCCATGATGGGTCCCGCCACCAAACACTTCAAGCGCTCCACCTCCCCCGTTAACATATCTAACCTCTTACTCAAGTCCCCAATGATTCCCACACACTTACAATTCCCACAGTCTCCTTCCATTTTTTTTTTCTTCTTTCTACTCTTAGTACTAAGTCTAGTTACTGTAAGCTTGTAAGCCTACAAGTATCTACTGTAATATATCTACAGTAATACAGTAATATAGCCTATAAGTATCTGCAATACACTTTAATCCCGTATAATTACACTAGATATGAAGATACCTACTGTAATTTATGCCCACTATTTTAGTCCTAAATCTATCTTAAACTTACACACCAATTTGACACAAACTTATTCACTACAGAAGCCTACACCATAGAATTATACACTCTAGAATTACACACTACAGAGCTCACACCACACAAATATACACCACTGGATCAAACACTGTAGTACCCGTCCACAACAACCATCAATCCTGCAGTTACACTAGGATATGAAGATATACCTAGTGTAATGCTATGCCTACTATCTTAGTCTTAAAATCTATCTTAAACTTAAACACCAAATTGACACAGCCAACACCCTTAGAACTTAACGAAATGGCGCTGGGCAGCCTCCCTGGGTTAATATAGCCTAATTTGCTGGTCAAAAATACTTATTTGATAAAAACTGTTGAAATATACGCTCAGAAGCAACCGCTAAATATCTATACACAATTTATCCCAGTACACCGTCCTTTTCCGCAACACTTAGCTCGTATGTAGTAGCCCCACCAAACACGTGTTTCCTCCTCAACGCCTGGCGGCAGGATTGTATGATGAATGCTAGCTACATGACTGATGTAGTTGATGCGCCCCTAAACCCCAATATGATGAATGCTACCTATCCCCAGCTTGATAATGAGTATGGTCAATTTTGAATGTTCAGACATTCCTGTAATGATTCTGAGATATTGTGGTATTTGGGGAAATTTCTCACTATATTATTTGCTAGTTGGAAAATTAAATATACTAAAAAGCACTTGGTCAGGTACATTTCGCACTTAGGCATCACTTGCTGTGAAAGCACATGTAATATTATGGCTTTTGTCGCTGTTTTCTTTTTTTAATCATGATACAGCTAATATCACTACTCCCATATCACCTACTCTACAACAAAATAAATATGATGCCATCAAGCTTCATTATGGGGCGAAAACGTAAACAATATATGTCATGCGGCGATGCTTGCGTCAAGAGCGCCACTATGCAAACACAATCAAGAGTATCTTCACAAGAAATTGCGCATGCGCAGCACGGATGTCCGCCTTCAACACTATGTCCCCCACCAGTGCGCCGAATATTCGGCAGCATGCAACTGCATGCGTGAAGTGGTGCGCCTGGGTTGATGTTATCTTTGTCGAAGTCGGATCAGACAGTTCTTCTTTTGGTGTGGATGCTGATTATTCACCAAATCAGTGGGCATATGTGCTCTCATGGTGCCTACGCCCATTGGATATTTCTTGCATATATATTTTTACTTTATAAATTATGAAGGAACATTTTGCGGCGATCATGCTCAGGTAGCTTAGGCTTGGGGGGACACGAAAGAAACTGAGGGGGACAAATCCCCACTTCACAAATTGAGGAAGGACATCTCCCACCCAGAGGTTACATATAGTTTGCTAGCTCCTGTTGCTTGCACGTAGCTGGGGTCGGCATAGGAGTCCGTCGGTGCGATACAAAAAAAAACGGTCGGCACCGAGCGCAGGTCACAGTGAAGGGTTCTCACCACTGTCCGTGTATAGCTACAAGCAGGCGGCTGATCAGTCTTATCAGTCTCAACCTTGAGAGCTTGTGTCCTGACCAAGGCGATATATACGAGGTGGCGTCATTCCTACTGCGCAGCTTTCTGCTCAGGTCCTTATATGACGTCATCAGGGGTACACTTAATATGGGCCAAGCTGCTAATACGCTGTCGAATATGCGCAGCGTATGCATAGTACGGGGGATAAAATGAGGATTTAAGAGGTGTAGGTGCAAAACTTAGAGAGCCATAGTCCCGGAGGGGATCTCTAATACCTTTTATGCACATTATACCCGGAAGAGCGTGCAAAGCGAGGTAGGACAGGTCAAATATGGCAGAGAATTAGCATCTTACCGCGGCAAAATGCAGTAAGAACGTATCTGATGCGTGGTTGTCGCCATGATGAAATCAGGTGGGGGGTTGAGTCCCCCAATCTGCATCAAATTCAGCATTGAGCCTATGGTGCTGCATGTCAGAAGTAATTGACCGAAAAGCCTTTTAACCCCCTCTATATGTGACAGTGCCCCTGATTTAGGAGGCAAGGATGAGGGATCTTTTTTTTAGATCGACAGGACCATAGGGAGCACGTGAGAGGCAGACATTCCTTTTATGGGGGCATCTGTGAACCTCCGCACCAGCTCAGCAACATTAGTGGAACGTCCAGAAAACGATTTTGGGGACGCAATGCCTGGAGGTAACAGGAAGGCTTTCAGTCGAGAGGCCCCATTAGCGCCACACGTTAAAATATGGATTGGGGAGGTGGGTTCACGGCAGTCGTAAGCGGGGGGTTGACCCATCCCAGAAGTTTGAAAAAATTAACTCTAGTTCGGAGGTTACATTCGGCGGATGGACTGGAAAGCGGTCAGACATGGGGAGGTAAAAGCGGTCAGGCATGTATTGGCAGCATTCCCTAGCAATGCGTTCAGAACTAGATCTGGATGATTAAAAATGCTCCGACACCTCCGCGTAGTCGACTTAGTCGACTTATGTGCCGGTTTCGTTTCAGAGCATGAATGAAGGATCGCAATCAAAGTTCGTGGAGCAGAGACTTTGCATATCGTTCTTTCCGATCAATGCTCATAGGCCTCATGATAAATGCAGGCAACAATGAAGTGGCATACGCCACACCTGTTACATAGCAGTACCAGAGTCGGTAGCAGTGCCAACTGCCGCGAGGACGGGCCATCATAGGAAACGCCGCTTGCCTGCCACTGGCTACAGCGGCAGCAGCAAAACACGCCGACAGGACAGTAGGACCGGGCGATACGAGGGCAATGTCAAGTGCCGCCAGGACGGGCCGACACAGGGAGCGCTACCGACCCGCCAGTGGTCACAGTTACAACAGCAAAACACGCCAACAAATCGGCAGGATCGGGCGGCATGAAACCAATGCGAAGTTCCGCCAGAACGGGCAATACAGGAGGCGCCGCCAGTCCGGCCCTGGTCACGGTGGCAACAACAAACACGGATACAAAGAGCAGAACCGGGCGAAACGACACGACACACAGCAGAGACGGTGACGCATGGTCGGCAGTGTGAGGGTGGACATCCTATCGCTGGCTGGTTTCATACTGCGGGTACCTGCCAAGGTACTCACCTCTGCGCTCTGCCGAGCAGAGTTCTTGCGCGGGCAGAGTTCCTGCGCAACCAGCCGATGCACACATGCAGCCTAACCCGAGTCAGCCTCCGGCCTCACTCAGATAGGCACACTCCTAGCTCCGGCTGCCGGCAACTAATGACGCCCAAACCGCGCCTCACGACGTTGGTGTCGCCTGTGCAAGTTGAGTCCGTGACGAAGCAGACGTCAGAATTCGACCGGTTTGTCATCGCCATCGACACGTATGTGGCATGCAGCGCCCGCCGCGACCGATGGTGATTAACCAAGAGCTGGACACAATGGTCAGGAGCGTCTCCGGTGCTTCAGACGTCGGATAGCAAAGCGCTATATTGACGCATCATTTTGTAGGCGACGAAGCCGGCAACGAAGGCAAGGACGTCATGTTCCAGTCCCAGTTTGCTCATGATGGTCGTGTTAAAATCCATAATGTGAATCGAAGTGGCATCAAACTAAGTGAACTGGTTCTTTATTTAGCTATACAAAGATAAGATATGATGATAAGTTAGGCAGCATATGAAGGCTCCATATTTTATGGCGGTAGCCAAGTACTATCGGTGACTCAGTAGGAGGAGGACTTTGGTGTTATTCTGAACACAAAATTGGGGGCATCAGAACAGACAAAAGAATCCAGGAAGAAGGCATTGAGAATGCCTGGGGCAATACATAGGATTATATCATACAGAAGTGAGGAAGTCACCAGGAAGCTTCACTGTGCATGTCAGGCCACATTTGGAATGCTGTCCAAGCTTGGTCTAGTTATGAAAAAGATTGTTGGCTTTTAGAGAGTACAAAAGTGGGCTACAAAAATGGTCAATGACATAAGGGTCATTCCACGTCAGATCGCACAAGAAATTCCCCGACCCCCTCCGATTTTGATAAAAATTGGTACACCTGTAGTACCAAGTAAAAGAACACATCACGCCAACTTTTAGCCCAGAGTGACCTCTGGGGTCAGATCTAGAGGTCATCCTAGGTCACGATTTTTTACCGACTTGACATCAATAAATTGCAAGTATCTCATGTGTTATTTAACTTAGCGGAATGAAATTGGTGTCAAAGTGCGCAGAAGCCCTGGGCCATTCAGAAATATGGCAAAAGTTCCACGTGACCTCCCCGTGACCTTTGACCTAACCAGGTCAAAATATACAAATATATTTTTATATATGTTTGCCTGCCCCTAATTCGACGAAACGGTGCTATATTAATGGTCGTGATATTATCTAAGAACCTGCAAAAAGAAAGGCGGAGACTTGAAAACCTTTTTGAGATATCGGCCATTGAGTATTGTCATAGGACCAAATGCATGCATGCCCCGAGGCTATTTACCATATTATCGATGATAACTCTGGTTACCTTCGTCCGATTATCGTCAAATTTGTTGGGCAAGTCATCGGTGGCAAACTGAACTATTTTCCAGATTTTCAGGTTGACATGACCTCACATGAACTAACATGATCTTGGGAAGTTTGTATTGCCTAAATACATGCAATATTGCAACTTACGTGAATATTCATGGCCATGATATGATTCATGATAACCGAGAAATCAATAACATTGAGTACCGAAAGTGAACTAATACTGATAGGTCCACCTTAGAGGTGGTTACGCAAACTTCTGAAGATTTTGTGCGATCATTTTGCGAGCAGCTGGAAATACTTGTACAGCATGATTTTGTCGCCCGTGCCCAAGGCAATTATCTGAAAGGCCTAAAGGAAACACTAGCTCCTGCAGAGGTAATTGTTATTGGAGATTTTTCCGAAAACTACGCTATGGTTACACAGGATGAGGTACAGTCCCATCACTGGAACAAACTGCAGGTGACAATCCATCCGTTTGTGGCTTATTGGCGAAACAACGCAGGGGACCTCAAACATTTTTCTTACTCTGCCATTTCCGACTGCCTGACGCATGATACTGTGGCTGTCCACCTGTTTCAAGGAAAACTCATTGAGCGCCTGGAAGCAGAATTAGGCCAGCGCCCCAAGAAGATATTTTATTTTTCAGATGGGGCTGCCTCGCAATACAAAAATTGTAAGAATTTCCTAAATTTGGCAGAGCATTCCGTCGACTTTGGAATAGACGCCGAGTGGCATTTCTTCGCAACCGCTCACGGAAAGGGACCGTGTGATGGCATTGGTGGGACGTTGAAAAGGTTAGCTAAAAAGGGAAGTCTGCAAGGAACTCTGATTGGGATCCCGGACCAGTTTTATCAGTTTGTAAAAAACCATGCCACCGGCACGTGCGTGGAGTATTTTCCCAAAACCGAGTGGGTCAAAGAAACCAAAGCGTTGAATGACAGATTCGCAGCTGCTCGCACAATACCGGGAACAAGGAATGTCCATCGTGTTACTCCGTCTCCACGTAGTGGTATGGTGGTTGTGAGATGGTTTTCCGGCAGCGAGACGGGCCGTGAGGTACGTGTGGCGAAAAAGGTTGGTAGTTCTTCGTGAATATACGGTACTGCTGTTCAACTTGTTTTATGGTCGCGGCTATTTGCATAGCAGAAACATTTACTGGCCCTCCCGATAAAATGTTAGTACGAAACGCACGCGAGCTGAAACAATATATTCAGGCTATAAAAACCGAGGAAACATATTTTTTTGCGAATAACTTTTGCCAAAATAAAGATAGAAATATAATTTTGTCACAATTCTATTTTCCTCGTCAGGCCGCGTTGATTGATGTATCACATGACTTAGCTAGCTGAACATTTGATCCTGACCCCAGTTTACCTCCAGGTCACCCTAAACCGAGGTCAAGTGATGACCTAGCTTGATCATATTATACATCATGATTAACCAGAGGATCTCGATGGCATTAAAATTATTTCTCTATCTTGATTCTATATAAAGTTATTGACGAAAGTGTGACATGACCTCATAGTGACCTCACGTGACCTTGCAGAGGACACTTGTTCAAAATAAAACTTGGCTCGTTTGGACTAGCCTAACCTAAAACTAGGTAATATAGCCTGTACGAGCCAAATTCAGCGTTTTTTGTTCAGGACAATATTTTTGTTTCCCTGTTGGCTTGTAATGGAGAGGTCACTGCCAGGTCATGTGAGGTCAGGTCAACTTGAAAATCTGGAAAATAGTTCAGCTTGCCACCGATGATTTGCCCACCAAATTTGACAATAATCGGACCAAGGAAACCAGAGTTATCATCGATGATATGGTAAATAGCATCGGGGCATGCTTCGATTTGGTCCTATGGCAATGCCTACTCAAAGGCCGATATCTCAAAAAAGTTTTAGAGTCTCCGCCTTTCTTTTTTGCACGTTCTTAGATAATATCAGGACCATTAATTCAGCCACGTTTAGTCGAATTAGGGGCAGGCAAACATATATAAAAATGCATTTTTATACTTTGACCTCGTTAGGTCAAGGGTCACGGAGAGGTCACGTGCAACTTTTGCCATATTTCTGAATGGCCAAGGGTTTCTGCGCACTTTAACACCAATGTCGTTCCTCTAAGTTAATTAACATATAATATATATGCATTTGATTGTTGTCAAGTCGGTAAAAATAGGCGACCTAGGATGACCTCTAAATCTGACCCCAGAGGTCACCGAGGGCTGAAAGTTGGCGTGTGAGGTTCGTTCACTTGGCACTACAGGTGTATCAATTTTCATAAAAATCGGAGGGGGTCGGGTTCAAAATAGCCAATTCTTGTGCGATTTGACGTGGAATGCCCCATAAGCAACCTGGCATATGAGGAAAGATTGAAGGAATTGGATATGTTTCCACTTAGATATAGGAAGCTGAGAGATCTCATTGAGGTCTTTAAAATTGTTCATGGTCAGGAGAATGGATATATCAGGTAAATATTTGAATCTAACGGAAATGATGCCATTAAAGTTCGTCACTTCAAAATTCAAGTTAACTTCAGCAAGAGAAGGTTCGCACGGTTTTTCTTCACCAACAAGGTAATAGAACTGCAAATAGGGACAGCAGCAGTTCAAGGGGACAGAGTGATAGTTCATCTAGTGATAAAAGAACTTGTCAGTATGAAAAAGGCAAAGGTGGTTATGGAGCATTTGTTAAGTGTATGATGTTTAATGCTCAGAGTATCCGTTCCAAATTTGATGAGTTCAAGTGTTATGTTGCTGAGGAGGAACCAGATTTTGTTTGCATTACGGAGGCATGGGTCAGCGAAGGGTATTTTGGAGATAACTTACAGGACTACGAGATCCAGGGATACAATATGTTTTCGTGCAATAGGGGTCCAGCAATGAAAGGGGGTGGTGTAATGCTCTATATGAATAGCTTATTCAGTTCTCAAAAAGTAGCAGGTGGGGATAAAAATGTGTCTGAGGAGTCCATTTGGCTTGATGTCACTGTGGGAAAAGGCAACAGCAATACTCTTAGGATAGGAGCTTTCTACCGATCAGGAACCCTGCCACATTCTCAGCAACTGGAGCTTGACAAGGTGATTTGTGAGGAAATCAGTAGAAACTTTAAGAGGAAGTGCCTTATTCTTGGTGACCAATCTAAAAGGTTATGAAAATGCTGGTGTAGGCTCCCATCATGCAAAATGTTTAGGAAATGCCTTGAAGAGGACCTGTTCTTACACCAGTTTGTATCGGAACCTACCAGGCATGGTTCATTCTTGGACCTTGTACTCTCGGATTTAAGTGACTTGGTTCAAGACTTGACTGTAGGCGAAACTCTGGGAAGAAGGGACCATAACATAGTTAGATTCAAGGCAAGGGGAAAGGGGAAATTATCAAGGATAATTTGGTAAAGGTTCCAAATTTCAACACAGCAGATTTGACTGCATGAGAGCGGCTTTAAGTGCCATCAGATGGGAAGAAGAATTCTCCAATTTAAATGCCTGTGAAATGTGAGAAAATTTCAAATCTTACTTGAAGGAAATTCAGATTAGACATGTCCCCAAAGGCAAAGACGCAAAAGAAGGGTAGGAAAGCCAGCATGGCTTTCATCAGACTTGATAAAAGCAATTAAGGCTAAGCAAACTGCATCTAGAGTCTTTAAAGAAGCCTCAAATGTCGTTAATCTAAAGGCGTATCGAAAAGCTAGACACTGAAGCAAAAAAACCAGAGCAGCGAAGCGAGCAAAAGAACTGGATTTAGCTACAAACTGTAATGGGGATAGTAAAAAGTTCTTTAGTTTTTACAAACTGAGTAAAGTTTCTTGCACAATTGGTCCACTGGAAGTAAGCGGGACTACATTGGGTGAGGATAGTGAGATGATTGAGGAGCTGAGCAAACAGTTTAAATCAATGTTTACATTGGAAGATATGACCAATTTGCCGACCGTACACCATACTTCAGTGACATGGGATTTGACAAATGATGTTGATTTCATTGATAGTGATGTTGTTTACAATCATATCAGGAAAATAAAGCCATACAAGGCAGCGGGACCTGATGATATTTATGCTAGGGTGTTGCGGGAAACTGAAAAGGAACTGGCATTTCCACTTAGTATAATATTTTGTACATCAGTTTCACAAAATGAAATTCCAACCGATTGGAACAGGGCAAATGTAGTTCCTATTTTCAAGAAAGGAGAAAGAGGGAAAGTTGAAAACTATAGGCCAGTAAGTCTCACATCCCTAGTCTGCAAGGTACTCGAATCAATTATCAAGGATATAATAGTTAGTTATCTGGAAGGTAGCAGATTGATTCAAGATACTCAACATGGGTTTAGAAAAGGACGATCGTATCTCACAAACCTCTTGGACTTTTTGAACTTCGCTACAGACCAATTTGATCAGGGAAATTAGGTTGATGTAGCATATCTTGACTTTAGTAAGGCCTTTGACAAGGTACCCCATGAACGGTTAATGATGCAGCTTCAGTCCCATGGTATTGCAGGTACCATCTTAAAATGAGTTGTGGCTTTCAGATAGACAGCAAAGAGTGATGCTAAATGGTACAAAGTTATCATGGCAAAATGTTCTTAGTGGAGTCCCCCAGTGATCAGTACTGGGGCCACTACTGTTCATTATATTTGTAAATAACATTGAAAGTGGCCTAAGCAGTAAAGTTTTGAAATTTGCGGATGATTTGAAGGTCTTTTGGGCAATAACAGGTCAAGATGAGCATATCTCGCTGCAAAAAGACTTAGACGAACTTGTGAAGTGGTCCGAAGAATGGCAAGTGAAGTTTAATTTTGATAAGTGCAAAATCATGCATGTAGGTAGGCAGCATATGAAGGCTGCATACTTTATGGGTGGCCGGGTGCTATCAGTAACTCAACAGGAGAAGGGTTTAGGTGTTATTCTAGACACAAAACTGGGGGCATCGGAACAGACCAAGGAGGCCAGGAAGAAGGCACTGAGAATGCTCGGGGCAATAAATGGGAATGTATCATACAGAAGTGAGGAAGTGATCAGGAAGCTTTACTGTGCATATGTCAGGCCACATTTGGAATACTGCATCCAAGCTTGGTCTCCTAGCTATGAAAAAGATTGTTGGCTTTTAGAGAGAGAGTACAAAAGAGGGCTACAAAAATGGTTAATGGCATAAGCAACCTGGCATATGAGGAATGATTGAAGAAATTGAATATGTTTTCATTTAGATATAGAAGGCTGAGAGGAGATCTTATCGAGGTCTTTAATTTTGTCCATGGTCTGGAGAGGGGATACCTAGGGGAAATGTTTGAATTGAACAGAAATGATGCAATTAGAGGTCATCAATTCAAAATTAAAGTTAGCCACAGCAGAACAAGGTTAAGGCAAACTTTCTTCACAAACAGGGTAGTAGAACACTGGAACCAGCTGCCAGAAAACATTGTCAGTAGCATCACATTGAACATCTTTAAAAACAGCATAGACAATCATTATAAGAATACAGGGCTTGCTTTTCAGTATTACAGGGAGGGCTGATTGGCAGATTTGGTGGGCAACTGGTTCAGTGTACTGAGTGCAACCAAGAAGGGCCCTTGTGGCTCATAGTCACACTGATGTTTTGTGTCTGTATGTCTAAGATGCTTCAAAATGCAACAAGCATACCGGACAAGCATGATTCAACACTCCATACCATACAGATCTGAAAGGCAGGCTAATTCATGGAATGACACCAGGAAAGGCAGGTATTGACACTGACATTAGCTTCAGCTGCATCTGTAGCCAGGATCACCAGCATCAGAGGTAAAGTGCTTGGAACAAGTGCATGAGCTGGTTGGATGAACTCCATCAGCTCTCTTTGACTATGTCAACCAGGTCTTATACGCATTTTCATCTTTTAGAAACTTAACACTCGCACGTCTGGAGGTCCGCGCCAACTTCGCATGTCCGGGGAGGCAGATGTCTGCCCCCTCCCCCAGGATCTCTAGAACTATGCTAGCTAGCGACAAACGGAAAACGGCGTTGGATAGCTGGTGACGGGCTCTATCGAAACCGTTTCGGTCATTTTTTCACTCAGGTCAACATTCAGGTCACTGTGTCATCATAGGTCAAATTCGACCAGATCAGGTGGGACTCGGATATTGACACATATCTCAGAACTTGTAACAGATAGAAACAAACGGCGAACGCTATTCGACAGTCCTTGAAATGCGCTACCAACAATAGACGGTGTAATTTAAAGTGATGTCAACCGAAGCTCAGGTCAAAGTCATGAAGTCATGACCTCAGGCCAAGGTCATGAATTCGCTTAGGGAGGTCATGTAATGTGTCAATCGACACGTCTTGGCGATACAAGCACAATGACGGTAATTTCAGCCTTCTAGCTCAATGCAGTGCGATATAATGCGCAGAACTGTGTAGTGACTTAGAAACTTAACACTCGCACGTCTGGAGGTCCGCGCCAACTTCGCATGTCCGGGTGTCCTTGGTGAGGTCACTGAGCAAAAATGGCAGCGGTAGCATAGCTTCCATCTACATGCCACAGCCGTTTTGAGATCATTCCGAGCGCAAATATGTAACCAGGAAACATTTGTGCATTTTACCATAGCTCTATAATGGGTAAGCCATGGCCGCGACCTGACCCAAGGTCAATGCTACGAAAAAAAACATACATATTATGGTCCCTGATGAGATCTTGACGTGTTAGAAGTTTGAAATCAATCGCCCAACTATTGTGGAAGTTATGCCACCTAGAACTCCGAGTGTAGTTGGGTCACTTCGCCTGACCTGGTGACCTGACCTGGGATGACCCAGGGTTAAAAATGTATGAGGATATGCGGAAAAGACCAATGAACAGCTATGCGAGGTTTGGCTTTGCTACCCCGATTAGTGTGGCGGCAAATGAGGAAGAACCGGAGTGGGGCAGATATCTGCCCCCCGGACGTGCGCGTGTTAAGCATGTTGGTTGACAATCTCTTCTTTCCATATGCTTCTTCCAGATGTTTGAAAAATAAACCATAGGATACCGACACTGAGTTTTATGCCACCTTCTCCATCTCAATCATGATACACACGGTAAGCATAATTATTTCAGTTTAAGGTAATCAACAGAACGAGTTTTGCACACACTTTACCTCCATGAAACATACAAGGATCTATGTTTAGTTAGGTTAAGCTGGGTTAGGGACTTGTTGTTAGTTTTTTTATATCTGGGAGGTGATTCTTGTTGCAATTTAGTTTTTCTTCAAAAACAGTTTTGGTAAGGTTAGGCTTTTTTAATTTTAACATTTTTTAGAAGGAAAACTTGCTTCAATATTTTCCATTAAAAAAAAATTATTATCTTGCATAGATGGCTGGGCTAGGCTAGGTTATGTTACATATCTTCTTCTTTATTTAAGACATTACCATTTATGCCATATTACCAAACTCCAAGACCATTTTTGGGTGATATCCTGCCTCCCAACTGAAAAGCATGCCTTCGCAGAGGAATGAAGTGCTCTCATCATGTTGAGTACATTCACAAACACTGCATTAGAAAAAGAAATTCCTTGAAATCATAAATTACCTAAAACTGCGAATTCACCGGATTAGCGGAATCAGAATCTTAGATACCTAATACCTACGGAACACACCTCAATTTCCATCACTAATTAACGACAGCAAAAGTTACTTTTGCAACTACACACAAGATGACCACAACACAACACTATGCAATAAAACTGGAAATAAAACGCCGGCACACCCAGCACAAGGTGTGCCATGAGACATAAAACAACCTACGACGTAGCTATGTAAATCACTGCGCTATTTAGGACTCAACTGCGCCATCTGAGAATTTGAGAAAAAGCGTGTCCCTAAAACGCTGCATTCGTGATGAAGGTCGCCTAATTCGCAGCCTAACTGATGCTAAGAAAATAACAGCTAAACACGATTCCAGAAGCACAGACGTGATATTATAAGATTTAGGAAGTGAGTTGAATTGAAAATATGTCCATTTTAACATCCATCAAACCAATAAAACTGTCCAAAAGGGGTACCCCAGATGACGTCATTTGTACCATTCGAGCCGACACGCAGGAAGGCATGGGGATGACAGGGGCATGGTTCTGACTGCCGGACATTGTAATGCGAAGTCACACTCTGTGTGGCCCTACTATAAGGTGACTAATGCATGGATGCCCCCAGCATTCGCCCCACCACATTATGTTACATAATAATGCAATAAGACGCTCCTTACCCTCCTTGCATACTGTTCTGTTCGTTTTCAACTTTCAGCCTAGTGAAACACGCCAATGGTAAAGTTATCGAGCATTTCCTCATCAAACAGATCGGCCACGGTTCTTTTTACTACGGTGACGAATTCTGCTCCATCTGCAGCCCCTAGCAGATAATTTATTGTCTTGCAAAAGACATCTTCTTCGACCTTCAGTCAATCGGATTGGACCTGGTCGGCCAATCCGATTTGGTCGGGCCACAGACAGTACTTGTAATGAACTTCGTTATGAGACTCGCACGTTGTAGTAGTGGCCTGGCTGTTTGGTAAACGTCTTGAGGCAGGTAGCGGCCCGTCTCATGTTTCTGGTGTCTGACATTACTGGGACATCAGCTGACCCTCTCGACCACCCACGCGCGGCTGAGACTGCATCATCTTCAGCTCTCCCAGAGCTGAGTCTGTGGATTGGCGAACCTAGGGAAGTAGCAGGTCGTTGCGTTGGAGCTCTTTCTGTAGTCTGGCGAAGATGCCGGTGATGTCAGAAGGCTCCAGGACAGCGATCGCCTTTGCGCTCACTTGCGCTCACTTGCGCAAGTGAGGCGGCTCCCAGCTGCTCACTTGCGAAGGAATCCGGTGCCGCCCACCGCTGTTGACTGGCGAAGGAGTATAACAATCAACTCAATTCTGGATTGAAACTCTTAGCATGGATATAAAATGCGTACATTCATGTTACAAAGCCATGCGTTGTATAGCAAAAGAAACACTGTTTTTCTAAGATCCTGGGCCTCCGAAATGTCAATAAGTTTACTGGGAGCGGAAGGGGAGGAGAGGCATGGCTTACTGCAAGACCGTTCTTCATTGCTTAACATCATTGGGAATAAGAGGGTCGGAGTCTGCATTCATTGACTCGGACGGCGGCCCCTAGTCGACAATTAATGCAGCATGCCCAGTAAAAATTTATTCGAAGTAACCCTGGCAAAATTTCCATCTTTAAATCACAATTTGTCGAGCCTTTTGACGCCAGCCTCAGCAAAAAAAAAAACTTAATGGCATCCACAACTCACCATCCTCCTCGTCACGCACGTGCTCGAACACGTGACCGGATGCTCTCAGGACAGATTATCTCATGGCGGATTCACTCACGCCGCTCGAGCACACTTAACGCCTGCTCCTGTCCGAGCACCACCGATCGGATCTCGTGCGGATCTGTACGGCCATACGACTGACTCACTGAACACCTGCTCCTGTCTGGACTATACCGATCGATCTCTTGTGCCCGAGGCCTATTTCCGATAGGAGGCGGGCGGATGACCCGATCCCGGGCGGTGGCAGTCACGTAGTGGAGTCGCATTGGTCTGGCAGCAGCAGTGCCAGTCACATAGCAGACAGACAGTGTTCTGGTAGCAACGATGGCATTCCCGTAGCAGGCGGTCACCTTGGTCGGGTAGCACCGGTGACACTCCCATAGCGGACGGTCACATTGGTCGGGCAGCAGCGGTGACATTCCCTGTAGCGGGCGGTCACCTTGGCCGAGCAGCAGCGGTGACATTCCCGTAGGGCAGACGGTCACATTGGTCGAGCAGCAGCGGTGACATTCCCGTAGCGGGCGGTCACATTGGTCGGGCAGCAGTGGTGATATTCAAGAAGCGGACGGTCACCTTGGTCGGGACAGCAGCGGTGACATTCCCGTAGCGGGCGGTCACCTTGGCCGGGCAGCAGCGGTGACATTCCCGTGGCGGACGGTCACATTGGTCGAGCAGCAGCGGTGACATTCTCGTGGCGGACGGTCACATTGGTCGGGCAGCAGCGGTGACATTCCCGTGGCGGACGGTCACATTGGTCGAGCAGCAGCGGTGACATTCCCGTGGCGGACGGTCACATTGGTCGGGCAGCAGCGGAGCCAGTCACGCGGGCCGGACCGAAGTGATATTGGCAGCAGGGCCAGCAGGGGCCGGACCGAAGTGTCTGGCAGGAGCGGTCACGTGCCGGTCGAAGTGATCTGGCAGCAGCGGTGACATTCCGGTGGCATGGGACGGTCACGAAGTGATCTGGCAGCAGCGGTGCCAGTCACGTGGGCCGGTCGAAGTGATCTGGCAGCAGCGGTGCCAGTACGTGGGCCGGACCGAAGTGATATGGCAGCAGCGGTGCCAGTCACGTGGGCCGGACCGAAGTGATCTGGCAGCAGCGGTGCCAGTCACGTGGGCCGGACCGAAGTGATCTGGCAGCAGCGGTGCCAGTCACGTGGGCCGGACCGAAGTGATCTGGCAGCAGCGGTGCCAGTCACGTGGGCCGGACCGAAGTGATCTGGCAGAAGCGGTGCCAGTCACGTGGGCGGTACCGCAGAGGCTTTGACCGGCTGCGGAGTGCGCTGTTGTCGCGCTCGAGCTGTTTATCGCGCGCCACATCCGCCGCTGAGCAATTCCGCCGCTCCCTGCAGACTGTAACATGCATCCGGTCTTCAGCCGGCCACCGCCGTCTAGACCGGACCTCATATGGGCGCGTCTGGTGCAATTCTGGCGGCGCGAGGTACAAGAACCGTGCGGAATTGTGCGCACACGCACCCCCGAGCTGGAATACCACGGCAATGGCCTGCCCGGTGAAAATTTTCCGGTGTGAGGTATGTGAACTGTGAACGCCCAGCTGGTACATTGGCACACATCTGCACCACCCGGTGTCGCAAGTCTTAGGACCTCCAACACCAATATCCGGTGTGAGATTAACGGATCGTGTTTGTTGTGCGCACGCTGTACACTGACAAATCTCCTCCGAATGCATTCTTCGGGAGATACCTGCGATGCATCCCAGCGTCAACTATAGTTCGATATCCAAATTCAACTTGTTGAGTTCGAACATCATATTTCAACAAGGGAACTTGATGACTCCTAAACACTGGAGACTGGGTGCGTGTTTGCTGTTAAACTAAATCAGTACGCACGCCAATGGATGCAATTACTCCAGCTGAGCATGCTGATGAACCCTCACCCTAAATTATTACATGCAGCGGAAATTTATGACAATTATTTCGAGCGTCCAATTCTCTGATATGGATAAGCTACAAAGTACTCTGTATTTCAGTTCCTGTCATTCACTTTGTAGAACTGCAAGCATTCTTTCAGTTTCGTTTTTAAACAGTTAAAGAAGCGTATCACATATAATTTCAAAATGTCCTATTTGGAAATGGAACCTGAACGACGAAAAGGAGTCTCAGCACTAATATAATGCTCCCCCCCCCTCCCTCTAGTCCGGCAATCCAAATGTAAGCCAATTATTTGCATGAGACTGCATAATATACTGCTGACAACTCCTGGATGCCCTGGAGGCCACGGTTCATGGGCCGACGGCAACATTGTATCAACTCGATGGAGGTTGGTTAATGTGTGCATTAGCTTTGCGTCCTCCAGTATTGGCAGGGCTTGAAGCATGGGTTCGTCGTCGACGTATGCCATTCAGAATATTATCCTCTCAAAATGATCCGCTATTCTTGACAAAAGAACACATTGACCTTCTTGAAAATGACTAAGCTTATTGGCGTTTGATAAACACGCCTTGAACTGACTTGGAAGAGGCATTTGTGTGGTTAGAAAGGCAAATCCTAAACCAATAAAGCATCAATGATAGAGCTCACTTGCAGGCGCGCACCCAGGATTTTTCCATGGGGGGCCCGGACGGAAAAGGGCACTTGGCCGGCTCCAAAAGGGCACTTGACCGGCTCCAAAAGGGCACTTTGCGGCCCGGGGCACACTGGAAGGTTTGTTGATCGGGCGGGGGGGGGCGTGACATTTGTTTCGCCAAAAGGGCAGTTTTGGGCCCAAAGGGCACCTTTGGCACAGGCGGGGCACATAAGGCGGATTATTTTTGGGCTAAATTTTGGACATTCCGGCCAAGAGGGCACTTTTCGGTCAAAAGGGCACTTTTGGCCAAAAGGACACTTTGGTATCATGGGGGGGGGGGACGGACCCCCTGGGCTCCCCTCCGGTGCGCCTATGCTCCGGAAATGTTCCGGAGGCGGACGTGTCGGTGTCCCAGTCCATACAATCACGTCAATACTATAGTACATACAATCACACGAAAATGTAACAAGTTAACTCCGGCGATTGGACTAAGATTGCAATTTGACTGTTGGTGATGGCGTGGCTAACTAAGTGACCCCTGAACTGATTATAATGTGGAACGCGAAACAGCTAAGCAATATTCAGCAATAACGACGACAAATCGCTTGTCGCCGTGACCTTTGCGATGTAGTGTAACGGTCAGGCGTCGTCGACCGCGCTGCCCTTTGTCTGCGTGCGTGGCTGCTGTTGTTGGCAGCGGCATCCTTTGTTTGGCGCGGGCCTGCCGAGGAGAGGGCGGTCCGACCGTCGGTCGTCTCCGTCTGCCGTCGGTACCCTGGCTGGGAGCGAGCTGCGCCCGAGCGGGCGAGTGGCGGTCGGTGGTTGCGTCAGCCACGGTGTGCCCGGTCCGGCGATGGCTGGCGACGCTGCCGACCGGGCCAGCGCAGATGGTGGCCGGCCGGTTGGCGTGTGGCACGGCCGGATCATTAGCCGGCGAGGTGGGCCGCCACCAGCTGCCGATCGATCTGCCGACCGGTGGCGCCAGCGCAGCGCAACTTGGCGCGCCCAGCCGCCGCCATACTGGCCTACTGATGCGCTACTAAGTTCGTAAATCTAGAAAAAGGGACACGTGTGTCTGCGATACCAAAACACCACTCCGTGCGTTAAATTTTTCACCTGCATCCTCAGAAAATATATTGGGGGTCGGAGGAGTAATGGGAGGTGGGGGAGGGGGGTTGCAACCCCTCCGTCAAACCTTGCGCTTAATGAATATCCTTGGTCTTGCAACCGAAACATCGTTCAGGTGCAACTGCACTCAGCTCCAAGGGTCAACGACACGGTGTCGAGTTCTGAAGATTATTGGGGGGGGGACAAAATACAGGAAGGAAAATGTTGGGGGGGGGTCAAAAAGACTGGGGAAACACTTCACGTGGTCACGTCTGAAAAATATTTTGTGGGGGGAAGTCAACATTGAGGTGGCACTTTCCCCCTCAAAAGTATATAAAACAACACCCCTGACCAACGGTATGTGAGTGGGAACAAAGGATCCATAGTCATGGATGAACCATGACCGTCGGAGGACCACGGCGCACCGGTATTCCTTCCAATTTGGCCGTGTAGGCTGGAAGAACAGATACACCAAATTGTTCTGAGTCACTATTGTACTCAATTTTTTAAAGCTACAGCTTCAAGTGCCTAGACACTTGAATCCACTGGGAAAACGAACAATTTGACCGTATCATTCCACTTTACAAGACAATTCGGATAACGTATCTGCAACACCATGGTCCGCTCCTCGAAATAGATCACCGCCACATGGTTCCGCCCACATCTGTGAACCATCACGGACAAGTCTCAGGCATGTGCCCAGGCAGGCGCGCCAACCCGGTCGCACCACCTGTGCACTCACCGCGGCAGCTGACGCTCCACACGTGCACTAGCGATCCGTCGCACAGACGAGGCAGTTCTGCACCGGTCGCCGCTCCGCTCCGTGACCCGTCCGACACACTGACGCAGTTCACCTGCGGCGGGCGCCCGGTGGCCCGGCAGCCCGGCACCTCCGACACCGACGTGGGGCGGCGGCTGACTGAGCGGCCAGGCTGCTCGCTCCCCGCCGACAGTGGCCGACTGCGGCCGACAGCGCGGGCCGCCAGCTGGCCGGCTGTACCGGCGTACACCGCGTCAGCCGTCACACGGGCAGGAAGGCCACTCGCCGACGCGCGAGTGGCCTTCCTGCGAGACATATGTGCGCGTCAGACGCGCACAGATGAACCATGCTATGAGTTACAGAAATGCCAACTGTCAAGATTAGGCATCCTGCAATTTAAGAACCCTTCTAAAAGAGGCCAGTGGGGTTCATCAGGATGACTTGTATGTATTAAAGGTCACGGGTTACATCACTCGGGACATTTCCAAATACCGCAGCCCACCGGCGAAACAGTGTGGGCGGCGCCATTAGTTGTGATCGTGCAAGCGCGTCGAGAACTACCACATAAACAAAGAAACAAACAAGATTACTTTTATTCTGTTATTGTTCTTCGATCGTATTATTGTCTTGATCCATCTTGATTACTTAATTACTGCAAAGTTTAACCTCCAACACTTTGTTTCCTGGAGTAGCAATGCGATATACTGCACCGTCTTGAATATATTTCATCCTGATCCTACGTTGGTACGCCGGCTTCGTTACAATGGCTGCCTTTTTCTTAATTTGTCATCTTGCTGATACAAACCGAATCGGTACCGGATACATTACTCAGGGCCATCAGCTCAGCGCGCCACGTGGACTCAGTCCTAAAAAGTTATCAACCTACGAAGAAGGCATCTATGCCATGGTGGACTTCGGCCTGTCAAAGGGAAATCATCCCACGACGCCGTGCTCCCCCTCCCCCCACAAGCAATACAAAAGTATGCGGTGAGTGAAGTGCACCAGATAGTCTTTCGAGTCTCAATTAAATAAGTTCACCCCTACCGGCAGAATCTGAAAGAAGAACCATGGGTTCTTTTACGACGCATTCAACCGCTAGGTCATGTAGCGTCGCCAACCTCAAATTTTGACTCGTCGAGACTATTTTGAAATATCAACTCTCTGATATTTAACGAGACAACACGAATGCCACACCACGAATTACATCCATTTTCTGCAAGTTAAAGCTATATCGACGAAACGCGATGATATCGAAGAACTGAATCAAACCTTTGACCTAGAGATGTCCCAGTTTGAAATGTTATTTGAGTGTTAACCATAGGTTGTTGCTTGATACCAGATTTTGATAGGTTGGAAAGAAAACGAAAAAAATGTTAGGCGACCGAAATATCAGCCTGGACTTTGTCCATGACAAATAATTCGATTCCTTAGCTTTCTAATACTGCATAGCAAAGCACGTCGAACGGCGCCTTTTTGTAGAAATTGAGGCGATAGCAACCGAACCTCGCATTCGGTCGATATCGCTTCAACATCGCCATCTAAGAATTGAAGCTACCCTTTGAACTATAATTTTGACCTTGATATGCACCGATTTGAAATGTTGCAGGATGGCTCACCACATGCTATTGGTTAATGTCAGATTTGTGAAGGTTTGGGTTGAAACGAAACAAAATGGGAGGCGACCGAAGAAACCGCTTTGCGTTTAACCTTGACCGTTAAAGTGGTAATGTGAGACATATGTGGTTTCTTCCAGCGTGTTCAGTTCAAGCGTTTGTGTTAATTAACTACACGATCATAAACCCGTCGCTGAATGCCGATACTAGTACAAATACGAATCTGACGAACTCGTCGCTAAATACGAATAAGAACTCATGCTTCAGGCTGCCCATGACTTCCCTCAATGGTCTTGAAGATACCCAAGGACAACCAAATTCGCATTTATTCAAGGTATATAAATATATGAGCAGGGGAAAGCAACGTAAAACGTATATGGCCTTGCAAACCTTTGCTAGGTCATGCAAAGCCTGATGAAGCTTTTCAACTTGAAACATCTACCGCCAGACCCCATTCCCCACCTAACAATGCATGGACTGCACTTTACTGACCCACAAGTCGTAGACCACCTCAAACTACACTACGCTTGCGGGTCTGGCAACAAGACTTACGATACCATTATAGTAAGCGCTGTAGACACCCTTGTCACTAAAGTAAATTTTAAATCTAGCAATACCGGAGTCATCCATCAATCAAGCCAACCAATCATTCACAATGCACGAATTACACCTTGCACTCACCAGCATACACGAGTCCCGCGTCCTGTGCGATTTCTTCCAAGGACGCACCTTGGAGGCGATATGCGAGCCAAGGAAGACATTGCAAATTCGCAAGTTATGTGATGGAGTGGACACGATTCGGCTGGATTGTGCGAAAATATCACTAAAGAATTTTCATGTTCCCACCGGCGAGGGTTCTTCATCACAGCGTCGCCAAATCCTGAACTTTTGATGTGAACCAGCAGTAAACTAGATAGACACAAACGTCAGCAACTTCTTTTTCTAATTATTTACGTCTCCACCAACTAAACATGACGAGGTCGGCCCGCTATCCGCAAGTGTCTGGGCGAGCTCGACATCGGCATCGACATACTGACTTGGAATATCAACATACGTCGGGTTGAATTGGGCATATAGACAGCGGAATGACGTTTGTCACCATGTTCACTGAGCAATGGCCAATGGAAATGCCTTCCCCGCTCTTGCCATATCTGTAAAAACCTGTCCTGGACATAACTGACATTTATTTTCCCATAACAGGAGCTATCTCAGAATAGCTTTGCATGTTTATTTTTACTATTGTCACAATTTGCATTGAATTGCATTAAATTGGGCATCAGTGGCCAGTAACAACATAATCACAGGTGAAGGCTCCGTATAATTACTGGTGTTGACATGTCATTCAAGCACATTGCTTTCATGTAACTGCATATAATGAATGTTAATCGTGAAAAATAGTAGAAAGGTTTATGAATAGCGACAAAAATGGCTCACGTGAATAATCCGGCGCGAGATTTAACAGAAAGCTTCGCGGCTGCAGTCTACGAAATGTGCCACGTCACTCTCCACGGAATCCGAGGATTGAAGGAGACAAAGGACGCACCCTACATCTCTCCTTCCGCTGATGATTCCCTGGATCGAATCTCGCAGCCGGCGGCATTACCAAGTCCACCCGCGACCAATCTGCGCGAGAAGTTGGTTACGCTATATAAACCTAGCAGTTGAATGGGTTGTAAAAGAATCCAAGGTTCTTCTTGCCAAGGGTGGATCACGCCAGCAATACCTCCGACAAAGGAACAATGAATAGCTGTGTCCTACTGTCGCGACCATCCGCCGCCGTTGTTGACCGCCTCTTGCATTCGGCTGGGAACGGAGTCCATCAGGTGTTCGCAATACACAAGAATCAGCTGGTTTCAAACAAATCGAATTATTTTCCAAAGTTCGTCGCTAGTTATACGAACGACTCTCAAGTCCAACATTAGGGTCACAGGCTTTCCGAAACATGACGACGTATCCATCATAATTTTGCTCTAAAATGTCTTCTTCGAAAAAGTTATAAGAAAGAGCCAATTGTTCCCCAGACACTTAAATGAAACAGAACGTTTTGTTCATAACAATTGCGGTATGAGGACACTGTTTTCGAAACGAAAATAGAATGCCAACTGGCCTCCAAGCGCTTATTTGAAATAAAACGTTTTTTCATGGCAAGTACGCTCTAAAAAATGCTTTCTTTCACACAAGAGTAGAATGACAACGGAATGAGTGAATGAGTGATCGCACGATATCAAATAAAGTTCGCGGGCACGTGTTACCCTGCTATGAAGCAGAGGAATTTGCAAAGCAACGCACTGTGGCTCATTTTGCGTGACTTGGAATGTTCCGTTGTGCTTCGTAGCGGAACAGTAGCTTTGTGAAAGAGCAAAAAAGGACAGAAGGAATGAGAGACAACGCGCCAAAGCTACCAGACACAGCCAGAGGCTGATACATGCGAGGCAATACATGCGATATATGAGAGGCAATACATGCGATTAGGACGTGAATTGCCCGCCGCATCATCCGTGTCCATCCATGCCTTTTGCTTGTGAAGAGCGGGAAAATGGAGTGGAAGAAGCTTCCTCCGACTAAGTACTTGGTGTTGGAAGTTCCGAGCTGAGTTCCTGGTTTCGGTTTCGGTTACGTCATTTCTGGGTCTGGGTAAAGCCAGTGGCCTACCGAAGGAGGGGCAAAGCGGACAGTACCCTTTTGTCCCACAATCCCTGATACTGTTGGGGCCCCCAAGAATGTCGCCGGGGTAGATACAAATTGCACCGGATCGCTTAAAAATCCCGCTGGGCCCCAAAGGATCGCACCGGAACCCATGGACAATCACACCGGGGGCCCAAGAAGTCGCGCAGACCGTTGAAAATTACTGGGTCACCAAAATTGCAACGATGCCCCTTAAAATTATATTGGGGCCCCAAAATCGTGCATGGCTCCCAAAAATGACCCCGTATGGGGTCGCAAAAAAAGTGGAGCCTGAAAACACCATTGGGGCCAACAAAGTCGCACCAGGTTCCATTCAAATCACGCTTTGGGCCAAGAAGCCGCATGGTGGTCATCGAGAATGACGCTGGGGACCTAAAGAATGGCCGCCCCCCTAAAAATCACGCTAGGGGCATACAAGTTCGGGGCGTGCCCCCGCTCTTTGCATGATGGATGGGCGGGGCACTCTTGGTTCCTGGATCCGCCACTAATGAGACCTGTATATTGTGTAATGTGATCTCAATTGTGTGCCTGATGTCTTCAGCGGTTAGTGTGGCGTTTGGTACATTATGCATGATATTGTTTACGGTTTATCTCTTATTTCATTCCATCACGTATGCAATATATACTTTTGGCTTACCATCTGTCTTGTTTTTGTCACGGGCAATTGCATCTGTGGAAAAGGAATATTAATTGTCCTGGAACAACGCATAACAATTCACAGCTTGTTCCCGCCTGGGTGTAATTTCCCAACCAAATTATCAAATTATATATTTGAAACTACTATCGCTGTGCATGTAGTGTGAGCTTTCCAGACTTGTGAGCTTTCCAGACAACATTGTGCACACAGGTTAGAGGCGGGTCCAGAAATTCCCATGGCGACACTCATCTGGGGGAGGGGTGGGGGTTACATTTCCTCGGAGGATCGCCGCTGCTAAAGTCCCTAGAAGTGTGTATTTTCATGAATGTCGAGAGGAGGGATGTGTGTACTCGACCATACTGAAAAGGGCACCGTTTACTCTGAAGAGGGCGCATTTCCCCTCAGAGTAGCGTCTTCGGCCAAAAATTGAGCGAGGGGGTCGTTGCACTCTAGCACTCCCAGTCAGGTACTCCAGTCAGATTGGTGCCATCCTTCCATGGGGAGGGGCATACCCCAGTGCTCTCGTGTATCCGCCCTTGGGGTAGTTGCACTCTTAAGGCATACACAACAATGCCACTTGTAGCTGCCTATCATAAGTGTAGATTTCTGAAAATGATCAAGAGGGCACAATACATGAAGGCAATGGCCAGGTTCAAATGTACTTTTTAGGGGGGTACCATAATAAGGTCCAATATTAGATGTTGAAATTATTGGAAGGGCACATCCAACACAGGGAGGAGCAAATGTCCTCCGAGCACTGCTCCGACCGTAAGGGAAAGCACAGTACATGAGGAAGATCGCCGGCATTCGATAAACAAACATTAGCATGTTTCATGTTTAAAAGAAAAATAAATATTAGTCATGCCACATCTCAGCAACATAATCAAATTTTTATAAATGTCCCGCACACGGATACCTACACGGGAGTGCTTAGTGCGTTTGAAAGAAGCTTATTTTGAATTTTTCATAAGCCATGCCTTTTCTCGGACTTCCCGACCGGGAACTTATCCCCACGTGCTCCACTGGGTGTTGTAACACAGCAAATACCTATCCCATAAAACGGTTACTGACATATTACGCGCGAACTGTTACAAACCAGCATCAACAGCCCTTCAGCACATTCCAAGCGTTAGCGGGCCGCATCCTGCCGCCTTTCGTGTCACGCTCGCCTGGTCTGCCATCTGGCGGCAGAAATTCCGTGATGCTTCCCATTACCCGGCTAGCGGAAGCGCCAATACGACGAACTTCCAGAGTTACGGATGATTGCTCAGAAGTGCTGCAGACAGGTAGTACGCGAACTAAATTCAGCATCAGTCTAAGAGACATTCGCTAGACAGACATGAGATTGAAAGCGAAGATCACTCAAATATGCTCTTAGCTCTTCAAGCTAGAGGGACACTAATTCCGCTGGGTGGCTGAAGTCTGTAGGAAACAATTCGGTGTTCGAATGTCGTGTTTCTACGTCACTTCGTTCTGAGTGGAATGAGATCATAAAGACATAAAATATTAGTGCAACTATGAGCCACAAGGGCCCTCCTTGGTTGCACTTTGGACACTCAACCAGTTGAAAACAAAGTTACCACAAAAGTGATGTATTCAACAGACGTTTCGATGTTAAGCATCTTTGTTGGTGTGTAAATACACTAATTATCTTCTTTAATTAGACACAGATGAAGATGCGTTGACACCGAAATGTCTGTCGAACACATTATTTTCCTATAACTTTTTTCACAACGCATGTGGGCAGTGCTCACTGCATCATATGGCTCATGAGTCAGATACCATTGAGTTAGTTAGTTATTTGGACAAAGTTACCTTAAGGTAACTTAGTGTGTGACCGTGACTTAGTGTGTGACTTAGTGTCTCCGAGTGTGACCGTGAGCACGAAAGGGCTTAAGGGCGCATCGACTACATTGGAGATACCATTGAGTCGGATCTTAATAGATTCAAATGTATGTCAGTCTGCTTGAATCGCGAGTCGAATCATGCTTTGTGAGCTCCGAGTGTGAATTTAGTCGAATCACATAATTTGACCTACTCTGAATCATGAGATGAATCGGATCTCAAGATGTACGAGCCAAGTGTGAGTCGAGCACAAGTCTGGTCGGAAGCCAATGCACGTCAAGGCCCCCGTAATATCCCCAGCGCATCACACACGAGGGAAGATCGTTCAGGAATTATCGAAAATCAGTCGACCCACATGTCAGCTCTGTTGAGTTACTCCCGAACAAAGGTGTTACTAGAACCCTACGTTGGTCTGGAGACCCCAACAAGCCTAGCTTGTGCATCTACAACGTCCGTGACATACGTTGCTTACTATCGCCATTCGATAATCTTTCTAAAGAATAGGTCAAGGTACGATTGGCGACCGTGAGCAGGCACTGGCAAGCTATATTTATATCTTACCATGTACGTTTTGGGAAAATTGTCTCCTGTCGGGCTTACGGGAAAATTTGGCTTCAGGCTCCTTTGTTACAAAAAATACTGCGTGTTCAGGCATACAATCGGAGGCATTCCGATTCATTTCGGAAAAAAAGCTTAAAAGTGTGCGTGGAGACGGTTTATACGATACCGTGTAGAATGTAGGGATATCCAAGCACATCCACATCACTGTTCTCGAGGCCCGCGAGGTCAATGTTATAATACTTGCTTGACATGATGTTCAAGGATCTTAAATCATAACAAACAAACAAACAAAAAATGTTCAAGGATGCTTCAAGACCAGAATCAAGATAAATTTAGTATGTGGCGCCCAGCTACAGGTCGTGCCTTCTGGAAAACAGCGTAAGAATGTGTAGAACATTGGTTTCTTTTGCGACGCATTCAACCGCTAGGTCATATAGCATCGCCAACCTCTCACGCCGATTGATCGCGCATGGACCCGGTAAACGTCGGTTGAGATTCGAACAAATGACCTTGCGATCAAGAGTCCGACAGTCTACCAACTGAGCTACCGCGGCCCCAAATATACGTTGCAGCGCAACGCCATCCGAAGCATAACGTTTATTAGCCTGTGGTAATAACGTTGTCCAATTTGCATCATTAAATATGTCTGGAATCACGAACAAACTCTCAATTCCTTCCTTGCAGCGTAATTAGCAGAGAAGTACCAGTTTCGATGGTAATCTGCCACCCTCACAGCAAAATATCAATGCACACACGGCATGACAATATATTGAATGGTTCCTGACTCATCGTTTCTATGCTTAGATGACAAGCATGTCAGGTATTACATTTTGGTGTTTCCAATACCGATGAATACGTCAAAATGGACACAAACGACACCTGGCAGAGTGTGAAATCATCGGAAATCATCTGAGAAACCGTCAAACTTCAGGGCTTTCAGCGGGTTATCTTGACTTATTTTCTTTCGGTGCTGATATTTTTGTGCGTTTAATTCCTTCGATTTCCCAGCTGGCTTCTGCTTGGCGATGATCCCGGCCCGCTTTCGGAGTGACTTAGGTACTATGTACTCGGGAACGTGCTTCATGTGTTTCTGCACCTTGACGGTATGCAGTGCTTTGTCATGCCGTAGAACTTGGAGATCTCGAGGGTTTTCCTCGAAGTACGACTGCAGTCGCTTAGAGTTCAGCATTTCCTGCTTAATCTCCTTCAGTCTGGCTTCACGGATGCTGCGCTTGGTGACTGCCCGCATGGCATCCTGGGCACGATATCTGAAGCCTTCTATCTCCTCCATTTTGAACTGGTATGGCTTGAACAGGTGACTTTCATCGGGGAACATGGTCGACAGTTTCGTCGTTACCTCGTCCAGTACCGACTGATCCTTGATGCTGATGAACGACAGGGCCGAACCTTTGCTGTTGCCGCGTGCCGTTCTCCCCACGCGGTGTATGTAGGAGTCCACATCGAGTGGAAAGTCGAAGTTGATAACATTGGACACAAACTGGAAATCAATGCCGCGTGACACGCCAGACTCGGTGTCGGCCGTTTTCCGCTTCTTCTTGCTTTCGTTTGATTGCTGAGATTTCCTCTTGATCGGCGGGAGTTTCTGCTTCATTTCCTCTTGTTCAGGCTGAGTCGATGCCGACAACTGATCTGCCTCATCTAAGAAGCGCTCGTCAGAGGCGATGATGATGTCGTAGGCTCCATCGTTAAATTGGGAGAGAATATGACTTCGTGAATTTGCGGGCAATTCAGAACTCAGAGCACAAGATGGAATACCGAACTGTTCGAGGTAAAGTTTCAACTTATAACAACGGTCTACAGTGCTCACGAATATAATTGTTTTCCCTCTGACCAGCTTCAGTTTGAACATGGTGTAAATAAGCACGAATTTGTCCTTTTCCTCCACTTTCAAGTGGTACTGCGATAGCTGATGGCCATCCGGCAGCTGCGGCTCCTCCAGCTTCAGAATGACTGGGTTGTGCAGAAGCAGGTGACGCAGCTCCTTGACATCCTCGGACAGGGTGGCGCTCATCAGTAGCGCCTGACAGATGGGTGGCAGGTTCCGAGCGATCTCAAGCAGGTCCGTGTTGTGTCCGAAAGTAAGCATCATGTCGGCCTCATCCACCACCAGCATTCGCAGACCACGTGACAAGTCCAGGTTGCCTGCCTGGATGTGCGCCAACACACGCGATGGTGTGCCTACCACGATATCTGGCTTGCACATGAGCATAGACCGCTGGGCCGCCAGGTCACCCTGAGTGCCAACGTTAACGCATCTCACCTCGCGCGAACATGATGAAGTCAACGAGTTAAAGTGGGAGCACAGCTGTTGGCAAAGCTCTCTAGTTGGTGCCATCACCAGAGCCTGCACCTCTTGATGCACACACCTCTTTTTGTTTTCCAAAATCTTCTGGATAACGGGAATGGCAAAAGCACCTGACTTGCCAGAGCCCGTGCGAGCTCTTGCCAAAATGTCTTTACCTTCAAGAGCCAAGGGAATTGCTTTATCTTGAATCAGAGTAGGGGTGTGCCACTTCAAACGGGCAATAGCCAACAAGAGTCGATCGTCGATGCCCATCTCATGAAAAGGCGTAACTTCATCACCCTGGACCTCCATGTTGATATCCTTGTGGGCGTCAGTCGCGCATATCCTGAAATAAACGAGACGGTTTAGAACGATACATTTAATGATTGGTTGGTTATTTGGGCTTAAGGGCCATCGACTGCGTTGGTCATACAGCACCCATACACATTTAATGGTCAAACCATCAAAGACATAAAGGCATAAAATATCAGTGGAACAATGAGCCACAAGGCCCTTCTTGGTTGAATTCTGGACATCCAACCAGTTGCCCACCAAATCCGTCGATCAGCCCTCCATGGAATACTGAAAAGCAAGTCCTCAATTCTTATAATGATCGTCTATGCTGTTTTTGAAGATGTTCAATGTGCTGCTACTGACAATGGTTTCTGGCAGCTGGTTCCAGTGTTCTATTACCCTGTTGGTGAAGAAATACTATCTTAACCTTGTCTTGTAGTGGTTAACTTTAATCTGAATTGATGACCTCTAATTGCCTCATTTCTCTTACATACAAACATTTCCCTGAGATATACCTTCTCCTGACCATGGACAAATTTAAAGACCTCGATGAGATCTCCTCTCAGCCTTCTATATCCAAGTGGAACATATTCAATTTCTTAAATCTTTACTCATATGCCAGGTTGCTTTGACCATTAACCACTTTTGTAGCCCTCTTTTGTACTCCCTCTAAAAGCCAACAATCTTTTTCATAGCTAGGAGACCAAGCTTGGCTGCAGGATTCCAAAATGGCCTGAGATATGTACAGCAAAACTTCGTGATGACTTCCTCACTTCTGTATGATGCATTTCTATTTACTGCCCCAAGCACTGTCAGTGCCTTCTTCCTGGCTTCCTTTGTCTGTTCTGTTGACCCAAATTTTGTGTTTGGAATAACACCTAAGTCCTTCTCCTGTTGAATCACCGATAGTACTTGGTCACCCGTCAAGCGTGGAGCCTTCATATGCTGCCTACCTACATGCATGGTTTTGCAATGATCAAAATTAAATTAAATTTGCCATTCTTCGGAAGACTTAACAAGTTCGTCTAGGTCTTTGTGCAGCGAGATATCCTCATTATGACCTGTTAGTGCCCTAAAGACCTTCAAATCATCCACAAATTTCAAAACCTTACTGCTTAAACCACGTTCAATGTTATTTGCAAAGATAATGAACAGTAGTGGCCTCAGTACTGACCACAAGGGGGACTCCACCAAGAACATTTTGCCACGATGACTTGGTACAATTTATCATCTGAAAGGCACAACTCTATCAATTTTAGGATGCTACCTGCAATACCACGGACCTGGAGATGCATAATTAACCGTGTATGGGGTAGCTTGTCAAAGACCTTACTAAATTCAAGATATGCTACATCAACATGATTTCCCTGATCAAATTGTTCTGTAGCGAAGCTCAAAAAGTCCAAGATATTTGTGAGACACGATCGCCCTTCTCTAAACGCATGATCAGTATCTTGAATCAATCTTTCCTTCCAGATAACTAACTATTATATCCGTGATAAATGATTCGAGTACCTTCTAGACTATGGATGTCAGGCTTCCTGGCAGATAGTTCTAAACTTTCCCTCCTCCTTTCTTCAATAAGTAAGACATTTCTTTGAGGACTCCATGTAAGACATTTCTCTGAATATCCTACTCTTTGGTATTAGGTGTTATGAACCATCACTGGTTTTCAAAACAGTGATGACCTGGAGCTGAGCCAAAACAATTGCTTCTGGTTTCTAAACAGGAATTGAAATAACTTGCTTTAAACTACATACACTTTCAGGCAATGCGCACTAATCCGACCCTTGATAACTTGTCCCAAGGGTACAGGTATTGAAAGCATTCTAGAGACTAAAATAAGGCTATTACAATGGCAAAAACAAATTAGAAAACAGGTCATTACACATATCTAGGTAATAGACCTTCACGACATCGGAGATCTTCAGATTGCATGTCATCAGCATTAGAACATGAAATCTCACTTGTTTTATGACCAGGGTCTGAAAACCAATTTGCAAACTGTGGCTACACCCGTGGCCCAAGTAAGTGTTCTCTAGAGGGTTTAGGATGTACCAGTACAGTGCTAAAATAATGGTTTTTCGCTAGGTGTGAGATGTCGAAACGAGCACAGTAGGATGTCAAAATTTGTCATGGAATTAGTGCCATTTCAAATGCCTTTGACGTCATTCAGACTCAAATTTGAGCTAATGGTATACTTATGGTTGTACCTTCATGAGATGTTTTGGGATTCATATTTTAGGAAGAGCTATTCAGGACAGTGAGAAAAAACATTCTGCACACTGATTCTGAATGTCATATCGCATTACAGATAATCAACTTACCTAAAATTGCAGTGCAAAATGTTCGTGCATCACCATCCCTTATCAAGAGCATGTTCATGATACTTTACAAAAGAGGTACTGGAAAGGAGACACAAAGACTTCATTAGGAAGCATTAAGAAGCAGGATGTTGATACTTCTTGGAGAGGGATGACGATCGAGTGTTCAGAAAGTGGTAAATTCCACCCTGCTTCACGAATAATTTAACACTGTGCCAGTGGTATGCTCAATGTGATACCAAAGCGATGCTGACTGTCTATATGCCTACTTCGTATTGTTAACCCTCACAGTTTAAAGTGTGGGCCATGCCTCCTATGAACTTCCTTGTTCCTATGTCTATCCAATCGGAGCATGACAATAGGAGATGTGGTAAGGCATAATCTGGGATTCGATTGTGGAACCGAGTGCAATCACTTTGCAGCACAGTGGCATCACCACCTTCAGAGGCTCCAGGTGAGGTACACTCAGGGGTGCACAATCATACAATCGCAGGGGTGCGGGAACGATTGCAATGTCATAGGAATGTGACCATCATAGGAAGATGGATTGACTGGGCCTGCCTGGAATAATATAACATCTGAAAATAAACTAAATGCATAAAAAGTGGAGGCCCAGTAAATTCAATGTCACACTGAGAACAAACAGTAAATAATACAATACAGTGAGCCATCGAGGAGAAATCAGTGAATGCTGATCACCAAATTGTTTTTAACTGCAGAATTAAACGATTGCACCCCTATTCAAAAAAAGCCCAAACAAAACAAAAAAATAAAACAAAAAATAAATAAAAATTGTGTTATTAAAAAAAAAAAAAACCATTTTTTTTTAAAAAAAGGAAAAAAAAAAAAAAAATTAAAAAAAGGGGGGGGGAAAAAAAAAAAAAAAAAAAATTTGGGGTAAAAAAAACCCCCAAAAAAAAAAAAAAAAAAACCCAAAAAACACCCAAAAAAAAAAATAGGGAAAAAAAAAAAAAAAAAAAAAAAAAAAAAAAAAAAAAAATTTTTGGTTACTTGGGCTTAGGGGTGCATCAACTGTGATTGTCATTCTGTCAATATAAATTTGTGCAATGCTCAACAGACTCCACTCAAACTTCACAGAAACACCAGAACAACCTTGTGATGATTTTAACAGCAATACCTTTTCCAAGTCATCCTGTGTCACAGGGCTATAATGCTGTAGGTGTACCAAGGAGAATGGTCATCCATTGCTGATAACCAAATGACATATTGTATGAGTGAATTATTGCAGGACAAAAATATGCATTGTGTGATTTACCATGGTTTAAAAACAGGACTTGTGTGGTTATAGAGGTTACTACAGCATATCTAAATTCATTTTCACTCAGATTGTACCTGCCATTGAACATCTTCTGCATTTTCCTTCATAGATATAAAGAAGATGTAAAATGGCATGCACAAAACTTCCAAGCAAATGTACAAGTCAGCCATTGATAGATAGTATGTGACACAACATCAGGTCATAGATGATCCAGAATCATTAGTCCATAGATGATGCATTAGTAGTAGGCAGTCACAGGCTATAGGCAATTTCACATTAATAGGTAAGTTTGGTAATGCCAGATTTTCCATAATTTCATACTATTGAGAGGTGCAGCCAAATGAGAAGTGCTTGACACCCTTCACATAAAAATATAAGAGCAAAAACAATAACTTTTGGATGCACACTACACTAAACCAGATATTTTCAGCTAAATTTGTACACTGAAACTTGGTGACACAAAACTTTTGATAAATCTGTCCCAAAAGGTTTTTTTTTACTTTGGGGATTGTCCTTCAGAACACAATGTTTGTGAAGGTGGCAAAGATAGCCCACATATTTGCTTTGCAAATGAAAAAAAAATCCCTCATATAAAGCCTATGTTAACCTAACTTCACCCATTTGTTTGCTTTATGGAGGCAAATGCATGCAAGCATGGTACCACATTAATGCACAAGAACACCAGATAAGTTCCCAAAATACCTTTAAGACATTTCCCCCTCATAATAATTTTTATTTGAAAAGCAGCTTAGGTTAGGTCAGGCTAGGCTGGGTTATGTTTCTATTTTAACTTAACAATTGTCAGAAAATAAATTGCTAGACATTTTTTTCCAAATTCTTGTTTTTCTCAAAACATAGGTCAGGCAAGGTTAGGTTAGGTTTGTTACATTTATATTTAATTCGCCAAACATTTCTTTTTATGCTATGTTACCTACCTCAGAGCCCCCCTTTAGCAACATTTTGCTCACACCCTAAAAAGCGAGCATTTGCACATAAAATAAGTGGTCCCATCATCTTCATCGCCTTCATAAACTTGGCATTCCAAAGACAAATTCCAAGAAATCAAAATACCTTTGTATATAAATTTATGAAACTTTCTTGGAACAGGCCTTAAAGATAATCATTGCAGTACCCCACTTAGATGCTACTATTCTTCACAGTGAATGCAGTATAAGTTGAAGTACACATACTTGATGTTTCTCTAACAATCTAAGCATGGCTGGAGATCAGGTGGGTTGGAAGGGGTCTGATCCAAAAATGTTTGGTATTATTGCAGTTTAAGGTGTTAATTAGACTAGTTTTCCCTATAATTTACTTAAATGAAACAAACAAAGGCATTTGGTTTCATGAGGTTACAGTGTCCTAACATTATTTCACCATTAACTGTGCAGGTGAGGAAAGAAGTTGCTTGGGAATAGTGGAAGATTGGAAGAAAATAAAGGATTGTCACTGAAAAACATGGAATGCCTTTCACTTCAGTGACATGCATTTTACATTATTTAGAAGTCGTGTGTATAATGACTGCCCACACATGTGGCAAAATGGTAAAAACCTAAGGCAGGGATGAAATAGCACAATTCCATTAACTGTGAATTTCCAGGCCAAATGGTCAATTATTTTACACTGTAAGGTTAGGTTATGGTAGGCCTTTGCTTTAAATCACAAAAAAAAACATCTACTCTTCAATTTTTTCCCCAATCAAAATGTTATCTTGGAGAACAGATCTGGGTAGGTTAGGTTAGTAGTTGTAGGTTAGCATTTCTAGGAAGAAAATTCCATGAAATTGGCAGTGTAAAATAATAGTATAGATAGCATAAAATAAAAATAGGTGTTACATTAACCAACAGCCCTGACTTTCAGTGACTATATGACCAGGTTAAAAACAGACCCTTCCCCCCCCCCCCCCCACAAAAAAAAACAAAAATAACATAAAAAAAAAAAAAAAAAAAAATAAATAATTTTTATCCCCCCTTTTTTTTTTAAAAAAAAAAAAAAAAAAAAAAAAAAAAAAAAAAAAAAAAAAAAAAAAAAAATTTTTTTTTTAGTGAACTTCATGACAAAAACTTTCCCTGCATTTACCTTGGTGTTTGGGTCAGGATGCACCAAAGTAGGAGCATCTGGCTGTGCCACTAATCAGCTTTACAGCAGCAATTTGTGCCTCAGTCTACTAGCTTTTGAGTCTTCTTTATTCCATCATTTAAGTTATTCCACCTTTCAACTAAATATTCTAGACATGAACTAAAAAAGCACATCAAAGAGCTATTAATATTAATAAGAATTAGCCTAAAAAGATTTTCTCAGCTTTTCAATTGGAAGAAAATTGTTCTTCATGGTGAATATTAAATCAGTTTAGAAGGGTTGCTTTAGTATAATTTTCCTTAAACCATTTTATATTCCAAAACCTACATCCCAATAGATGGCAAGTTAATGGTCATAGGTGTGCATGAGTTAGTGCATGTTGTGAATATTTACTAGTTGTGCAGTGTGAGCATGTTGTAACAGGTATGGATTGAAAAACTTGGCTAACATCGATTAAGTATACTTTTGTTGTTATTTTGTCTGCTGTTACTCAGTAAGTTGGCTTGCAACCACATCCTTCAGTAATTTAACCATAGTGCCAATTTTTCCTCTGGGATTCATTCTTAGGCTGCCATATACAGTAGAGCCGAATGTAGTCTCCATGTAAATCAGAAAGCATATTGCAGTTTACTAATATTTGTAAGTTGAATTTGAGATATTTCAGCATCTTCAACAGTAAAACCTATTTCATTATTAAAACTGATGTGATAATTATATTTGGTTGGTTGGTTGGTTATTTGGGCTTACAGGTGCATCAACTGTGTTGGTCATACAGCACCCAATAATTATATTTGGTAGACTTTTAATGTATGCAGATCACTATGACATGTCTTCTCCCTCTATAAACACAAAACTGGGGGCATCAGAACAGACCAAGGAAGCTGGGAAGAAGGCACTGAGAATGCTTGGGGCAATAAATAGGAATGCATCATACAGAAGTGAGGAAGTGATCGGAAAGCTTTACTGTGCATACATCAGGCCGCATTTGGAATACTGCATCCAAGCTTGGTCTCCTAGCTATGAAAAAGATTGTTGGCTTTTAGAGAGAGTACAAAATAGGGCTACAAAAATGGTTAATGGCATAAGCAACCTGGCATATGAGGAAAGATTGAAGAAATTGAATATGTTTTCACTTAGATATAGAAGGCTGAGAGATCTTATTGAGGTCTTTAAATTTGTCCATGGTCTGGAGAGGGGATACCTTGGGGAAATGTTTGAATTGAACAGAAATAATGCAATTAGGGGTCATAAATTCAAAATTAAAGTTAACCACAGCGGAACAAGGTTAAGGCAAACTTTCTTCACAAACAGGGTAGTAGAACACTGGAACCAGCTGCTAGGAAACATTGTCAGTAGCAGCACATTGAACATCTTTAAAAACAGCATAGACAATCATTATAAGAATAAAGGGCTTGCTTTTCAGTATTACAGGGAGGGCTGATTGACCAATTTGGTGGGCAACTGGTTCAGTGTACAGAGTGCAACCAAGAAGTGCCCTTGTGGCTCATAGTTGCACTAATTTTTTATGTCTTTATGTCTTTATCTCTTCTCAGGTCTCTTTCCTGAGACCTGGGACCTGCAAGCAAATTTCTGCTGTAAAACCAACTACTGATTATGGTCATGGTTAGATGCAACTCAGATTAGTTTTGTTGAGATCAAACTGATTACTGGGATGAAAAAGAATACTTCAAATCAAATGTCAATGCATAGGTAGGGGAAGAGGGGGTATATGGACATGCTTGGTTTCCTGAATAACTACCTTTTGACGTCTGCTACATCATGTTCAGTGCATAAATAACAAAAATATTATGGTATTCAGAAATGATGGACTTGTTTCTACCAAAATATGAATGTCTGATTACAGAGTTTTACCAATTATTTGTGCACAGAGCAGGCAAAGTTCACAGGCATGATTTTCGGCTTGAAAGAGCAATTGGCTCAAGGAAAGCATAGGGTGATTGAAATGGAAGGAAATCAAGTGATTTACTTTTTTTGCAATTACACCAGCATATTTTAGTCAATAATAGCTTGTACCACAATTGATGCAGTGAGGTATTCCTGCACACTACATTTTCCTGTTCAGAATACATCACACCACCATAAAATAATGTATTTAAAGTTGCTTTACCCTTACCTTTACAAGTTGTGAGGGGATTCTGATTGAAAAGAATTGTTTAAATATGCATAGCTTGTTCATTTTTGTGTTCAGTAAACACAGCACAATTACTGGTTCAGCCATATCAAAGCAGCAGTTGAGCTATTTGTAGCATGGCGCCTTAAGTGTTCCGAAACCCCCTCTTCCCCCCAAGCAAGAAGTGAACAATGGATGGCACCGCCTGGCAGCGAATCGTGATAATCAGCATGGCTTCGTCTCCCATAATTCACAGACGTTGCAATACGATTTCCTTTCACTTTTCGATTCATTTGTAAGGCTCGACATATAAAAGCAAACAAAAATATACCACACTTCACGCACAGGGCATATTCCATACCTACTCACCTATCTCATTACCTCATTCGTCACAAAAGCAAGCGCTTGGCCAGTCCCAGGCCACTGTCATCGCCATGCCTTCCTGCGTGTCGGCTCGAATGGTACAAATGACGTCATCTGGGTTATCACTTTCTGGCCGTTTTAATGGTTTCATGCATTTTAAAATAAAAATATTTTCAATTCAACTCACTTTCTAAATTTCATAATATCACTTCTGTGCTTTTGGAATCGTGTTGAGCTGTTATTTTATCATTCACAGTTAGGCTGCGAATTAGGCGACGACCATCACAAATGCAGCGTTTTAGGGGCATTATTTTCTCAAATTCTTAGATGGCGCAGTTGAGTCATAAATAGCGTAGTTGTCTACATAGCTCACTTGTAGGTTGTTTTGTGCTTGGTTTTATGTCTGTCGCACCTTGTGTTCGTTGTACGTGCGTTTTAGTTTTAATTGTATTGTATAGTTTTCTGTTGTGGTGTGTCTTTGTCATCTGGAAAAAGATATGGAAAGAATAGATTGTCAACCAACATGCTTATGTTTCCAATAGATGAAAATGCATATTACACCTGCTTGACAGTGAAAAGGGGCTGATGGAGTTCATCCAACCAGCCCATCCATTTGTTCGAACCACTTTACCTCTGGTGATTATGATCCTAGCCACGGATGCAGCTGAAAATAATATCAGTGTCAACATCTGCCTTTTCTGGTGTCATTCCATGAATTAGCCTGCCTATCAGATCTGTATGGTATGGAGTGTTGCATCATGCTTGTCTGAAATCCTAGCTACATTTTGGAGCATCTTAAACATCAAGACACAAAAGGTCAGTGTGACTATGAGCCACAAGGGCCCTTCTTGGTTGCACTCTGAACACCCAACCAGTTGCTCACCAAATCCGTTGATCAGCCCTCCCAGGAATACTGAAAAGCAAGCCCTCTATTCTTCTAATTATTGCCTATGGTGTTTTTAAAGATGTTCAATGTGCTGCTATTGACAATGGTTTTTGCCATCTGGTTCCAGTGTTTTATTACCCTGTTGGTGAAGAAAGACTGTCTTAACCTTGTCCTGCTGTAGTTAACTTTAATTTTGAATTGATGACCTTCAAGTGCATCATTTCTGTTAGATTGAAATATTTACCTAATATATCCATCCTCCTGACCATGAACAAATTTAAAGACATCAATGAGTGCTCCTCTCAACTTTCTATATCTAAGTGAAAACATGTTCAATTTCTTCAATCTTTCCTCATATGCCAGGTTGCTTATGTCATTAACCATTTTTGTAGCCATATTTTGCACTCTCTAAAAGCGAACAATCTTTTTCATAACTAGGAGCCAAAGCTTGGACACAGTATTCCAAATGTGGCCTGACATGCACAGTACAGCTTCCTGATGACTTCCTCACTTATCTATGATACATTCCTACATATTGCCCCAAGCATCCTCAGTGCCTTCTTCCCGGATTCTTTCGTCTGTTCTGATGCCCTCAATCTTGTATTCAGAATAACACCAAAGTCCTTCTGCTGAGTCACCGATAGAACTTGGCCACCGCCATCAAATATGGAGCCTTCGTATGCTGCTTACCTTATCTTCATATCTTATCTTTGTATAGCTAAATAAAGAGCCAGTTCAATTAGTTTGATACCACTTATACTCACATGAATTTTGAAAACTGGGGCTGGAGCAGGACGGCCTTGCCGTCGTTGCTGGCTTCGTCGCCTACAAAATGAGGCGTCAATACATCGCTTGGCTGTCCGACGTCTGAAGCACCGGAGGCGCTCCTGTCCGTTGTGTCCAGTTCTTGGTTGACACCATCGGTTGCGGCGGGCGCTGCATGCCACATACGTGGTAGAGGGCGATGCCAAACCAGTTCAATTCTGATGTCTGCTTCATCATGGACTCAACCTGCACAGGCGACACCAGCATCGTGAGACCCGGGGTGGGCGTCATTAGTAGCCGTCAGCCGAAGCTAGGAGTGTGGCTAGTTGTGTGAGAAGGAGGCTGACTCGAGTTAGGCTGCATGTGCGCATCGGCTGGTTGCGCAAGAACTCTGCTCGGCAGAGCGCAGGGGCGGGCATCTAGGCAGGTCCGCCATCATGTGCAGCGATAGGATGTCCACCCTCACACTGCCGGCCATGTGTCACCGTCTCTGCTGTGTGTCGTGTCGTGTCGCTCGGTTCTGCCCTTTGTAGCCGTTTTTGTTGTTGCCACCGTGACCATAGGCAGGTGTCGCTCGGTTCTGCCCTTTGTAGCCGTTTCTGTTGTTGCCACCGTCCATAGGCAGGTCCACATCTAGGCACCGTCTCTACTGTGTGTCGTGTCGTGTCGCTCGGTTCTGCCCTTTGTAGCCGTTTTTGTTGTTGCCACCGTGACCATAGGCAGGTGTCGCTCGGTTCTGCCCTTTATAGCCGTTTTTGTTGTTGCCACCGTCCATAGGCAGGTCCACATCTAGGCAGCGATAGGATGTCCACCCTCACACTGCCGGCCATGTGTCACCGTCTCTGCTGTGTGTCGTGTCGTGTCGCTCGGTTCTGCCCTTTGTAGCCGTTTTTGTTGTTGCCACCGTGACCAGGGGCGGACTGGCGGCGCCTCCTGTGTTGCCCGTTCTGGCGGCACTTTGCATTGGTTTCATGCCGCCCGATCCTGCCGTTTTGTTGGCGTGTTTTGCTGCTGCCACTGTGACCACTGACGGGTTGGCGGCGCTCCCTGTGTCGGCCCGTCCTGGTGGCACTTGACTCTGCCGTCGTATCGCCCGGTCCCACGGTCCTGACAAGCTGCGCCCGTCCTCGCGGCACTTGACACTGCTACCGGCTCTGGTACTGCTATGAAACAAGTGTGGCGTATGCCATTTCATTGTTGCTCATGAGGCCTATGATCATTGGTTTGAAAGAACGATATGCAAAGTCTCTGCTCCACGAACTTCGATTGTGATCCTTCATTCATGCTATGAATTGGAAACAGCACATAAGCCGACTAGGTCAACTACGCGGACGTGTAGGAGTGTTTTGAATCATCCAGATCTAGTTCTGAACGCATTGTTAGGGAATGCCGCCAATACATGCCTGACCGCTTTTAGCACCCCATGTCTGACCGCTTTACAATCCATCCGCCGAATGTAACCTCCGAACTAGATTGAAATTTTACATACTTTTGGGATGGGTCAACCCCCGCTTACGACTGGCGTGAGCCCACCTCCCCCAATCCATAGGCCTTCCTGTTACATCCAGGCATTGCTCTCACAAATCGTTTTCTGGAAGTTCCACCCATGTTGCTTTGCTGGTACGGAGGTTCACAGATGCCCCCATAAAAGGAATGTGCCTCTCACGTGCTCCCTATTGTCCTGTCGATCTTAAAAAAGAAACGATTGTCCCCTTCTTTGCCTCCTATATCAGGGGCACTGCCCATATAGAGGGGTCGAAAGGCCTTTCGGTCAATTAATTTGGGCATACAGCACCATAAACCCAACGATACATTGTATGTATATTAAAGGACTCGACCCCCCTCCCCACCTTATTCCATCATGGCGACGACCACACTTCAGATACGTCCTTACTGCATTTCGCCGCGGTCAGATGCTAATTCTCTGCCACATTTGACCTGTCCTACCTCGCTTTGTACGTTCTTCCTGGTATAATATGTGTATAAACGGTATTGGAGTTCCCTTCCGGGACTATCACGCTCTAAGTTTTGCACCTGCACCTATTAAATCATCATTTTATCCCCCGTACTATGCATACGCTTCGTATATTCGACAGCGTGTTAGCGGCTGGGCCCGAATTAAGTTGTACCGCTGATGACGTCATATAAGGACCTGCGCAGTAGGGATGACGCCACCTCGTATATATCGCCTTGGCCAGGCCCATCAACCAGCCGATATCACCACACGGTGGCAGGCTGGCAAAACCCACACCCACACACACACACACACCCATGTCATGCACATGCCTTTCTGCGTGTCGGCTCGAATGGCGCAAATGACGTCATCTGGGGTAACCTTTTGGGCCGTTTTAATTGTTTCATGATTTTTAAAATGGAAATATTTTCAATTCAACTAACCTTCTAAGTCTTATAGTATAACGTCTGTGCTTTTGGAATCGTGTTGAGCTGTTATTTTATCATACTCAGGCTGCGAATTAGGCGACGACCATCACGAATGCAGCGTTTTAGGGGTACACATTTTCTCAAATTCTTAGGTGGCGCAGTTGAGTCATAAATAGCGCAGTTGTTTGCATAGCTCCCTCGAAGGTTGTTTGGTCTCGTGTCACACCTTGTGTTATCAGTCGAGCGCCAGACCTGTGGGCCTTGCGCCAGACGCTGGACGGGACGCACGCACGGGCGGACGCAGGAAGCCAGCAAGCAAGAAGAGCAGCAGGAAGGTCCAGGGTTTGAGCTGAAGACAAACCCGTAGCCGCAGAAGAAACAAGACACCAAAAGCTCCAGGGACCCTAGAGAAGCATTCCTGCGACTCTAGAAGGAAAACCTCCCTCACCATATCCCCGATTTTTCTCCGTCTCCAAACTAGCCTTGACCCCCCGGAGGAAACCTAACGGTGCGGAGCCCACTGTCTTGGGCCATTGCGGCCGGGGCAGGGACCAGAGAGCGAAAGCTCGGTCCAGGGTGCAACGAATCCGGGTAGTTTTTTTTCAGTCAGGTGGGACTCTTGCGGGGGGTTGGGACCGAACCCGTAAACGCCATGGCGCCAGGCGCCAGCACCACACAGGGCACCTACCTAGTATGTGTGTACACGAACACAGGACACATCACACAGGAGTCTTCCTTCACTCTGGAGAGGACACTCCGACACATTCTAAATTCTACGCACTTCACGATCCACACGCACACTACCCACATCTTAGTACAAACACAGAGCAGCGCGGATACAAAAACACTCCTGAATACAAACACCTTTAACGGCCAGCGCTGCTCCTTCACACTACACCGCACATTAAGCACCAGTCGGGGCTACATTCACGCCCCAGAGTTGGATAGCGTACCTACCGACAACATCGCCGCACTTTTAGACGCCTCAGCACTCAAGGATTCCACAGCCACAGTCAGCCATATCAAACGGGAGGCGCATTCAGGGCACAACCTGATCGTACTGACTTTCGACACACAATACCTGCCATCACACGTACACATACAGAGCAAGGCCTACGAAGTACGCCTCTACGTGCCTCTACCACTACGGTGCCGGTCTTGTCTGCGGTACGGACATGGCGAACGTGCATGCACGTCGCCATCTCCAAGGTGCAGTCAGTGCGCCGGCCACCACGCGACATCCGACTGCCACTCTTCCGAACGGAAGTGTGCAGGCTGCGCAGGGCCGCACCCCGCCACCGACCCAAATTGTCCCAAGTGGGCACAGGAGAGGGAGGTGTGCCGGTATGCGGCAATCCACCGAGTGCCACACGCAACAGCACGACAGCACCTACGCCACAATACCACTGACCTTCGCACAACCACAACTGCACCTCTCCACACAGCACCTACCACCGGGCGAAGCTACGCAGCCACGCTCTCCACACCTAAGCCCACGCCCCCTCCAACACCAGCCCCCACCGGTCCTACCATCCCACCAGCAGCCGGCTCCCGGAGCCCGGCACAACTCCCTCCTCAACGCTCCTCCGACCCTCGCCTCAACCGCCCCTCCGACCCTCGCCTCAACCGCCCCACCGACCCTCGCCTCACCGCCCCTCCGACCCTCGCCTCAACCTCCCCTCCGACTCCCGCCCCAACCGTCCCTCCGACCCTCGACTCAACCGCCCCTCCGACCCTTGCCTCAACCGCCCATCCGACCCTCGACTCAACCGCCCCACCGATCCCCGAACTCCCCGGCCCATTGCCCCTCGACCTCGCCGCTCACCACTCCTTCCCACCCCACCCCACCCAGGACCTGGCCTGCTCCCACATCCTCTCCACTTCGGACCTGGCCCTTATCCACATCCCCTTCACCCACAACCCGGCCTTCTGCCACACTCATTCCACCGCGAGTCCGGCATCCCACGTCAACCCCACCGAGGAATGGGGCTGCTTCCCCTCCCACCCCATCTCAGAACCGACAACGTCGCTCCTCCAACACCCAGACCCGGTCTCCATTTCATCCCCCGTTGGCACCCACCCATCCTCCATGGGAACTGGCCGTATCCTTTCGCGCCACCGCTTCCAACCGGCCAGGGCCGACCTCACCATCCTGAAGCTTTCCCCCCACTGCCTCCGCCAGGCCCTCGGCCGCTACCACACCCATCCGGCCGACCCAAACCAAGGCCTAGAATCAAGGCCACCACACCCACCCAGACCAACCTCAAGCCCAAGGCCACCATCTCCTGCCAAACCGAGCCTCCCACAACCTCCTGCACACATACCCAAACCCACTCGAAAACCACGTCTGAGGCCAGCACTCAGACCGAACCTGCTTCTCCTGCCATGCCCGTCAAGCCCACAACGCCAGAGCGACCCACCGCGCCTCCCAAGCGCGAATCTCGCCGCCACTCCACTCAATCACCCCCCAGAACCCGTACGACCAGGTCCAGGCTACCACCACTGCCTGGGACACCTCCCAACACTCTCCGTTCATCGATTCAACCTTTCTCCCCAACTCGACACTGACACTACCCCAGTCTAGGAACACAGATCTACTAATCGTTCGGCAACGGGACTTTTTCTCCAGTAGAACGTCGGAGGTATTCCAGGCAAATTCATAGAATTTAAATCTGAATTCTTGCAACAAAAACCACTACTCGCTGCGCTCCAAGAAACTCACTTTCGAGATTCTGACTCCACTTGGAACAAAATTCCCGATGACACTTGGCACCTAAACAACGTAAACGGCCCTCATAGGAAATGGGGCGCAGCCATACTCATAGCAAACAGTATACCTCATCGTCGAGTAACGTTAAATACTCCCCTGAATTGCGTAGCAGTCAGCCTCAAAATTGCACATTGCCAAACCACAGTAATCTCACTATACATTTCGCCGTCAGCTGAAACCCCCACACCACAGGAGCTGAACGACCTGCTGCTTCAGGCCCCTCCACCAGTTCTCATTATGGGAGACTTTAATGCTAAACACCCCTCATGGGGAAGCGACCAGACAGACACTAGAGGGCACCAAATTCACCAGTTTATTTCGGACCACAACCTAGTACTTCTTAACACCGGGGCCGCCACCCGCCACAACCCGACCTTATTAGGATCGGACACTTGCATAGACTTAACGTGCTGCACCCCATGACTTAGCTCACTATTTGACTGGTCAGTTTCAGACGTTCCCTGGCTGAGCGACCACTATCCAATCACAATTAGGCTCAGCACGGACGCTATCCACCACACTAAACTATTCAGACAATCTTGGAATTTAAAAGAGCGGACTGGACTAAATTCGAGGAACAGGTGGACCTCAACCTAGCAACTTCAGATAACAGTAAGATAGAGACGATCCTAAGGGCCATCAGCTCAGCAGCACAAAATTTAGTCCCAAAAAGTAACAAACCTAGGAAAAAGGCATCTACGCCATGGTGGACCCCGAACTGTCCAAGGGCAATCGCCGCACGGCGCCGTGCCCAGAAACAATTCAAAAGATGCGTGTGCGAAGCACACCTATCAGCATACAGGCAATCTCAAAAACACTGCCGGTACACAATTCGAACAGCACGCCAAAACTCTTGGCAGTCTTGCCTCGCAATTCTTGATTGATTATTTGGGTTTAAGGGCGCGCCGACTACAAAGTCATTTAGCGCCCATAACAGTTAGTTGTTCCAGCCGTCGTTATAGGATGTCCCATGTACTACAAGTATTCTCTTTCCTGGTGCATTTTGATGTTAACGACCCGGATAAACAGCACAAAACTTTACATCAGATAGGAAGCTGAAGAGCCTTCCAGATTGCACGACCGGTGATTTGTCACCTAAAACTGCTAGAAGGGAGTGGGCGTGATCAGTCCCAAAATGACGTCTACGCTCCGGCCCAAGCCTCGGGCAGGAAATCAGAACGTGGCTAACTGTCATTACTGCACCACATCTCGGGCACAATGGTGCATTCTCCCCAGTGAGTAAATGAACATGGGTGGCGTGCGTATGCCCTATACGTAAACGGCAAAGCGTCACCTCGTCTCGCCTTGATCTGCGCGAGGATGAGAGCCACTGTCCGAGGGATGGATTGATTAGTCTTAACTTGTTGGAACCAAGCTCGTTCCAACTCGTCTGCCACTTGCTTGCCAGAGAAGCAGAGATCCCCGAGTAGAAATCTCTGGCAGGGATTGGAAATGATCTGCGCAGGGGGGCCTGTGCTGCTCGCCTAGCAGCGCTGTCCGCTTGCTCATTTCCCGCGACACCTACGTGGCTTGGAATCCAGCAGAAGTTCACAGCTTTTCCGGCATGATCTAAGTGAGCCAAGCGACGGAGGATGTCATGTACTAAAGCGTCTGTTGGGTTAAAACTCTTCAGCGCCAAAAGGCTGCTCAACGAGTCCGATAAAATTACATGATTTTCTACATCCCCAGCCTCTATAAACGCCAGTGCTTTGTCAATTGCCACCAGCTCAGCTGTGTACACGGACGCATGTTGCAGTAGAGTAAACGATCTGGTGGCTGTATCGCATACGAAGGTACTTCCAACCCCGGCGTCGGTCTTTGATCCATCAGTAAAAGTTTTTTCATGGCTATTATAAAATATCGATATGTGCTCCAAAACACGCGTGCGAAATTCGTCCGGGAGAATATCCCCTTTGCGAATGTCGGCCAATGCAAGGTCTATTTTATGGCTTAGTGGCATAAGTCGCCATGGGGGAATGGAAGTCTGCGGGGCGCGTTTCACCTTGCGCACCTCCAATTGACTTTCGGAAAAAGGTCTTGAATTCGGGTGCACATGGGTCTATACATACGGGCGCCACCATGTATAAAGACTGATAGGATGCGACGCGAGAACAACGCTTGATAAGCTGGATGCTGTGGGAAACTGCGCAGTTTACACGCGTAGCGAATCCCAAGCATCTGTCTCCTGAGGGAAAGTGGTGGCTCATTGATGTCAGCCAGCAGGCTCGCAATTGGCGAGGTCCGAAATGCCCCAGTCACAATCCTAAGAGCTGCATGATGAACGGTGTCAAGAACACGTTTTCCGGTTTCACAGGCGCCATCATAAACAAAGCAAGCATAATCTAGTTTGGAGCGAATGAGAGATCGATAAAGGAGTAGCAGTGTTTGTCTGTCACTTCTGTAAGATGTTCGCGAGACGCATTTTAAAATGTTTAGTGATGTAATACATTTATCATGGATAATTCTTAGATGGTCCCGGTAGAGCAGACGGCTGTCCAAATACATTCCCAAAAACTTAAATACAGGGTGTAACTGAATGGGTTCACAATACAGCTGCAGTGTAAGGTCACGGCTGCAACGACGGCGACAAAAATGCATTGCTGCTGTTTTTGCGGTGGATAACGTAAAACCATTCATTGTGCTCCACCTCTGGAGATGGTTTGTCGCCAGCTGTAGTTGCCTGGATGAAGTCGATGCTCTTGAAGAAGATGACCAAATGGCTATATCGTCAACGAACAGAGATCGACCAATACTTGACGGAAGCCCAGCAAAAACGTCATTGATCATGATGGCGAAGAGAGCAACACTTAGCACACCGCCCTGAAGAATTCCATTTACGAGTGGAAAGCGTGTAGATAGATGGTCACCTCTGCGAACACGAAAGAAACGGTCAGCTAGAAAGTTTTGTAAGAACGTGCCCATACGGCCGCGGATTCCACTTCTTTTCAGCTTTAAAAGAATCCCATAGCGCCAGGTCGTATCATACGCCGCTTCAATGTAAAAAAAACACTGCATTAAGATGTTGTTTCTGTCTAAAAGCTACACGAATCGAGGTATCCAAAAGTAAGATATGGTCCATGATACTTCTGTTTCTTCTGAAGCCACACTGTTCGTTTGCGAAAAAATTTGTACTTTCTAAATACCACGTCAGCCTTACGTTTACCATTTTCTCCATCAGTTTTCCGAGGGAGGACGTGAGCGATATGGGTCGGTAATGCGATGGATGTAATCCGTTCTTCATGGGTTTTCTGATTGGGACAATGATTGCTTCCCGCCAACCTTCCGGGAAAGCGCCTGCTTCCCATACCCGGTTAAAGGTTGCCAGCAAAGCTTCCAGTCCCTGGGGAGGAAGTCTCTTTAACATAGCATTGTGAATCTGATCGGGTCCTTCGGCAACAATTCTCAAGGCGCTAATCGCGGATGTTAATTCAGTCATGGTAAATGGGTCATTGTAGTCAAGTGATTGTGAAGTTATAAAATCAATAGGATACCTTTCGCAATGCGTCTTAAAATGCAAGAACTCCGGATTGGTGCCTCCGCCACGACTACGTTCCGATATAAAACGGCCGATCTCATTCGCGACGTCTGACGGATGAGCAACATCAATGCTCCCAACGCTCAAGACGGGGAGAGGAACTGAAGAGAACTGACCGGAGATACGCTTGATCTGTGACCAGATCTGTCCTGTGGGTGTGAATTGATTAAGATTACCAATATATGCTTTCCAAGACGTCCTCTTTGCCTCGAGAATTGTGCGCCGAGCGTGCGCCCTGGCCTTCCGAAATGAAATCAAGTTTTCCGTCGTACTGTGACGGTCGAAAATCCTGAATGCACGTCTTCGAGTACGGATAACATTCCGACACTCCTCCGTCCACCACGGCACAGGAGCACGGCGGGGGGTTCTGGATGTCCTAGGCATGCATTCGGTCGCCGTGTCGATGATCAATGATGTAAAATTGTCCACGGAGAGTGGTGGACTAGATTGATTCCGCGTATCGTCTGATAATTTATTTTGTACTATTTCCTCAAACTGACGCCAGTTAGCCTTGCTGATATTCCACCGCGGTGGCCTTGTTCCCAAAACAGCAGCGCAGCGAAGCTCCACCAAGATTGGATAGTGGTCACTACCCATCGGGTCATCATCCACTGACCAAACACAGCGATGACTTAACTGGGGACTACACAGGGTGAAATCTAAAACCGATTTGTTCCCCGAGGGTAGCGTTATATGTGTGGAAGAACCTGTGTTTAATAAGCACAGCCCTTCGTCGACTAAAAATGCTTCCATATGTCTGCCACGGGAGTTAGAAATGACAGAACCTAAGAGGGTATGATGAGAGCTAAAATCGCCCAAGAGTAAAACGGGGGGAGGAAGTTCTAGCATAAGACTTCTGAGCTCCGCAGAAGGGAAAGCCACTCCTGGTGGCAGATAAATTGAGCACAGAGACATAACAATGTGGTGAATGTTAATACGTACGGCTACTGCCTGTAGTAGGTGACTGCAATGCTATTTTAGTAGTAGGTGTTTCATGGTGCACAGCCAACATTACCCCACCGTGTGCAATAGTATCAATGTTTGTGTTATCTTTACGAAATACAGAATATCCTTTAATTAAACACTGGGTACCAGCGGAAAGTTTAGTTTCCTGAAGGCCAACAGCAATAGGCCGTCTGTGGTATGAAACCTTCTGCAGGTCAGTAAAATTTGCTCTAAAACCACGCATGTTCCACTGTAAAACTAAGGGCGATATGATAGCGAGTCAAGGTAAAACTAGAAGAGCCTAAAAGTGCTCCCTGGAGGGATCGAGGTTGCTCCTAGTGTGAGTGAGTGAGGTTGTTCTCGGCCGTGACCGCGGTGAGCAATCCCCTGGAGGAGACCCTGTTGGTGGCACCCCACGCTTCCGAGGGATGCTCAGCCGCGGCGAAGGTGGGGGAGGACCCATCTCGTGCGGAATACCTGATTCTATCAGCGGTGCTTCCACCCGCCTCCGAGGCGAGGGCGTGGCCGACCTTGTGGGAGGGGCACATTCCACACCTTTGCTCCTTACCCGTGCTTTTTCCATATGGGCCAAGTGTGCCCTCTTCGCCTCGCGGGCGCGCTTTTCGACCTCCTGATAGTGTAAGCTGATGTCGGAGATCTGAATACGTCGGCTGTTTCGGGACGGATAGGTAGGTTCAGCACCTGCATCGGCAGGTGAGGAGGTGGAAGCTGCAGGTGAGGGAGAAATAGGAGGGGTGGGAGTAGGGCTTGAACGTGAGGGGGAAGGATGGCTCACGGGAAGGGGTGACGGTTCAGGCAGGGAGGGTGTGGGGAGGAGAGATTAGGAGGTGGTTTCGGTGCGTGTAGGTGAGGGAGGCTTGGAAGGAGGGGAAGTGGGAAACGGGGATATCAAGGTGAGGACTGCGGTGGGTGGAGAGGGGCTAGGATTAGGTGGAGAGGGCCCGGCAGGCCTCTTAGAGCGCTGAACCCGGGTCCACTCTCCTCCGTTCGATGTTGGCCGGGAGGACGTATTTGGGTAGGAAACACCGCATCCAGTCGTGGCAGGAGGTCCTGCCGCCGCTTCGGCGACGTGTTGGGCAGGCTGTCCTCGTCCCTTGGGCGAATCAAGGGTCACACCAAAAGATCGAAGCAGTGCGCTGGGTAATCAGCTCTGAGATGTTGGGTTGTGCGAGTTGGGTGCCTATAATAGGCTCCCTTTGGTTGTGTTTTGTAACTGCGTGGTTAAGTGTTGCCGCTGCTGTGTAGGATACTTTTGGATGAGATCTTTCGTAGAGTTCACGGGCCTCTCGAAATGTGATTTTATTGGAGCACTTCAAAGCGACTATCTCTTTCTCTTTCAAAAAGATGGGACATGAACGGTCGTACGCCGTGTTGGGTTTTTGAGCCGGGCCGCAGTTTGAACACCATGGCCGTTCAGCGTCACATTTTCCTCCTGCGTGCTCCACTGACCCACATCTACCACATATCTCGCGATTTCGGCAGTGTTAAGACGTGTGTCCAAATCTGCAACAGCGAAAGCATCTCATGGGGTTAGGGATATACACACGCACCTTCACACGAACGTATCCAACAAGTATGAATTCGGGAACATCAGTGGAACAAAACGTCAATATGAAGTTGTTCGTCGGTTGAGTTTCTTGGCCTTTTTTAATAGATATCCTTTTCGCACCTATCACTCCCCACTCCGCGAGCCCATCCACAATGTCACCATCCGACACGTCTCTCAAGTCATAGCAACTGATGACCCCATTTGAACTGTTTTTGGTATCGTGGGGTCGAACGTCGATGGGTATAGTGATTACACGTCTGCCGGTTTCGTGTCGCACACTGTAAGTTAGTTCGGTTGCACGAATCGCCCTGCTCGCATCCTCGGTATTTTTAAACTCCACTTCCATCCCACCGTCCCTAAGTTTATCATATTTCAGCACCACTCCTAATCTATCGCATGCTTCTTTTCTCTGAAAGGGTGTGAGCCGCGAGAGGCTCTTTCCTTCTTCCAGTGATCTCATGACGAGGATGCGAGGAGCTTGAAGACAAGCATTGGGGCCGGTCCCTATACGCGTCACGCCCTGATGTCTGATATGACGGCTTGTCTGTTCCCTGCTAGAGGGGGCAGGTGAGTTGTTTAAGTTTGAGGGTGCCATGGAGTGTTATATGTATTCTGCTCCTCGGGCGCCCCACCACAAAGGGCCCTACTGGGGGGACGCCTGGGTCCCGCGGACGGGAGGTCGCCAGGCGCCCGAGGAGCTATACGGGGCAGGCAGCGCCTTCGTCCGGCCGGGAGAGAGAGACTGACCACCCCGACCGGAATCCTGCGCCGCCCACCCCTTGACCCCTGCCGGCCGGGCCATCAGGCACTGGGACGAAACCCAGGCCCCGACCCGAGACCGTAGTGAAGTTTTGCTCCCCAGAGCTTTCTCAGACATTTCCCCACTTTGTCTGACGTAAACTTCCATTAGGCACGTGATAGACTATGGACCTCAGCGTTACGATAACCCCGGTATAATTATTTCACCAGCTCGCAGCTTCCAATTTCACAGCTCTGATCTCACATCTCTGAGCTCTGAGCCGTCTCACACATATCCGCATCCAGGTCTTCATATACACTCAGTCGGATATCATCTCAATCTCTTGTTAGAAACGTTCACACACAATCTCCAACTTGTATACAGATCGATCTTCAAACATACTACTCCCATCTTACAAGCTTACATCTCGCCAGTTATACAGCGTTTACAAACAGTTAGTACCAGACATACCTGCAGTAGTCAGCCCGGGGCGGCTGACCACAGCCAGCCGCCCTGCGGCGTCCACACAGAGTGAGCGACAGAGAGAGAGTCAGGTGAGGTCCAGACAGAGAGCGATCCGTCTCGCTCGGCGGCTATATAGCTTCTCAGGGCAACCGCCCTTGGCCACACGCCAGGAGACACGTCATCGTCACGCGGCTCTGAACTAACCAGAGCAATGCCCGGACTCGATGCACTACAGCAGCGTGTCAGACTGTCCATCAGACATTCCGTCAGCTCACACACCTCTGAGCCTCGGCCTCGGTCGGCCGACTCTACGACTGGCGACAGACACATTAACCCAAAACATGTTTACGTAAACTGAAACCACGCTGCCGCAGGCAGCCGGTAGTTCGTGGCGCTCGGCCCAGAACAAACTGTCACATCATCATGCACCCATGACGGCCACATCTGACCGTCAGACACCGACACGTCAACTTCCGTCAGACATTAGATACAGCGGCGTCCGCGGCGGTCGACGGCGGTCGACGGCGCCGGGGTTACTTGATCAGATGGGAGGGGTCACAATAGACACTGGCCTCGACAGCCCGGCTGGCGGTGATTGTCGAGTTAGCAGCGACGACTTCCGTCGCGGTACCTGCCGCTACATGAACGGGGGGGGGGGGTATTTCTATGTTCCGAGTGTCCCCCAGAGGAAGCTTTGCTACAAGACGACAAAACACTTGGTCCGTATGAGGTCATACGGACCCGCCCGCACCCCCGGGATATCGGGACCAAAGAGGCGTGTTGGTCCCCCGTCACAACTAGCACCGTGCGACGGGGGACCTCAACCTCCAGGACTCCGTCAACCCCGGGGCGGGCCTAGGGGGCGCGGCTACCCCAATAAAACTGAACGGAGGGATAGGCCAGGGGAAGCTGGCCTATCTGCTCGTGACAAGGGAGGGGTTGGTGCTGCAGGGTTGGATGAAAGACATACAAAAGGTCGCTGGCACGGGGTGGATGCGGGAATTTGAAGAGAGGGATGGGCAATGGGCACTACACGAGTCCCCGGAAACACCTCCGTGTTTCCACACCCCTTATCGGGGCGCCTATGTTAACCCGAGGGAACGCCAATTCCAGGGCTAAAAAAATGGTTTCGTGGTTGTCGTCCAACTCCGGAATAGGCTTGGTGGTTGTCCCCTTTTGTGCAAACGATAACATTATGCTACATGGCTCGGAACAGGGGTTCCCAACCTGGGGTAATGCGCTGGCTTGTGGAGGGGTGGGGGGTGGGGTTATAGCGGGGTTTCGTCAAACCTCGAGTATGGAGAGTACTGTGTACATTTGCCAAAAACCTGTGCACATATATCAGCAGGAAATACTACATGTTCTCAACCTTGAAAATGAACTTTGGTTATGAGGCATTCTGAATTTGATATGGGATAACTACGAGGTTGGCCTAACCCAAAGGGGGTAATGACAGCTCGAAAAGGTTGTGATTTCCTGGACCTATAACAAATTGTGTCGATTACCTTTATACAGAATATCTTGTCGCCAATTTCCTTTTCGGCAATTCGGCGTCGTCAATGCACCCATGGTTTGCAACACTGTCAATGCACCTATGGTTTGTGAGCCTTAATAATGCAAGGGCTTAGAAGTGTCGTGAATTTAAGCCGGCCTAAATAATAAGCCAGTTTAAACTGGCTTAAATTAATAAAAGCCACTGGCTGGCATAAATTAAATTTAAGCCAGCTTTTTTTTCCATCCTTAAAGATAGGTAGGTAGGTACCTACTTACATATAGGGATGGCAATTTTAAGGCACCTGGTGGTTTAAACCAGTTTAAACCAGCCGGCATGAATTAATTTAAGCCACCCTGGCTAAAAATACGTTTCGGATATGGCTGGAGTGCAGTGACAAACAAAAGTTAGGGAAGCATCAATTATTCCAAAATGTGCTGCACTCCTTTTTATTTATAAACAAACACTCCCTAGAATTTCCCAAAACTCTAGCTGGGTTCTAGGTATGCACTCCACAAGTCAGATTTTTACCCATTGGGTACCTAGCCATTGTATAGCTAGGTACCTATTTTATGTTACCTTAAAAGTAACTATATGAGCCAGACCAATTTGTGATGTTTTTGACATAGCTTTCCCATTTTCTTACTGATAATAGTATATGTAGGTAGGTACCTACCTACCCATATTCATAGATAACAGTAAGCAATCTGTTTGCTTATTGTTTGCTACAGTACGCAATCTGTCTACCTATTGCACATTTTGCACACATTGTCAACTATTGCACACCTTTCATGACATTGTATGGTAGCACATTATTTCCTGTTAGCACTAACACTTGTGGAAGTGAAGCATTAGATCCATTAGATGAGCATTAGATGAACTTCAAAGCATTAGATGATAGGTGAATCAACCTAATGTCCATACTTTGGGTCAGAAACTGTCACTAACCATCTGGTCATGCACAGTAGGTCTTCATTGTACTCTCTCTAGGTATGGTATTTTACATTTGTATTGTGCTGAAGACCAACACTGTCAATGCACCCATGGTTCGTGAGCCTTATATGTGTGGGACTTAGAAGGGTCGTGAATTTAAACTGGCTTAAATAATAAAAGCCAGTTTAAACCGGCTTAAATTAATAAAAGCCACTGCCTGCCATAAATTGAATTTAAGCCAGCTTTTTCCCATCCCTACCTACATATACATACTATTATCAGTAAGACAATGGGAAAACTATGCCAAAAACAGCACAAATTGATGTGGCTCAAATAGTCACTTTTCAGTTAACATAAAATAGGTACCTAGCTATCAAATGGCTATGAACAGTCTGTCTAATATGTATCTTGCTACATATTATCTGCAGAATCTTGCTGCAGAAAGACTGAGACGAGCATGTGAAGTGGTCCGAAAAATGGCAAATGAAATTTAATTTTGATAAGTGCAAAATCATGCATGTACGTAGGTAGCATATCAAGGCTCCATACTTGATGGGTGGGCAAGTACTATCTGTGACTCAGCAGGAGAAGGAATTAGGTGTTATTTTTAACACAAAATTGGGGGCATCAGAACAGACCAAAGAAGCCAGGAAGAATGCACTAGGAATGCTTGGGGCAATAAATAGGAATGTATCATACAAAAGTGAGGAAGTAATCAGGAAGCTTTATTGTGCATATGCTAGGCCACATCTGGAATATTGTGTCCAAGCTTGGTCCCCTAGTTATGAAAAATATTGTTGGCTTTTAGAGAGAGTACAAATGAAGGCAATAAAAATGGTGAATGGTATGGGCAACCTAGCATATGAGGAAAGATTGAAGAAATTGAATATGTTTTCACTTAGATATAGAAAGCTGAGAGGAGATCTCAAGGTCTTTCAATTTGCATATGGTCAGGAACAGGGTTATCTCAGGGAACTGTTTGAATTTAACAGAAATTATGGAATTGGAGGTCATAAATTCAAAATTAAAGTTAACCACAGCAGAACAAGGTTAAGGCAAACATTCTTCACCAACAGGGTAGTAGAACACTGGAACCAGCTGCCAGAAACCATTGTCAGTAGCAACACACTGAACATCTTTAAGAACAGCATAGACAATCATTACAAGAATAGTGGGCTTGTTTTTTTTTATTCCAGGGAGAGTTGATCAACACATTTGGTGGACAACTGGTTCAGTGTACAGAGTGCAACGAAGAAGGGCCCTTGTGGCTCATAGTTGCACTGATCTTTTGTCTTTGTCTTTTATCTCCCTCAATGACAGTAGTTGGATGTCAAAATCCTGGTATTTACAAATACCATTTCTAACTACCAGCATCCAGGGGGCTACATGTTAGACCAACTGTACCTAATGGGTAAACATCTGGCTTGTGGAGTGCATACCCAGAACCCAGACAGAGTTTTGTGGAATTCTAGGGAGTATTTTTTCCAAATAAAATGGAGTGTAGCACATTTTGGAATTATAATTGATGCTTCCCAAACTAATGTCTATTTCTAGAGTCTGTTTTTTCTAGAGTCGGTTTCTAGAGTCTGTTTAAGACCGAACCACTTCATTTGGTCTCATATAAGTCAGAAAATGAAGAAAAAAATCGTTTGATTAACACTCCAGATAATTCGAACTTGGTAGTTTTATCTTGCCGCACTCATCCACCACTCATCAATTATAAATAACCGTGATCAATTCCCTATTTCACTCTTCGACGCACATCGTCGCATTTAAAATGGAAACGGACGGATTTGAAAGCGAGGAATACGCTTAAAAGAATGATATTCTTCTAGATTCTTTCCAACGATTTTAATGAAATAACAAATATCATCGTACATCCTATATGGAAAAAGGTTTCAAATTAAAATTGTTTGAAAAAATCAGCCAATGTTATAAATTATTCATTACTTAACGTAGGTCTAGTGTTGTTTTAGTACCCGTGGTCTAGTCGATTGCCTCCAAAGCCGCTGAGTATACCATAGTTGGGTACTTCCGTACCGCTGCCATCGAGCATAAAGTGGTACCGGGCGAGTTCGACAACCACCCAGGGGGGTGCCGTCCCTTCAGCGGCCATAGGGCCACTTTAATTTCTGACGTCATTGGTCAGACATTTCTTGCGCATTTACTGCGCCAGACCACAACCGTCGTTTCAAATCTCTGGCGGTGGTGCGGGTGCGTGCTGCGTACGGTATATTATAGGCTTTTCTGGTCTTTGACTAGCTCTGCTCTGAGGCTGAGTGCTCGTAGTAATGGGATACTGCTCTGTGGCTAAGTGTGCTTCATCGTTCAGGAAGAATCCTGACATCTCGTATTTTAATTTTCCGAAAGAGTGCAGAGTGTGCGAGAAAGATTAGAGCTGTGTGCGAGACAGGACCCGATGAACTTGAAGACGGCTCGGATCTGTTCGAACCATTTTGTGGAAGGTGACTTTGACCCATCATGCCTACTGAAACGGTCCATGGGCTTCAAGGCCAAGCTGTTCCTACGCAAAGATTCTATTCTGTCTGTGAACATTCCGACAAGGTATGGAGTCATCTGTTCATTTTAAGCACTTAATTAAAGTTATGTTACTTGCTTTGGCAACCGGCTTGAGGCTATTTGTATAAATGCTCAATGTTTCAAGTGGGTAATTCTAATTGAATATTTATTGTAAATAAATATTGATAAATAGATAATAAATATTAATCTTTATTGGTTTATACAACATTTCTACCTGCAATTAACTGCATGTATTTTTTGTTCATGCCTGCCTTAGTATGCAGACTGAGGTTCAGACTGCAGTATGCAGACTGAAGCAACCCATGCAAGAACTTGGATTTAAAAACATCAAGTTGGTTGATTACCAGCAAGTTAGGTCAGTTGTATTGGTGTGCATAACAGAAGCATGGGTTAACGAAAGCATGTTTGGAGACAACTTGCAAGAATTTGAATTGACAGGCTACAACATGCATGCCTATCAAAGAGAGGCAAGGATAGGAGGTGGCATTCTCTTGTATGTTAGGCAAGTAATGAAATGTCATTCCATAGAGGATGGAGTACATAGTGCAGGAGTAGAATCTTTGTGGTTAGATATAATTCTGAAGAATGGAACAAAATTTAGGATTGGGGCATTCTATAGACCTCCAGACCAGAATGAAAACACTGACAGGCTGATGCAGGAAGAGATAAGTAGGAGAGTACAGGAGAGAACTATTTTGTTGGGGGATTTCAACATAGCAGGATTGGGAAACAAAACAATAGGTGTAAGCAAATCAGAAAGATGTTTCATGGCTTGTTTTGAGGACAATTTCTTCTTTCAAATGATACACGAGCCTACAAGGGAAAATAAAATATTAGATCTAGTGCTTACTAATGAGGAAAATTTTGTGCAAAATGTTAACGTAGTAGAGACCTTTGGTAATAGTGATCACAACATTATACGCTTCTCATTATATGTTGGAAGGGTAGCAACCAACAGAACATTGATTCCGAATTTTACAAAAGGGAATTACAGTGAGTTCACGAGCTTCCTAAGTGAAATTAATTGGGAAGTCATATTGAATGGCTTAGATGCTTATGCAATGTGGACAATGATAAAAGATAAGCTATTTCAGGGTCAGGATAGGTTCATTCCCAGTAGGCAAATTAGATCAAACAGGGTTAAGCACCCTTCGTGGCTGACTAGGGAAGTTAAGCAATTACTGGACTCAAAGAAACAAGCATTCAAGAAACTAAAAGATACTAACTCTGGGTTAAACCTAGAATCATATAGAATAGCTAGAAATAAAGTTAGGAGGTGTGTTAGAGCATCTAAAAGACTTGCTGAAATCAACTTTGCTCGAGAATGTTCAGCAGGTAATGCTAAGAGATTCTTTAGCTTCTATAAATTTAAGGCTAAAAAGTGTAGTGTAGGACCACTGGAGGTAGATGGGAAATAGTGGTTGATGATTGCGACATTGTGGAATCCCTAAGCAAGCAATTCTCATCAGTCTTCACTAAAGATAATTCTGGTACAATAGGAACATCTGTAGGCCATGCCATGGCAGGTGATATGCTGGAGGATCTTACAATAACTACAGAAGCCGTAGAGAAGCAGTTGCAGAATATAAAACCTAATAAAGCTTCCGGACCAGATGAAATGTATGCTAGGATCTTAGTAGAGTGTGCTAAAGCTTTAGCAACTCCCCTAGGTATCATTTTCAGGCGATCTATGGAGTATTCAGAAGTACCTGAAGATTGGAGAAATGCAAGTGTAGTACCAATTTTCAAAAGGGAAATAAGAAGAGTGTAGGAAACTACAGGCCAGTCAGTTTGACCTCATTAGTTTGCAAAGTACTAGAAAAGCTGGTTAAACAGAATGTTCAGATTCATCTTGATAGGCACAACCTTTTAAGGGATACTCAACATGGATTTCGATCTCAAAGGTCTTGTTTAACTAACCTATTGGAGTTCATTGAGTATGTTACCAAAGAAGTAGACAATGAAAGCAGGATGGATGTTGTGTACTTGGACTTTAGCAAAGCTTTTGATAAAGTTCCACATGGAAGGTTAATTCATCAATTACAACAACATGGGATTGTAGGAAAAGTTCTACATTGGATTGAAGCATGGTTGCAGGGAAGGAAACAAAGGGTAGTATTGAATGGATGTAAATCTGGTTGGAAAGATGTTCTGAGTGGAGTGCCACAGGGCTCTGTTCTAGGGGCCCTCCTCTTTATCATCTTTGTGAACAACATTGAAGTAGGGCTGAGGAATAGAGTGTTCAAATTTGCTGATGACATCAAGCTGGTAGGAGTGGCTAACAGCAGAGATCAATCTAGTAATATTCAACTAGATTTGGACGACCTAAAAGAGTGGGCTGATCAATGGCAGATGACTTTCAACTATGATAAGTGTAAGGTTATGCATATAGGGTCTGCAGGCGAGACATTCAGTTATAAAATGGGAGGGAGGGAACTGGATGTTATTGAAGAGGAAAGGGACTTAGGTGTGTTGGTCTCAAAAAGACCTTAAAGCAGAAAAAACAAGGTATCTCAGCTAGAAATAGGGCACTCAGAATGCTGGGACTCATTAATAGAAGTGTGAAATATAAGAGCAGGGAAGTCATGAAAAAGCTGTACTTAGCATATGTGCGGCCCCACTTGGAGTACTCTGTACAAGCATGGAGCCCCTACCTAGAAAAGGATATAGATATGTTAGAAAGAGTCCAGCGCAAAGCCACTAGACTCGTCAGTGGATTAAGTAACTTAGAATATGGAGAAAGGCTTAATGCATTATATATGTACTCACTCAAGTATAGGAGATTAAGGGGAGACATGATTGAAATGTACAAAATTGTTAGAGGGCTAGATCAGGTCAATTTGAATGATGCTCTGCAGTTTAGAGTATCCCATAGGGGTCATCAATTCAGGTTAGACAAAATGAGGTGCAGGACAGTTAAACGACAACAGGTCTTCAGTCAAAGGGTTGTTGACCAATGGAATAGGCTGCCTGCTGATGCAGTGGGGAATCCCTCATTGAATGTCTTTAAAAGTAGGGTGGATAAATTTTTTAGACAGGAAAATGTTGTTTTTGAATTCTAACTTGTGATGCATGGGATATTGAGTATTTTCACTAGCTATATAGGGTATAACATTATGCTAGTATTATGTTGTACTATATGGGGTGTACCTAGCAGTGGATTTGGCAACTTCCTTTGCGATGTCATACTGATGAGATTGGCTGTGGTGGCACGGGTGGAGGGATTGCATGGGTTTGGAATTGATAGGTGTGAACATGTACTTTCTAATATCTTCTAGACAGGCTTGACCCAGATGGGCCCTTGTGGCCCTTATTAAGCCTTAACACTTTATGACTTTATGACTTTATGTATTGAGTTTATGCTGGTGATGGCTCAAAGTAATGATGGGAGTCTGCCAGTCTGTAGAATGTGAACCACCAAAAACATGCTTTGAGTTTGGTTGTATTGCAACACAAACAATGTGTTAAAGAAATGTAACTTAGCCTTGGAAAAACACTTAGAAAAAAAAACAATCAACTCACCAAGAGGTAAAATTTCAAGAATAATTTTCTTCTTTAAAATATTACAAATTTAAAATTACATAAGCTAGTTTGACATCTTCAGCTTTATGATGGCATAATATGTGTAATGCTTGTTGGAATATTTTAATGCAGAACAATTATGTATATTTCGATGTTTATCCCCATTGCTTGTCTGTTTTAAAAAATAGTCTACATTCTTGCTGGGGTGGCTTCATGAACCAGGGTCCTATTGCTCATCAGGGATTGGTGCATAAACCCTCGTCTCACCACAATGAGTTCCACAGGCACAGGCAATGAGCTCTAGTTCAATGGCAGAATTTTGACCAAGAGTTTAACATGCTGTCAATGCACTGACACTGCTGCCAATAGCATAGCATGAACAATATAGCTTATTGGATCTATATGTAACTCTTCCTTCATCTTTGCAACAGGGAGGAGAGAACAGCTGCTTTGGAGAGGTGTCAGCGCCATACTCATAGGGAGCAGAAGCAGACTGTTGACAGTGCTTGGTGATAGGTCAAGTCAAAATCTACAGATGTCTGAAGCTGAGCCTGCTGCTGATGCAGATACTGATTCCCCGATGTGGTAAGTTATTATGGTGCAAATTCCATTTTTGGCAGTACCACAAGACAAAAGTAAGCACACCCAATCTTCAATCTGTCTTGCAACCAGTTATGAAATATGATTGATGCAGATGCACACTATAGTATGACTTTACAACATGTCTTGTTGGTCCTGGTGTGCACCTATTTATGGAAATAATGGAAAAAGTATGTCTGATCAAAATATATTCTGATTTTTCTTTGTACTGTGATTATGCTTACTGTGCTACAGTATGTTCATTACCAGCAAAATGTTCTTCATTTTAATGAATCACTAAGATTGCTTTTAACATTTCACTCACCTTCGCCTTCAAAAAGCAAAAAGTGATATATTACGCGTCGGCCTTGTTTTCCGATTCCAGTGATCTGTCTGAAGTAGACGACGTCCCAACGCTGCTTCAGCCTATGGCAGAAGTGCGGATTTTGACGCCTCTGGAGGAAATCTGCCGGCTGCAGAGAAAGGTGGATCGGATGCAGCGTATCGGTCGTCAGAGACGTCTGGCGTGGCGGCGCCAGAAGTCTGATCTGCTCCGCCGCAACAGCATCCTGGCGAAGAAGGCCGCGACCCTGGACCAGCTGCTGGAAGCGGGCGTGCTGTCGGCAGAGCAGGTGCGCCAAGCGGCCACTGGGCGCCGAACCTGTTGGGGGCCAAGGCCGTCGCTAGAGCGCTGGGCCTGCGCTGCATCTCGAAGAAGGCCTTCGCGTATGTCAGCAACGTGCTAAATCTCCCCCTGCCGTCCATGACGACGCTGTCACGATGGATACGCTCCTTCACGGTCACACCGGGCGTGATGGAGGCTGCCGCCGCGGTTCTGGAGGCGGCCGTCCAGACCATGGAGCCCATCCAACGTCTGTGCGTCATCTCATTCGACGAGATGAGCCTGAACAGTAGACGCTGTTATGACGCTGCAGCGGACCAGGTGCTGGCGGCATCTAAGCTTCAGGTATGAAATGTGTACTTTCTGACGATGAGCCAGGGACTGTTGCATTTTTACGACGTTCGCATTGTTTGTTAGATAATTTTCACCCTCAATTAACCTATTTCCAAACTTTTGGCCGGTAATTGGCATTAAGCAATGCATTAATGCATAGCAACTTTAACGTGCTTACCCAATCACATAAATAAATTGTGTTCACTTTTTTTTGTACTTTGGCCAGGTTTATCCATTGCATTGCATGTTGTCCTTAACATAATGTTAATACCGTAATGTTTTACGTCCTTAACATTATGCCGTCCGTACCGACTTCTCCACCAGTTTTGACAAATTTCGGTTAATTGGCAGCTGTGGCCGAAATAAAAAGTAACGGTTGACTGGGAATCCAATTACACTTCTCAATGTGGAGGGTAGATGTCTTCCCACTGCTCTGTTTGGGTGATTACAATTGCATGTCATGATTGTCTTTTTATATTTTGCTGGGTAATGGGGAATTCGTGCATGTCAGTTGTGTGTTTGTTCAATGTTCAGAATCTCTAAGGCGTCAGCGGTATCTGAATTCGGAAATCCTACTGCAGGTTCTCATGGTTCGTGGGTTGTGCGCACCTTGGAAGCAGCCGCTGTTCTATGAACTGGACGCTGCCATGACCATCGATAAGCTCTCCGTCGTCATCGTCAGACTGGAGACACTGGGCCTGAAGGTGGTCGCCGCCGTGAGCGACATGGCCCCTTCGAACGAGGCCATGTGGAAGGAGGCCGGCGTCACTTCGTCTTCAACCTGGATATCCAACCCAGCAGACCCAATCCGGTACGTCCATGTCAAACTAGTTTGATGATGTTGATGGTGTTGTAGCTTTCCAGAGTCCCAAACAACAGTGAGTGTAACGTAAATAGGCAAGCATTTCATTGCTGCATACAATCGATATTGTGGCATGTATAAACTTGATATCAGCTCCTCGACCCAAAAGTTTGTTGTACCCCAGGTATGATCATATGTTGATTCCACGTACACAACAGCTTATTTACCAGCATGCAGCTTCTTTGGCTGGCATACTGTAAAAATATTTCAATTCAAGTACATTTCGTAATTTTAGAAAGCCTAGGGGTGGGGTTAATGTTTTACCCCCACCACACCCGACCCCATGTTAATTAGAAACCTCTCCCATCCCCGTAGGAAAGTCTGGGTCTTTGCGGACCCGCCCCACCTCATCAAGCTGATGAGAGCCCACACAATGGCGGAGAACGGCGGCCTGTTGGTGCCGAAGACCGATGGCGGTACAGCCCTGCTCAGCCGTCAGTGCTTTGAGGAGCTGCTTGCGCTGGACAACGGCGAGCTGAGGCTTTGCCCCAAGCTCACGCGGTTCCACCTGGAGGTAAGAAGGGGATTCGGAGCAACTCATACTGCTCGCATAACCTGTATGGACGTCAAGGCTTTCGTGGCA